>VMRN01000160.1:336351-454010 GCA_010277015.1 Poeciliopsis turrubarensis | reverse complement strand
TCTGTCTGTCTGTCTGTCTGTCTGTCTGTCTGTCTGTCTGTCTGTCTGTCTGTCTGTCTGTCTGTCTGTCTGTCTGTCTGTCTGTCTGTCTGTCTGTCTGTCTGTGCAGTCCATTGGCAGAGATGAAGACTGAGGCTTGGTCATCACAACCACAGAAGTGTTAGGAGAGTGAAGACAAAGCATCAACAGCACATGAGGACAGGCTAGCATAGGGGCTCCATGTTGGCAACATTACATGAAACATCTAGAAGCAGGGTTGGCATTCACGCTGCTGTCTGGCAGCTTTGGCCCAGGTGGGATGAGAAGCCTGAAGGACCAGCAAGTTGTGCATCACACTTTCCTCCATTTTCACCAAATCTCCATACAGACAGCTGCAGGCCAGACTTTACAGTCTGTAGCTGCCAGAGTTAATCGCAGTGCTTCGTGCCAGCACCCAGACCGAACACAAAGCATGTCTGATAATTCTTCCCAGGTCAACTGTTTCCTAAGTCATATAGGAGGATTCTGAGTGTTTTCAGAAATTGTTGTATTCAAGGTTATATTTAGATGTTCTTCACAAAAGTCCTTTGATGTTTATGTTCTTTCTTTTCCATAAAATTGGAATCACTCGTTACTTTGTATATTTGTATTTAGAAGTTTGGAAAGGTTACCTTTTTATACTTTTCCCCAATTTTATCTTCTTCCATATTCAGTTCAGCATATGTACAAATAGTAAATCGTAATTTTGATTTAATTATACATACATTCCAAATGACTCTCGTTATCAAACTGTGCAGTTTCAAGTTTCCGTTTCTTTCTAAATATGCATTGACATGATTGTCCTCGGGTCATAAAAGCAATTTATTAGTCAAAAAAAGAAACAACTAAGCAAAAGCTGGTCATTTGTGTGTTAAAAATGACTTGGCTATTGCCATTTGATTTGCTGTCAGCCAGCCGATCTCTTAAGTTCATCAGCTCTACTCCAAAATAATCCATCCTGTGAAACAGGGAAACACCTTTAGAAAGCATCGAGAACTAATGAACAGTACGACCTTTAAAAGTTCAAAAGAAAAAGTTCAGAAGCAATTAACTGCATGTAAAACTTTTCCACCACAGGCTGTTGAATCTGAATACATTACGGTTTCTCTCAGTTGCTTTGGTGCGTTTCTCAAATCAGAATTGAATAAGTTATAAATGCTACTTCCATGCAAACTGTTATGCATAACCTGTTGCTTTTTTCCCTCCATTTTCAATTGGCATGTTGTAATTACATAGGTCTCTGTTGAATTGCCTCGACCTCCACAACATTTTAATCAGAAGTTTTGTCATTTGAGTTTTAACATGCAAAATGCTTAAATGGGTTGTCATAAGATGCCAATCATATTTCTGTACATTTCAAATACACGTTTTAATAGCACTGTTATTCTCAATAAATGACTGCTAAAGTTTTACATCAATAGTATGTATTACAATTCAACCATTTATAGGGCCCCCTGAATATCTGGAGGACCCCTACCAACAGCTACTGAGTTTTCTTTGCCCTGTTATCTTTTAGTTTTATAATTCTACATCTTAGAGGAGTTATCATCCAAAAATTATATAGAGTTAACCCCTCTGAGTTTTTTCAGTCTTGAAAACAGCCTGCAGTCAAGTCACTAAACAGTCAGATATTATTAGGTTTTATTTAGTAACATAGTAACAAATCTGCTTATTTCATAACTTCATAACCAGCGACCTTCTTTCTTCTGGTCTGTTTCACAGCTACAGTCTCAGATCAACTCAGCCCTCCAGCTCTGTCAGCAGCAGAAACAGAAACATTATACTTATCAAGGAAAACATAGACTGTATTTGCTTCGCTTTGCCCCCACATGATGACAATGATACAATATGATCCGATTAAATACTAGATTCCTGATTAATATGGGGTTGTTGCTATGCTGTTGTTTTAAGATCGTGTCCCCATTTTAACGCGGAGCCCCGGGCCCTCCAAAAGCCTCTGCACGGCCCTGCCGTACGCAGTGAAAAAAGGACTTGACATTCTGAAGCGCTGACATGTTCGCTGACACAGATAATTCATTTTGAGAGATGAGCTGAGCGTTTTGAGGCACAGTCTGGAATTTGCGGTTTTTCAATGTTTTTTGCTGTTTGAAGAAATTATTTTGAGAAATGTAATTAATGTTTTGCAAACATCAAGGATAATGTGAGAAATTCACCAAAGCACCTAAAAAAAAAAAAAACAACCTATAAATAGACTAGCATTCTTTTCTGAAAATTCGCTTTTCAGGCAGACATTTTCTGTTAGGTGTAATCGTAAAACAGAGAACATAAAGTCTTCTCTCTGAAAATGAATTAGTGAGACGTCCATTAAATGGTCCATTGATCATTAAATCCTTGCAGGTGCCACTTAAGCTGGAATTTAGGCAGCAAAAGCATTTCCCCGGGGCTGCACAGTGGGGACGTCGTTACCTCTGTTGCCTCAGAACAAGAAGCTCCTGACTTTCCCCCAAGGATTCCCCTCCAACTCCAAAAGCACCCACGTTGGGTTAATTGGCTGCTCTCCAGTGAACATTGCTCAGTCACGATCAACAAATTTTTGGATTTTCTGACAAAAGACAAATCACAAAATTGCCTTGTTAGCCGCAGCACTGTGAGTGTAAGCAGATAAAAGAGACAGCGACAAACATAACAGAACCTTTTGCCCAGACACACAAGATGGAGAGCAAACACACCACATACACACTGTCTCCACCGTGTAGCATAGTGGTGGCTGCGTCATGCTGTGGGGGGCTTCTCAGCAACAGCCCCGAAAAGCATTTTAAATGTAGAAGGTTTAGACGTCGGCAGCAGAACAAATGAAATCCTGGAGGACAATCAGTTTCCATCTGCAGGAAAACTACGGCCTCAGGGAACAGTAATTATCCAACCAAACAGCGAAAGCTGCACAGAGATGGTTTGAGAACAACAATGTGGAAGTTCTGAAGTGACCTAGTCAAAGCCCAGACCTCAATTCTATTGAGAATGTGTGGCTAGGCTAGTGAAGGGCTGTTGGGATCCACACTGACTCCCTGCTCAGACGGCAGCCAAGGGGCTCAATATCTCTGCAATCTGTTTTTAGGATATGTGATTTTATTTAATTGATGTTTATTTTTTTAGAAATCATTTTTCACATTTACATGACTTTTTTGGTCATGATTTTGGTCAAAAATGCATTTTTGGCCCCACATATTGTTGATTATGAAGACTGATTTATGAAATAAATAAAAAGGTAATAAATCCAAGATCGGAATAACTTATTAAGGACTCTAGTCTCTGATGACTGATGAAATGTACGGGAGTAGTCTGCCTTCTCGGTAATAAATTAATATGTAATATCTGTGAATCTTCTTACAACATTTTCAAATGTATATTTGAAAATAAAACTTTGGATCGGTAAACCACTGGCAGGATGTGGCATCAGGGCATGGGGAAATGTTATACCCCCTAAAAAATTGGATTTTGTAAAACAAAACATTTAACCTTAGCTGTTCTTGCCGTTCATCTTAATTGTTATCATTCATTATGATCCCACAATTGTTTCCTCCTAAGTCTTGTTGTTGCTCTTCAAGTTTTGCATGTGTTTGAAAGGTGCTCCTTGAACACAGCTACGCGCTGGTTTCAGGTCATGACCCACATTTTAGGCTGCAGTTGCAGCCGGATTTGGACAGGGGACGCTAAAAGAGCAGGAACCACTAGAACCCTCCGGGAGTTGAACTTGCCCTCCACACATGAACCCAAACCCAGCCAATCCTGCCCGGTTGGTTTGGATTACAGATCATACAGATCAGGATTATCTTTTACTATTCCTCCAGTTTTGCTTGTTTTTCTGTAACAAAGCTGAATCTAAAAAAAAAACCCAAAACAATTAAACAAGCAGCATATCTAAATATGTAGTTTGAAAATTTACGCGGTGCGGATTTAGAAACATCAAGATTCCTTTGAAAAAAGTCATGTAAAAACACTGAAATATCGCTGGTTCGCTTTCAACAATTATAAATCCAACCTAGCTGCTGTTTATCAACTTCTGATCGCTTCTGTTTATGCAAAACATTAACGAGAACATCGCCTGTCAGCGATATTTCTTCTTAGCACATTAAAGCAGAAGGTACACTAACCCACAACCATACGTGTCGCTTGAATATGTCCTGTCTCATAAGACAACACCCATCCTCTTTTTGGTTCTTCTCTCACTGAACCAACTGACTTGCATAAACTCACCCCTGGACATTTTGAGATGGCTAATCTACACAAATAAAACCCTGAATCTGCATTCTTCGAAGCAAGTTATGTTAAAATGGAATCATTTACAGAATTCAGCGAGCTTTTGTCTGATCTCAGAAAACACGTTTTTCACACAGTGACTAGATAAATCAGTGGGTGACAATCCTTTTTGCTTTGAACACACCTTGGTACAGTACATATTTATTTTTAATTTTTTTTGTCAATTACAAAATTAATCATGTTGTATTTTCGAAGACTGTTTTTAGCAGTAAAAATGTAATGTTCCCACTCCCAGACCAAAAAGCATTTTTCATTTGCCCTGATCCTCCTGGATCTGCATGAAATGGTTTGTTCCCGCTTGGAGCTTGTTGGTGTTCAGCAGCACTCAGTGGAAAACAAGAACGACTGAGGCTGTTACTATGCTGCTAAGAAAAATAATAAAGTCAGGTTTTCAAAAAAAAAAAATAAAATAGAGAAATAGAGAGGAAAAAAAAAACAAACAAGAGTGTCAATTTATAACCCAGTTTTTCTCCAAGAGAGGTGGGTAGACTGTGTGAGATTATCAATCATTTAGCATAGTTAAAACTGTCATTATGTTGTGACCGTATGGTATGAGAGATAATCTGTGAAACATCTATTTTATCTGCTTTCTCCCAGTGCTATCAAGAAACAACCAATCAGAGGCAGGAGAGTTTTAGTGCTGTCAATCACAATCTCTTGCGGCTGCTCCCTCCCTCGCCTTGCTCTGTGCTATGCAGTACCGATAAGTTGTTTCTCCACCACTGGCACATTTAGCAGTGAGTGAATGAGGATGATTGACAGCACTAAGACCCTCCTCCTGGTTCTGATTGGTTGCTTTGGCCGGACGTCACTTTTTTCAGTAACGCGTTGCTGTTTCAAATCCAGTAGTCAGACTACAGTTACTTATCAAAGTCACTTTGCGTTACCATCTTCTTTTGTTATTTAATTAAATCTCTTCTTCACGTCTTGTCGAGTGACTGACGTCTTTATGCGACAATATCAGCGACAGAAATATGAACGATGGAGGGAGATGCGCATTTTGTTGGTGGAAAAACAGGAACATTTTGAGTTTCTGTCGCCAAGTCTGATTATTATAAGCGGCTTTGGGCTTCTTTTTTTTTTTTTTTTTTTTAAAGTCGCTTGCAAATGTAATGAGTCGCGGGTGGCGCCTTTTTAGACCCGTTTTTGAACGTGAAGTTGCTCATGTGGGCTTGGAAATAAGCAGAGACTCATAACAAACCCCAGAATTTGTCCGTCATTAAGGTAGTTTCAGTCAGGCCCTCCCTGTCCATCGTTTCCCAGATGATCCGTCCCGCTGTGTCTTTGTTAATGTCAAGCCAATATATTTGCTCTGAATGACGTCGAACTATCCAGAAAATTGGAAACATCGAGACTGATATGAACAGCACAATAAACGTGAAAACAGCCATGAATGAACCGAGTTCGTAAAGTTGTGCAACTAAAAGCGATCCAGACAATAGAAACACACAAAAACACGCACAAATTACTAAGGCTTTTTTTTCTTTTTTGTACTGTTGCAACCATTAAACAAAGTCCCCTTCAGTTCAACCATATAAGTGGAATTACATTGTTGATGTCACTATCATAAAATAACTTGCAATTAAGTATTGGGAAAGATCAATGTCATTTCACTGGTGGTGCAGCGTTGTTGTTGTTAGCAGCTGCTGAAAGTAACTAAAAAAGTTACTTTTAATGTAACTTAGTTACTTTCCAAATCAAGTAGTCAGTAATCTAACTACGTTACTTTTCCAAGGAGTAATCAGTAATCCAATTAAAGTTACTTTTTCAAAGTTACTATGCCATCACTGTTTACAACACAGAATAATACCATCGATTGAAAACCAAATGTTTCCCCTGCACTCTTTAAAACTGCACATGTCTTCTAACTTTCTTCACCTTTCTTCCTGCTTCGAGGTCTGCTTCGCGCAGTGTTTGCGCGTGCTTGTGCGCGCGTTGGGGCGCAAGTCGTTTGCGTGTGTTCGCGCGTGCGTGCGTGTGTCGGAGTCTACGGTGTCAGCGCGGCGGTGAGGGGGTGACGGCTCGTTCCTGGAAGAGCCCGGCCTGCCTGCCTGCGGAGTCACTCACATTCCTGGCTGGGATTCAACGACTGAGCCAGACACACAAACACTGAGGGTGGAGGAAGAGCGGTGGAGGGAAGCGGAGGGAGAGGGCGCGTGAGAGAGAGCTAGACGGGGCGCGAGGCAGAGAGAGGCAGTCAGTCAGTCAGTCAGTCAGGCAGGGAGGGGAGAGGGGGAGCGCGCGCGGACGGGCACGGCAGGCTGCCTCTCAGACTTCTCATCTCCATCCAGTCAGAGTGAACTGCGGGGGCAGACCGAGCGGATCTCTGCAGTCCTCGACAGCGGAAAGGAACCCACAATAAGAATTTTTTTTTCTTCTTTCTCGCCGGGCTTTTCCCCGCTTCGCTTGGTTTTCGCCTTCTCTTGCTTTGGGAGTCGACCAGCGGAACTTTTCGGCCCTCTGGAGTTTCAGACAGTCTCGTTTTTATTGTTGTTGTTGTTGTTGTTTTTTTTTTTTTTTGGAAATGGACAGTCGGCGACCTGCTGCGGGCAGCGATGTTCACTGAGCTGGACTAAAACTGTCAGAACCGTCGTGGGATCTTTGAAAGCTCCGTTCAGCTGGAGGCTTTGATGACGCTCTTCTCGGTGCTCGTCAGCTCTGGGACGCCGTGGATTTACCAGGTCGGGGGACGGATTGATACTTGTGATTCCCGTTCAGCGAGAAGGATTTACGCTTCCAAAGTTGGAAGAAAAACATGGAGACTGTAAGTCGGCAGAGCTTCCAGCCTCACCCGGGACTGCAACAAACTCTGAAGCAGTTCCACCTCAGCGCCATAAACTCCCTGGGCGGACCGGCGGCTTTCTCGGCTCGGTGGCAGCATGAGCTCCTCTTCAAGAAGGACGGGAAAGAGCCCGAGCCGGTCCTGCAGCATCTGCCGCCGCCCGTGATGCCGGGCCCGCTGTTCATCCCGTCCGACCGCTCCACTGAGAGGTGCGAGACGGTGCTGGAGGGGGAGACCATCTCGTGCTTCGTGGTCGGCGGGGAGAAACGCCTGTGCTTGCCGCAGATCCTCAACACGGTGCTCCGGGACTTCTCCCTGCAGCAGATCAACTCGGTGTGCGATGAGCTGCACATCTACTGCTCCCGCTGCACGGCGGACCAGCTGGAGATCCTCAAAGTCATGGGCATCCTGCCCTTCTCCGCGCCGTCCTGCGGCCTCATCACCAAGACGGACGCCGAGCGGCTCTGCAACGCCCTGATCTACGGAGGAGCGTACCCGCCGCGATGCAAGAAGGACCCGGGCTCCGGCTCCCTGGAGCTGCAGCTCACCGACCGGAGCTTCAAGATCTACCACGAGTGTTTCGGCAAGTGCAAGGGCTTGTTCGTGCCGGAGCTGTACAGCAGCCCCAACGCAGCGTGCATCCAGTGCATGGACTGCAGACTCATGTACCCGACCCACAAGTTCGTGGTGCACAGCCACAAAGCGCAGGAGAACAGGACTTGCCACTGGGGCTTCGACTCGGCGAACTGGAGGGCGTACATCCTCCTGGGTCAGGATTACACGGGCAAAGAGGAGAAGGCGCGACTGGAGCTGCTGCTGGACGAGATCAAGGAGAAATTTGACTTCGCCAACAAGTACAAGAGGAAAGCATCATCCAGGGTGAGTCAGTCTGGCTGCGTTTGAGCGCTGCTGCTGCTGCTGCTGACAACTTTGAGCTCTGCCATGCTTTCTCCACTGATTTCCCCATCCAAAGGAAGGAATCCATGTGTGGGTCACAAGTTTTGCCCCCAAAGTTTTTCCTATCCCTAAAATGGAGCTCTGTCTGATCCCTGTTTAGGTCCCGACTTCTCCCAGGGTCTTCCCTGGCTCATTTCGGCCATCATTGGCATATTGACACTAATTAGGCCTCATCCACTGGTGACAACAAAACGCTTCTGGTGGCAATAAAGTCATTATTCGAGTCGTGAAACTCTTAAAGCCTTCTTTATTGGCTGGTACAGTAAACACATCTAGTGTAGCAACAAATGGCTCAGTGGGGGGGTGCAAGCATTGGTTGGCTGGGAGGGAGACATTCACCTGAAGGTGGTTTATTTCCCATTCCCAGGTGTAATGAAAGCGTTCTCCAAGGATTTTACACCCTGAGCTAACAAACTTTGTCTGGTTGTTTCTAAACTGGATTTTAAATATTTTTCTGCAGCCTTCTGTCTAATTTCTGAACGAATCGAATCACTCCACGCACTTGGAGTGATTCGATGCGTGCCTGTGTTTGCTGAGGTTCAGGTGATGACACGGACACTCTTAGAAGTGTGGGTGGAATCCTGAGAAGGGGTTTGCAGGGAGGGATCGGCTGATTTAAAAGGAGTCTCACCCCCACATCCACCCCTTCGGTGGAAAAAGCCCAGTGCGGCCATTTGCATCAACTGTTCCACATCAATGGAGCTGATGAAGCAGGGTTTAGAGTATTGTGGTGGGAACATAATATGATTCCAACAAAGGGGAGCATTCAGTAAACAGAGCGGACCACCCATCCCCACCTCTGACATGCTCCCCCTGCCCCTTCTCCTCCTCACCTCCTGGGTTATTTTGCGTCCTTTTGGAGCCTCTGATTGGAGACTCGGCTGCCTTCTTGTTGAAGGAGCTCAGGAAGTGTTTGGAGGCAGGCCGCCGTCTTCCGATCAGACCCAGAGACCAAGTAGGAACTACAGGAATCCTCCAGAGTCCTGCAATGCCTGCTGGGTACAAGGCTACACGCACTTTGTGTTCAGGCTGGAGTGGGGACACCTCTTGCCTTTTCAACCCTCTCCTGTTTCATAAAGCGACTAACGAGATTATGGGACGTGGCTAGGTTCTGGTCCATGAAGAGGTTCTGTGGATGTGAAGGGGTTCTGTGGATGTGAAGGGGTTCTGTGGATGTGAAGAGGTTCTGTGGATGCGGCGAGGCCCACAGAGGACAATGTGGTGGTGGTGGTGGGAGCACAGCAGCCTGCCATTTCTGTGAATATTAACGAGGCTGTTACAGAAGTGTGAGCAGCAGTCTCGTATACAGACAGACGCAGGAAGTGATATTGCCACACTTCCCTCCTTGCAGACGCTCTTTTGAAAGCTTCAGCTTGAGGCGTGCTCGCAACCGATTCGCAGAGGACCTCGGCTCTCTCCCTCGGCTCTCTCCCTCCTGTTGGGGGTCCCAGGGTGAATGAGCTTTCCGTTCCCTGCTGCTTATCTCAGAGGATGCACGGCGCCGTGAACAGCGGCGGGCTGATGTGGCGCAGCGCTGGGGCTGAGCTGGGTGTGGAGCTCTGATGCCAGGCCCTGGCTGTGAGACTCTTTGGTTTCTGGCTGGTGCACATGTGGGTGGTGCGCATAATCAGTGGCTTTCCGCATCAGGATGTTTAGATAAGAAATGTGGCCGCAGATTTAGCAAGTTTCTAACTTTATAATTTGCCCTCAAGATGAAGTGATTTCTCCGCAGGCTGCCTGTTTGGAGAAGATATGAGAGCAACGAGGAGCCAGGCACTGCAAGCTGAGTGGTGAGGGCGGGGGGAGAGGGGGGCTTTGCAGACTGAGTTTATGTTCCAAGCTGAACCTCCCGTTCTGTAGGTAGATCTGGTCATTAAGCCTCAGCTGCTGCCGCCTCTGGGCATTAAGCATGGCGTTCGCATGGCCTGCTGTTTACCGCTGCTCACTTTAGTGGAAACCTCGCTTCCTGTTTTGTGTAAAGAGCAGTCCTCCATCACAGGTTGGGGGAAACTGATCCGTGTCGGGATAAAAGTGCATCAGGATTCCAAGGAGAACAATAAAACAGACTTTGCGCTCGCTCCACACATGTTGTTATTATGCTGACAGCCAGCGCATTCCTGCAGGCCGTCACCATGTGTTTACTCTGGATATCTCTGTGAAAACCAAAGCAGGCTGAAATTGAAGCTGATGTGTGTGGTTGTTTTGAGCTTTTAACTCCTACAAATAGATGCTGTTTGCGGTCGATGCATTTTCCTCCACAGCTGCAGGGATGCTTTTAAACTTTGGGACGTTCTCTAACTTCCAGTTTTACTTAGAAGGCCGCTCCTGCCCCTCCCCCCCCTCGCTGCTGCAGCTCGGGATATCTGGCCTCCAGCTGAAGGGGCCGCTTGTTTCAGGCGGGAGGAGGGGTCTGTGGTGGTTGGGGCTCAGAGGAAGTGAACTCCCAGAGGGGCTGGAGGGCCATGTCCTGTTTCATATGCAAGGCGCAGTGTTGGAGCAAGCTTGCTGACTGGCAGCCGTGTGCTCAGAGGGAACAGCTGGGAACTTTCAGGCCTGTTCTCAGAGAGGTGCAGCAGAGCTTCTTGTTGTCCTGACAACAGGTAGCTTGGAGATGCTTCCCATTGGTTCTTCTCTTCCTGTTCTGATGCTCTTCTTTCCAAACAACACTGTCTCATGATATGGAATATTTAAAATTTATGGAAATAGTTTTTTCGTCTCTGTCTATCAGTTACTGTAAAAAAAGAGTTTTATTATTATTATTAAGGATGAATTAAGTGATTTGAAGATGACATTTTAAACCATCTGTAGCACCTTTGATTAGCAGTTAGCAAAGCTGGCTCTCAAGCAGCACTTTCTGTGTATGTATGATTGAAAAAGTGGATCATTTCTTTACCTCTGAGATTCCCAAAAGGCTTCCAGCATATTCCATAAGAGACAGAGATTGAAAGCTCTACAGGATAAAACGGATCGTTGTTTTTGGGTGCTGTTCAGCCTTCCTGTTACCTGCTAAAAGTCTTTCTCTCTGTGTCGCTGTGCCACAGACAAGTTTGGTTTCCTTATGTAGAACCTCGGCTTGCTTTTAAGCACCTCACTAAAACTGAAATAACCAATTTTGACCCAACAGTATCAGCATCCACAATAAAGACTGTTAGCTTTTATTATGTTGTGTCAGATTTTGTAGATTCCGATGGACGGCTCTCTCCATGATATTAATGCCTTCAAAGTTTCAGATTAATTGCATTAGTTAATGGTAAGTGTCCTAAAAGAAACCCACAGCTTCAACATTGTTGGCCAAATACTTGGTATTTCAATTTAATTTTCCCCAAATACATGTTGTGTCAGTGTATTGATCTCTTTTCTCAGAAAACACCAATGGCTTCAAGGTAAAACTGCCCGCGGTTAGCTTTGTTACTCCTGCCATCTGCAACAGAAAACAACCATCGTGTTGTCTTTGAAATGTTGGTGCACCATAATTTAAACCTGTTTAAATGCAGCCTTTAACCTTTGGGCATCTAGTGGAATTGAACTCCAGCCAAAAGCTAACAATGGGACTTTGACCCAACAGAGTAAATCCTTGATTCTTGGAATATAACAGCCAACACATTTAGCATGTTGTGATCTTCTCATTGGATACGAAGGTATGATAAGTAGTTCTGTGGATGTATTGTGCAGTCGTGCTGCAGATAGAACTCACTTTTTTCCGCTGTAATTTTATTTCATATAAATAAGGAAGGTTAGAGTCAGCTTCAGCCAGCCTGCTGTTGTCTTAAGGGCTCATGGTGTGATCCACGATGAGGCTCAGTGAAATCAATGCCATATTGACCTTTAAGAGTCTCAACGTCGAGTGGGACTGAAAAGTCGCTCCCTGTTGCGCTCACAGTGACAGTCTGACACAAAACAGAGGGACTTCAAACACCAACTTGCTAGTCTCTTGGCTGTTCATCATTTCAGAGGTTTTAACCAATGTTCGTTTTATTTATATATGGCAATTCACAACAAATGTCATCTCAAGGCACAGTACAAGAAATCATTTCAATTCAGTCACACATACATTCTTTCTGATCGACCGTAGTTGACATGCTGTACAGTAATCCCTGTACAGCATGAATGTAGTGACAGTGGAGAGGAAAAACTCCCCTTCAACAGGAAGAAACCTCCAGCAGAACCAGAGCTGAGCATGAGCTTCTGCAGCGACTGGCTGAGGGTTTGTATGTTTTCCTCATAGCGTTTCCTAGTGCTTTCCATTTCTCCCTCGACACTGGAAATCCGATGTATTAAATACAGAAATAATTATACTGGAGAAGTAGTTTTGCTTTCTTTCCCTCTTCCTTTGTGGAAAGAAAACCTCTCTTTGAGGCTTGGTGACGTCAACTTTGAGGAACAGTATCTTCACACCAGGCTTGATGCGCCTTAAAACGGTAGCTTTATTTCCACCACAACTGCTGACAGGAAAAGCGCTGCGGCGCGCACAGAAACGGAGGAAAAGCGAGCAGCTGAACATCTTAGACTGCATCGCTTTGCTGTATTTGTTTGGGGAAAAAAAAAAAAAAAAAACTTTCAAGAGGCGGCCGCTGAAGCAGCAGTGGAAACTTGAAATAAGTGCTGCGATTCTTTCTGGAAGATACGTCTTCCTGCCAGAAGCTGTTTCTTTCGGAAGACTTTAAAGCTGTGAGAAGAAAAGGGGATTTTCCCAGTTGATGCCTGATCATGTGGAACGCGTGAAGGCTTTAGCAAACAGTCTGCATTTCACTGGGTTCTGATGTAACAGCTCTGACTGAGTCAACACACACAATGTTCAAATCTCTCCTGAAACAGAAAACTTTCTTAAGCAAGAGTCTTAATGAAGGCTGTCACTGATTGATCACTTAACACTGGCGTGATGGATGGATGGATGGATGGATGGATGATAGATGGATGGTGTTCTGTGAACCAATCAATTGGTCACAGATTGTAATTTGTCTGTTTTCCCTCTATTAGCTTTAATCCTCGATCAGCACGACAAGCAGGAATAAAACAGATTTCTCTTTATGAAATCATCAAAAACATCCGAAAGAAGAACTCTGTCTACTTTAGCTCTGTAGCTATAATCAGGTGGTTTGGGACACGTTTTAATGCTTCTCTTGCAATTCTTCCCTTCTTCTACGTCGCTCTTCCTATTTGACGTGTTATAGTCCTTATAAAAAATGAACTCAAGATTGTTTTCATGTAAAAGAAAAAAATTGTTACGGTATATGACAGGAAACAGCCAATTGGTTCACCTCCAGAGAACATAGTTGCTTGGGGCTTTTTGCACAGAATGAAATTGATTCATGCCTGAATGATTCATAGTTTTTAGAGGGTTAGCAATCCAGAAAAGGTTTCTGTGAACACAGTCATGCAGCATGCTGAAAATGATCCAAGGACCAAGGAAAAACTCTGAAAGCCATCAAGAAGGCTTGGAGGATCACTGCGACCGATCACTGGAATGCTTACAGGAAGCTAAGGAAGTTTGGGATGAGCTAAAAACTTTGGAAATTCCCAGTATTTCTACTGAGGTTTGCATCAATCCACCTGCCTGGGACTGACAGTAGCTAGTCAGTGTTAGAGCAGATAGGGGTATGAACAAAGCCCACCTCTCTTATCACTCCGCTCAAAAGCCAACTGTCTCTCAGGCTGTGCGCTGCGTTATTGCTGTGAACCATCCCAGCCGAAAGAGCCCACTCCTTCCAATCTGTCAGAATATTCACAGCATTGCAGTGCAGCGTGACCTTCCTGCTGCAGTGCGACCTTCCTTGTACTCTCCGCTTTTCTGAACCTCCTCTAGGTATAGCGTGGTAAAGAAGCCGTTTCTCCTCACGGCCCGCTTTGAAACTACACACAGGTTTTTGTGACCTTTCAATATCTATGATATGTTTCTGTAGGAGGAGAGGTCTGCTGTGTTTATTTAATGAAAGAAGCTTTGAAATATTCATAATCGCATGCGGCTGTGTAAGACCCAGCTACAGTCGTATTCACAGACCTTTGACCCCTTTAGAGCCGACCTGCATGTCGAGCCCAGCGCGTTGCTGAGTTTTCCCATGTTGTGTGAAGCTTAAAGCCTTGGTGCAGCTATTGATGGAGAAGAAAGCCTGCCCTGTAGTAGCAAATGTTAGAGCGCTTTGGATGAAATATCTTTGCCAGTTTTCATGTTCTCAGACATCCAGAGTGTTCGAGGGTTAGTGGATTAAAGAGTCATTACAGATTTATCTGTTAATTACTGCCTTTTTGGATTATCAATATGCAACACATCCCTTATGCACTCATTTTCCTCAATTAAAAAAATAAAAAATAATAATAGTAAAATTCAAATTCAGAACAGATTTAGCTTTTGTCATTGAGCCAACCAGCTGTTTTTCTTTTGTTTTTTTAGTTACTTCGATGATAGTTTCTTACTTTAAAAAAAACATTGGTCAGTCAGTCAGTTCCAGTAACCAGGGCTGTAACGTAGTTTAGAGCTGGTGAACAGCCGATGAGGTGACTGATGGTTATTTTATGCTGCGTCAGCCTGGGACTATCTTTTGTGTAGGCCAGCAAAGCCACTGACCCCCACCCTTTCCCCACCCCAACCACCATACCCTCTCCACCCCCCACATGAGCACATGACCTTTTCCCTCCTCAGATAAAGCTGCGGCCCCCTTCAGCTCCCCTTCTCCTCCCCTGGTTGGGCTCCAGGATTCTCAGATAGAAGCTTTTAGCTTGACGCTAATAAATGAACGGTTAGGTTGCTGAAGGTGGGCTGGGTTTAGATGGTGTTCATTATAAATGAGATCCATGCTGCTGGTTCATAGCACAGGCTTCCTGAGCCTCATTCAGACTGGACCTGATCCAGTGTGTTATTTGTAGTGTCACGTGTGTGGGTGTGTGTGTGTGGATCAGCTGTAGGAGGAGATTAGTATGAGCTCTCTGCTTACTCATTTCCATCCCCACCTGCCTGTCTCCCACAGTGATGCCGCCCCACCCCCGACACACACACCAACCAACACACACAGCCCTACAACCACACTGACATGTGTTCAGACGTCCACACAGCACCCACTTCCCACCCACACAATGCATCAATTTCCCCTGACAGATGCAGGAGGAAGATGTGTGTCCACCGAGCCTTAAGTCATCATGTCCAGCTCAGTTGACATCAGGAACGTTGACGGGAACCAGCGGTCTTAGTTGGGAGAACTTATATTTCCAATGTGTAGAGAAACACATTGGATGGACAGGGAGCTCAAACTGCTGCAGTAACTAAACGGAAGAAATTGCAAAGTCTGCTTTATGTAGATTGATATTTAAATGAACCCATATGAAGATTCTTGCTCTTCTGTTCCGTTATTTGCCGGTGCAGAATCACTCTGTCTGTCATTTCCCCTCAAGATCCCATTGAAATTCTGCTTCAGCTGGTATTTATTATCATGACCTCCATCCTCTCAATCACGGTGCTGAACTAAATGAACCAAATAGTTTGTTTAGTATTTGGAGAATTATTCCCATACTGACCAGATAAGAAAAGACAACTTAAAAGAAAGAGAAAAAACCCCACTTTGGTTCTCAAACTTGGGGGATATTAAATATTTCAGTTCTACTTTACCCTAAATCTAGTCAGTTTCTTGATGTGACAGCAGTTTTAAAGATAAAAAAACAAATGACTCTGGCAATCATAACAGTACAGCTCACAAACTCATCAACAAAATAGAAAAAATTATGAATGCAGAAAACTGTTTGTCACGCTTTACAACATTATCATCTCAAAGCACTGCAATGCAAACACTTCCGTATCATATTGTATTAAAACATGGGATTAAATCTGTTACACTCATACCAGTGCAGGACCGTCATTTGGACGGGAGCTGAAATGGTCCAGTTGGATCGTCATTAAAATGCAATACAGTCATATTCAGTTGATCATATAGTTGGACAAAAATAAAATCAACTCACATAAATAATTCATAAATGGTAAATAATCTAGTGTTAATGAAGCCCTAATCCAGAAGTGGTGTTCAATTATAGTAGAGCTGACTGACCTAAAGAGTCCATCTAAACTCATCTGAACTCTCTGACTGTCGTGAGGTATAGATGTTTGTTGTAGGACCCGCATGCAGGAGACAGAAGAAGCCAATGAAAATGAAGATTGAATAAAGAATATGGAGATAGAAATGTACAAAAACCAAAGGGAGCCAAGGCAAAAACACAAAAAACAAAAATCCGCACAAAAAAAGATCCAGCAAGGTGAACGCAAGGAGCTCATGGGCAACCCGAGGAAGTGACGGGACTAGACAAGAATCCGGTGAGTGGTGGGTGAGGACGAGAGGGTTAAATACTAGGGAGGTTGTGAGCTTTACAAAAAGGCCCGGGCTGATGAGCTAATGGATTGCAGGTGTGAGTGGAAGGAGAGGAAGCAGACTGAGGAGAGGGAGAAAGAGAAGTGGCACAGGAGAGCGAGGGAGAGAACGCTGGGGAACAGAAAATAATACCAACGATAAAGAATAACTTGGACTAAAGAAATATGATAAACTAGAACAACAGAAATAACTCGGCAAGAAAAATAGGACACGATAGGGACACGAAAAATGGCAAAAATCCAAAACCAAACTTAAACAACCCCGGATCCTGACACTGATGACATGGAATAATCAGCAATACCTGGATCAATAAGGAGAGACAAAAAGTAGTGCAATGAAATGCGATATTAACCCGGAGACGTTTGAAGCTCGGGAAACCTGCCTCATACTGATGGCCTTTGATATTAAAACAGATTGAAACGTGACTATAAAGCATTGATATACCATGTAAGAATGAATCATATTGTTACCGTTGTTTCCTTGTGAAATGTTTGTTTTAGCCAGATTAAACCATCCAATGATACGCTGTGAGAGTAGAGTTGGGAAAGCCTGGAGGTGTTTTCTGATGTCCTTAATGAGACTCTTTGTTGGCCTCTTCTTTCTGCCAGGAAGGTGGGGGCGGAGGGAGGGGTCACATTGGCTTGACCTCATCCATGTGGAAGGAAGCTCCCAGCAGCTTGGTATAAGGTATTGTTGTGAGAGCGCAGAGTGATGGTGGCGGCACTGGTGGAGGGGGAAGTGGGTCTCCACTGACCAGCCATTGTCCCTCCTTTTGTAGTGGCTATCAAATGTGGATCTGTGTTTGGGGGACAGATACTAGTGACCACCCCTCCCCCACTTCACCACTGGATGGTCAGGGTCCCCAAAGAGCCTGAGTCATGGACCAGTGGTCATTGTTTGCCTCCCCCACCTCAGTCCTCCAGCCCGCCTTTGGTTGGTTTTCCTGGAAGTTTTATGCTTTCTTCTCGCTTGGGTAAACAGAGCAGAAGGTGACAGAACCATAGTGGAAAACACTCCCATTGCTTTATTTACAAGATGAAATCTGGAGTGGGTTCCTGACTCCAACCCACAATGTAAATGTTTAAGACTGCATGTTGTCTTCAGCATCCATCTCGACTTACATGTAGATCCGTCCTACATTTAGCCTCTCAGAGACCATATAATCTAAATCATGAAAATACTCTTTGGTTTACGTTTGCTGAAGTTGAAACACAGGTGATAAAACCCCCAAATACAATCAGAAACCAGGCCAAAGTGTTTTAGCTGCTGTCCTGATGTTTTTCTAAGCCCTAGCTTGGAGGAAAGGGATCGGCGTCTTCTGTCTGACAGGGGAACGGCGGTGGTGGGGCCCGGGGGGAAGGTAGGAAAACATATCAGGGACATTACACAGTCAGAGATGGTCCAGTACCTGTTAAATGAATACAACATTACAGATTATTCTGGCAGCATGATGAATAAGCACAACAGACGTGTCCGTTGTGTTTAGTCTGCTCTGACTCACGGCTGCTTCTATGTCAAGTTGGGGCTAGTTAATCTTAAACTAATCAGGAGAACAGACGTCCTCCCCTAATGAGCCAGCCAAGAGCAACCAGTCAGTTGACAGACCTGATAGTAGAACTCTGAGACGTGACGCAGCGGGTTCAGCCTAGTTGGGTAACGTGACAAAGAGCCAGATTATCTTCATTCAACACCTTATCTGTGAACTAAAACCACACCTCAGCTGCAGCCTCTCAGAAGGCTGCCGCGCTATTTTGCAACGGTGATGACTTTGTTTGCAATTAGCCCACACTTCCCATCCAGCATGACATGCCACCTCACTTCTCAGTCCCTGGAACCAAAGGAAGACTCGGTCGTAAATGGCAGAGAAAGTTCATCCAACTGTGCCAACTTATTGTTTCCATGCAGAGCATTAAAGCCCAGCTCTCAGGATATAGCTACCCGCTAACTGTTTGATTCAAACAGGTCTTTGCAAGTGTGATATGAGAAGAGCACCATGAAACCACACTTGGTCATCTTTCAAAGTCTGGAATTACATTTTATAACTTTCAAAATTTAGAAAAAGAAGAAGAAGAAAACAGTATGTGCAAATCAAGTCTCCTTTTTTCCAATTGTGTGTAAAATAGATCTGTTGCAATAGGCTACAAATGAGTTGACTGCTTGGTCAGAATCAATCAGCTGTTCAGAAACTCGAGACTGCGGTGTTGTTTAAAAGAGTGGATCACCGCGCTTTGCCCTCCTCAGTGGGCAGAACCTGCATCTGCATGGTCTACTAAAGCGTCCGTGCAGATGTTGAAGCAGAACTTCAGCTGCTGTTCACAGCGGCCAGACTTGCTCTTTGCTTTTTACTCCATTGATTATACACCCAACCCCCGTCTTCCTCCTCCTGATCTTTTTCTCTCTTCATGCACTCATTCACGTGCAACACTCTCATTGTGCTCCATAGCAGACAATAGGACTCTTATAATGATAGTAATTGTAGATTTCTGAGACGAGGTGTGTGTGGAGTGTGGACCGGCCTCTGAGGCGAGGTCTCAGCCTGCTCGCTGCTGCTGCTGATGCCGCTCAGGGCGTCTGGCAGGACCTCTGCCTATGCTGACTCAGCTGAGCTCACTGCTCCTCTGTGACCCTCGCTTTCTCGCCGGCCTCGTCGGTCTGCCGGTTTTAATTATCTGCTCACACACAGAAACAGGAACTCATCTGTCAGAACACCCCCCCCTTCGACTGAGGAGGTGTGGTGTGTATAGTTGTATCCCAGCAGTAGTGTTTCACCGTGCAGGATGAGGCTGGAGTTCAAAGGTTAACTGAGATAAAATCCTTGGTTTGGCACAGATATATATGTTGCCATCATCTTCCTCAATCTCACAGCACAGCTCACTCATCACATCTCTGAAGAATCAAACTTCCTCTGTGACAGAGACAGGCCGTTGCGCCACACACCGATATTGTATTCAAATGTGAAACAGGTGGTTTGATCAAAGCCAAATTGATTAAACCAATTGATCAAACCACAAAAGCCCCACTTATAGATACACATTATGATACTATCTAGCGGTTTCACGAAATCCCTTCTGGGCTTGGTTTCCTGCCAGAAAAACCACACTTTGGTCTGAGAGTCATCCGGTACTTTTAAGGAAGAAATGTGGACAACTCAGAGGTACATTGGTCCATGTGTCTGCATCAAAATGCATGAAATCAATTAGGTAGGAACAGCCCATGTCGCCCTTTACCAAACACTGGATCTTGTTTCTTTTTCCAAACTGCAGCGCTGTTGGGAAGGTTTGCATTTATCGATCTTTAAATAAAAGCAGGTTTTAAAAAATGTCCCCTTACTGTCAGGATGGCGCTGTGGACTGTTCTAAAGATGATAAACACTGCCAGACATTAAATATTCCTAGCTTGATTGTAGAAGTTTTGTATGTTTGAAAAATGAAGAAGTGGAGTGTAAGCAACTAGTTATGGTCAAACTAACTAGGGATTATTCACATCTGTACAACTCTGACTAAAGACAAAGCTCTAACTGCACACACATACACACACACGCGCATACGCAAACACACACGCACACACACAATTGCATATCTCATATTTTAGGGCGTCAGGCTCCTGAAACACAGGATAGCGATTGATTTTTCCACAGAGCAGCAGTCGGCTCTCTTTGAAAAAGAAGGAGAGGCATTGTTTGGTCTCAGCCCAAGGACAAAGCCAAAGCTGCGTCTGTCTCTGCACTCCTTCTCCTCCTCCTCCTAGCCTTTTCTTTGTTCTTGCTGTTTTTCTAAAACTGGTTACTTCCCCTGTGTCAAGTCTCTTCCTCCACCCGGCCAGAACCCGCCGCTCACAGCTTTCACTGTCGGTGGCGCAACCGTCTAACTCAGGAAGCTCTCTGAAACATCAGATTGCACTTCCTGCATCAATCAATACATCTCACGTCCAGCAAACACACAGCTGCGATGCACACTGAGTGCACGCTTACACTCTCTGGCACACACTCATGCACTCAGACGGTGTGAATTCCTGCTGCAAGCATCAAAAATGGGCTTTATTTAGAGCAACATCCAGAAGCTTTCAGGCAGTGCGATGAGAAAAGATGGGTTCAAACAGCTTGCTTGGCCTTAGGTAGTTAAACAACAATGAATCAAATAAAAAATGTGTTCATCTTCAAACATCGACTTTCAAGCACACTGACATACGATAAGTTCAGTTCTAATATAAAATAACCTAATGAGAGCAAGTGCTTGTCTCTGTAAACTCTCTGGTTCATTTCTCTGTCATAGTTTTAGCCTCTTGCTCTTGAAGCAAGCAGCATTCACGGATTGATAGCAGACATGAGTAGGCGATACTTCCAGGACGGATGTCTCCTCCTCCTCCACCTAAACGGCAGTAATGAAATGATAAATCCCTGATGTGGATGGAAGGAGAAGTGAAGGAATGACCTCAGGCCACCTAATCGTCGCAGTGGGAGAAGCCGGCAGCTAATGTGTCCATTAACCCTCCCTTCCTCCAGAGGAGAACCAACCTGACTGGGAGACAGACAGCAAAGGACGGAGGACAGGAAAGGAAACAACTCAGCTGCTTCACTGCTCTTAGTTTCTGTTAGATTTCTCTTTTGAGGTTTTGCCGCTCCTTGGCTGCCATTAGAGGGGATTGAAGTTCAATTCAGGGCTTAATGAAAACTCAGGTTTGCTGGAACAAAATAGCCGTTCTGGACAGGCGCTCTTCAACCGTCCTGGGCTGTCCAGAAGAAAAGCAGTGTTGACTCAGTGTCTCTGTCTGACCCCTGCACAAACACGGATGATCTCTGTGGTTGTGTAAATGTTGTCTACTGTCGGTTCCTGGCCTGCTGAATGGTTCGCCAACGGGAGGAGGCAGAGGGGGAGGTCAGGGAGGTTGCTGATACCACAGTTTTCTCCCATGAAAGCCCTTCCTCATGGTGCGATCCCATGTGGGGTGACAGCAACCACTCACCCATCGCTGGGGCCTTTTATCGTTCAGATTTCAAACATAGCAGCAGTGCACACAGCTGAACCCATGGAGCATCACATGACCTTCTGCTGATCTGAATTCCCTCCCACTTCCCCTTTTCTCAGTACAGCCCGGATGAGCAGAGTGTCGGCTGTCGGCCACAACAACCCAGCAGGCTGTCAGCCGAAATGTCTACCGCAGAGCTGTGGCAGGCACAAACTCTTACACTTCTGGTTTCGACACCACACAGCCTTCATTTTGGGACTCCACCCTGCTGACAGAAGTATCTTGATGCAAAAGTCTCAGACATGTGCACCGTCTTATACGCTAATTTCCCTTTTTACTACCTCAAACAAGGCTGGATGGATGTAATGGTCTCGTATTTCTTGATTGAAGCTTTTTGAGAGAGCATAGTTCCCTCATTCATTCTCAGACTAAATCAAGAAGCCATTAAAATATTGGGTTGGATTCACGCTAATCACATTAGAATGTAATGTAGACATGCTTTGCCCCTTCACAGCAGCATTTTTAGGGGATCTTTTGGGTATTACTTTGTCCTAACAGAAACCACTCTCAGAATTAAAGAGACTGAACTGAATCTCACAAGTAGCCTGAAAGCTTTTTTGGATGAATCTCAAAAAGATGAAATAATAATAATAACACAAAAAACAAATACAAGTTTCGAATACAGGAACAAAGATTTGTCACCAAACTTCTCAAATTGTGCCTTTGCATGTGATCTATGTGATGTAGAGCTATCCGGGTAATAGAGATGTGGTGGTCTACCTGGCGATTCCAATTTCTCTGCCCAAGCTATAATTAACATTTCCTTTTAATCATACTGTCATCCTGCAACATTGATCATATGTCAGGATCGGAGATGCCATCCCACTTTGTATGTGAAAGAGCAGTCGGCATAAAATAAGGTTTTGCTAATTTCAGATCTAGGTAATGGAATTTGGAGTTGACATCTTTAGCGTCCAATATTAGCTAGCGCTAATTGTGCAGTTTCATGTGTTTCCCGTAGAGAACATAAACCTCTTATCTCTTCCAAAAGGTTGCTAAAATATGCAATAGCTATATTTCATAAGGGAGATATTTTTTAAAGCTGAAAGGAAACTAAAGAGATCAAGTCCACTGTACTACATTTAACCCAAGGTCAGCTCAGGGTCAGTTTGATGCAACACCCCCGTGCATGTACAAATTAACATCCTGTGGCAATATGCTCTTTCTCCTCCACAAAAATGACCAAACGGCAAAAGTATGGAGTGAAGGACGCAGAACAACCAGCAAAATGAAGTATTGGCAACTTCAAGGGTAATCCTATCGGAACTTCAATCCAGAGTACATGCAGCATTAGGGTTAACATGATTGACAAAGGGTCTTGTCCATCCTGATATATCAGAAAATGCTCCGTCTGTATTCCCATTTGAGGAAAGTGTTATAATGAAGCATCAGAAATAGAAAACAAGTCATTCTATTCTCGCTGCAGTCGGGTTTTTGGACTCTAGAGACTTTATGCATACAATATGCGGATACCGGAACCAGACTTCCAGATCCTCCTCCCTCACTTCCAGCCGTCCTTCCTCTCCACTGGAAAATTATGTGATCTGGCTCCACAGTCAAACCTCTCACTCTCCCTTTCACTTGATCAGCTTATTCCAGAGTTCAGCGGTGGAACAAAATGTCCGACCCTGTAGTGGAAAACACCAGCATGTACTGGCCGATCGGTTCGGTTACGAGACTGCCCAGTGTCCTGTTCTGAACCGAGAGGCCTCTTTGTGCTCTGGCCTTACAAAGATTTACCCGAGCAGCAGAAAAGAAACGAAAACAAAAAAAAAAAAAACACCTCCTAAAAAGAAACCCGACAGCAGCGTCTTGGTCATGGACATGCCTGCAGCCCCGGCCAAGTAAAGGAGCTGGCTTCAAAAATATCCAGTGAATAAAGCAGAGAAAACAGAGGAAGGAAGTTTCCCATTTGACCTGAAGGGGCCCCACGTGGTTTGCTTCCCATTATTATGGACCAAACCAGGACTGCTCTACAATTACTCCAGTTTTTCTAAGAGTTGTGCACTCTTTAAATTCTACATCACTCACCATGGCCTTTCTGTGCGGTACACCACATGTGTCCAGAGATACAGGGCTCTAGGTCAGCTGTTTTTATTGTGGATCATAATGTCAAACAGCAGGAGATGCTTGGAGCTAACCTTACTGAACTGCTTCCCTAAAGGCTGGTTTCCATTGATCTTACAAGTGCAGTCTTTAAGATGGGACATTAGCAAAGAGACTGTGGAAAGCTAAAATCAAGACTTTTAGGATTTACTTCAGTTTGGCTCTTTGCAACCAGGATTTGACTCATTTATAGAGGAATGGAAACATTTATGGCAATGACTGAATAATTTGTCACATTCTCCACTTTACATTCTAAGGCACAAAATCAACTGATATCAATAATAATAATATACATACAATAATACAACATACTTCAGAAGTATTTCTTTGTCCTGCGCTACTAAAGTCGCTGGTCTTTCTCTACATATACCATCCCCATACAAATTTAAGAAAGCTGTGCTTAAAATGGCCCTCAGCGTCATCTCCACTTGGTCAACACAACCACACTTGTGCCTGATGAACACACAGGTGATGAATCAGTTAAGCACTCCCTGCGGGAAAGACGCCAGACTTTATCTCAGGTTGATTCAGACAGTTTCAGATTCCCATCATCTGAGTGACTACAGTGTCTATTTGTGTGGAAACATTTCATTTGCTTTTTTGTACGTGCTCACTGATCATCGGGGCCAAAATGTCGGACCGTATTTTAAGTATTTATTATTCTAATTAGTACAGTTTATTTAAAGCGTGCCAATTCACAACACGCGTCATCTCAACGCACTTAAAAAAAAAAGAAATAGCTAATTCAACTCAATCATTCATGCATTCTGTGGAGATTTATCCTTTCTCCGTTGGGTTCTTGATGTATGAGGTTAAAGAAGAGTCAGTGAGTTGAATTAATGAATTCCATTTATCGTGACTAAAATACAGAGCAAAATGGCATCAAGCAGCAGTTTGTAATTCCCTGTTTTTCTCTAAGAGATGGAGAAAAACACAGAATTAAGGGTCATAGTTATAAAACAATGCAGCCCATAACTTTATTATTCAAGTTAGTTTAAAAGTTTTTCTTGTGAGGAAACTCGGAGAAGCATCGAGTCATTGACTTCCACCATTTACTCCTTCTGGATGAGTACGTTTATTCTGGTAATGGACAACCGCTTCTGTTGTGTTGTTGACTTTGCATCAATCCTTCATACGGAGCATGCATGTTGTGACAATGGAGAGGACGAAACATCCAGCAGAACCAGAACCTGGCTCAGTACCAGCGGCCAGCTTTGCGAAGACGGAACAGACACAAAAATGAAACGGCGTCACTGAAGCAAGTACTTCCTGATTGAGAGATCTAAAATGATCATTTCAGTAGCTCCTCTAATGGGCTCATCTAGGAGAGAAACACAGCTGAACAGATGAGCTGATAAAGATGACTTTCCTTCAAACCTGCTTCCAGTAAAGATACTCTGTGTAATGATTGACGATGTGATGTCAGGAGAATTTTTATTTGAACTGTGGCACGATTGCCACGGGTTGGCTTTCTATCCTTTCATAAAGTCCGATGTGCTTGGCTCCAAGTTAATGTGCTTTTCTGATAAGTTGCAAGATCTGAATCAGTCTCTGTTACTTCTTGGTTAAAAACTGAAATCAGTTGCGTGTAAATAGATTTGAGGAGGAGTTGATTTAAGAGTCGTTACAAACCCACATTGGAGTGGATTGGAATCTTGTTTCACACGCGATACTTTTTGTCAAATAGTTTAAAAACTGAATTGGTGGATTGAACGTTAGCTTGGGACTTGAATTAAAATGTCAGACTAGCAATCGGTCCGTCCTTGCCAATCTTGTACGTGGTCTTTGGTGTGAAGCCTCAAGCAGGGACGGAGTCCGTCTGGGAAAGTGTTACAGCCTCACTTCTCTCCAGAGTTTCAAAGTGGTGAAGCTCAAACAGGTGACTGTGTCTCATTCAGCCTCCTCCTTGTCCCTCTGTGTGTTGTTTCCAAACAGCGGTAAACTTTGATCCCTGTCTGGAGGCCTCAGCCAACATGTGTGATAGTGAAATCACGTCTGTCCCTAATGAAGTTCTCCAGCAGCCTGATTACTCTCACCTTTACACCACTGCAACACAAACATGGCGTGGGCAGCTTTATTGTTTACTGCTCCATGTGTTCAGGGTGTGCCGAACAAAGTCTCATTTCAAGTGTTAATTTGGCCCAGAGTTCAGTGTCCGGCAGTTGATTCCAGGAATAGCCGTGGGTCATGGCGAGGAGACCCCAGACTGGGTGCTGGGTTTCAGTCCAACATGGACGACTCAGCCAGCATCAACAGCGGCTACCGCACATGTCTATTTTAGTCTGTTTGTCAGGGTGTGTGTGGTTGTGGGTGTATGGAGTGGGGATGGGGGGGTGCAGACAGTCAGACACCTCTGTGGCATACAGAGGGAGGGGAAAGCGATAATGGTTTTACTTTAGTGCGCCTTTTCAAGGTGCCAGACAATGTTTCACTCCCTTCCTCTCTAGAAGCGGCTCGGCAGTAGCTCAAGCATTAAGGGAAAAAAACCCTCTTCCTCTTCCTTTCATGCTCGGGGAGAGCAACAGCAGCATTAAGTGAGACAGGCATCACACTAGTGTGTGTGTTGCTTTTTGAGGCTAATGCACCGCCTCCACATAGAAGAGCACAGCTCTCTGGGCCGGCATTATCCCAAATGCTGCTGTGATTGGAGCTGGAACGTGGTTGCTAAGCAGATGCAGTTCTCTTGGACTAAATTGCAATGGGCAAGACTACTTCCTGGCTGGCAGGCTTGTGGGCCGGACTCAGGTGCCGCGGCTGCTGTTGTGCTAACGATCCCCACAAGCCTGTCTGGTCTGTGGCAGCGAGTTCATCTCAGCCTCATCTTACTGCTTATTATCAAGGATATATTTAGATTTCTCAAACCCCATACAGTTAGACCACATTTCAACCAAAAGTATCAGGTTCCCTGAGCGCTGGGGAGTTTTATTCAGGAAACTTCAAGAAAGTGGCTGTTTTCTTTTCCAGCATGGTCTAAAAGCGGGGCAAGGATGAAACAAGTCAGCCGGCTGCTGCACATCTGTTTTAGGAAGCAGAGAACTCCAGCTGCAGATCAGCAGCATGCCGCCGTGGCCACCGGTCTGGGTGGTTACCCTGGGGCTTTATTATATATATATATATATATATATATATATATATATATATATATGTCCCTGTTTCAGAATGGAGAGAGAAACAGAGTCCACCCAGGAAAAGTTGTCTTGTAAGATTTGTCATATTTGCAGCCCATGGCGAGAGCATGACTAATTATGAGTTCGATGAATCATGCTGCCATGGCAGGCCACAACAAAGGGTTTCAGATGATTCAGTGAAAGTAGCTGTAGTTCATTACTAACTATCCTGCAGCTCTCAAGGGTTCAATAAAGTTGCGCTTATTTGCTGTGCACCTAATGAAAACAAAAATACAGTAAAAGGGAAGCAAGTCAAGTTGTGTTTCTTCAACTAAATGCTTTCAAGTTGATTACAACTTGAAAGCACTGGGGGGTCTGGGGGGTGGGGGGAGTTGAGCGCGGGGTTTGTGGTACGTAAAAACCACAGTTTGGTAAGTGTCCTGGATTTAAAGTCACAGTTTGATATGTATTCAGTACGCTTCAATCAAGAAAAAAATTACTGAAAAAGATGTTCTTTTTATTTGGTTCAGCAGTAAACAAAAGACTTTTCTATTACTGTAATTAATCTGATTTGACTGTTCTCTAAGAAATATAGAACTGACTGAAGATTTGATTGCATCTTATGCTATCTGTCCAGCCAGGGCCTAGAGAGATAGGATAAACGGCAGTATAATCACGTAAAATGGTCAGCATTGATGGTCAGAAATTATGGGTTCACCGAGAAACACCAGACTGAGGGTTTAGGCTGCTCAGTTATGATTCAGCTTAATAAATCCAAAGATTCTGAAAAGTTTCAACTGATTGAAACGACTAAATACTAAACTGGCCAAAGTGATTCGGCTTGTCGTTAGATGTAGCCAAAGGAAACTGCTTGGACTTCCTTCCCAGGGTGTTGAGGTCATTCTCAAAGTGTGGCCTACATAGTGGGTTTCTACTGTTATGGTGGAGCCTGCTCCGCTCCTCCTCTCAGGTTCCCTTTCAGCCAGCCAGCAGCCGGCTTGGGTTTCCAGTAAGTTGAGACTCCAGGTTTCAGGCATCAGCCTGTCAAAGAGTGAGCTCGTGGTGCAGACTGGAGTGGAAGCAGGGGGTGGTTAGGGTTGGGACTCTGCTTAGAGTAACAGAGGAGCAATCAGACTTCTCAGGAGTTAAGACCGTCCATGGTTTACACATGGGAGTAGGAAGCCATCTGCTAGAAGCTTTCCTTTCTTTCCTTACCTCTCTTGTAGAATGGAGCACCACTGAACCGATGTGTCCTCTGCTCCACACAGATCCACTGATTTGTTTCAGAACAAGTCATTCATTATTCCTTTCTACAAATCAGATAGGTTTTTAAGGAGCAAGTTCTGCTTTTTAAAATCAGTGGTTCAGTTAGCAGGCGTACTCCATCATGCATTTTTACCGAATCAATAAAATGAAAGCTCGGACGACGAAGTTTACAATAAGCCACCCTACCGTTTTAAAAGGTGAAATGGATTAAGCTAGCAAAATTATGTAAGAAAAGAAAATGCTCTTAATTCCGTTCCTTTTTTTAGAAGAAACATGTCATTGCTAAAATGCATCATTATAACATTTAGTGTGAAGTTTGAAGTGTGAAGAGCTGTAAAAACAGATAACTTAAAAATCAACTTAAACATTTTAAAATAAATGCTAAGATGCTTGTAGCTTATTGGTGGAAGAAAGAGTGTTGTGCAAGACAAATAATCATCTGAGTGGAACGCAGCACGTTAAATAATAAAACTTAATTCAATGAAGTTTGAGGCAGATAATTTGCCTTGAGGAATTTTCAAAATCGAGATCCTGTAATCATCCGATGAACGATGCGGAGAAACAAGGACTTAAAGGCATAAAAATACTTCACTGATCCTATAAGTGGTTCTCTGCAGCCCAGTGTAATGTGGCACAAGCATGCACAAGTGTGCTCTCTGCTGCTATATAGATCCTTTCTATGTGTGAGGGAGGCCTCATGTGGGCCTGACCTGATTCTAACCAACCATTGCGTGCCTGACCAGAGGATCGCTGTTATTTCTTTCCTTCTCTCTTCTTTCGTCTATCCATCGTTTCCTTTATTCTTCTCTTGCTCTCTATTCTTCTCCACATTACAGCCTGCCTCAGCGCCCGTGCTGCAAAGCGCTCTCTGTTACATGGCCTACCAGCATGTTTACCTTAGGAAAGCTGAAGAGGAAAAACTCACAGAGGCAGCGTCAGATTTCCCCTTGTTCAAACTTGATAGTGAAATTGTACACCTCTGTCTTGGAGCTGGCTCCTTTTTGCCCGCTCACATGTAAGCCACGATCTTTTTCCAGCACAGACGTTTCTTACAAAACTACGTTTTCTTTTTTAACAATATCTTGCTCCTCTCAGCTTCCTATGGAATGCATTCCAAGCTGCAGAGGCTTTTCCTTGGGCAGCTTTTCCCTGCAGTTGGAGCTCTGCCAGCTCAGAGTACAGGCCGCGCCCCGGGGTTTAGGTTTCACCTAAACCTAAACTCTTAGGGGGAAGTGGGTAGTCGTGCACACTCACTGAGACGACAGGAAGAGCTCCACAGTAAAACTCAGCGGTGTAAAGAATACTGTTGTTTACCTGCTTCATGTAATCCCATTCCAACTAAGTCCTTTAAATTAACACAGCTAACAGTTCGAATATAATCAGGCAAAGTCCTTTCAAAGGGTTGAATTAATTCTAACCTGCAGGTCTAACCTCACTCTGCCTCCCATCTTTTAATGTTATGATGGATCATGGAGGATCTATCATTCCCTATTAACTACATGTTAGTCTAATCCTCCATCCCTGCCATTAATCCCTCCTTTCCTTGGCAGAACTGTTGTGGTCCTCAGCGCCATGTTTAGGGTGAGCATGGAGCAGCTGCTCCTCTGCTTCCTAATCATTGCAGCAGTCTGACGGTTCCTGGCAAAATCAACACTGGTTCCATCACAAACCTGGGCTGATTACATCATTTCAAACATTCACTGGGACTGGTTGGCTGGTGGTGAGATCAGGGGGTTTATACACAGACTGAGTTTTATCTTCCTTTGATTTCTTGGTATCTCTGTGTTTCTGGTCAGAGCAGATTCGAGGGTTTGCTGCCTCTTTTTACACAATTCACACATGGGACTGCTAGGTTATTTGGTAGGCTGTAATGTTTCAGGTGCTCGGCTTCTGTTTGGTCAGAAGGGCAGATTCTCACTGCTTGAGATGCTGAAGCTAAAGGTGAGAGGTGGGAATATTACGAAGATGGAAAGCAAAGAAGAGAGGAAATCAGTGTCACTTCATCATTCAGCAAAAATATCTCAATTTTACATTTCCTTATATTGTATGGTGACATTTTTATTGTCACCATACAATATAAGAAAATGTAATTTACATTTGATGCCATCAGTCCATTCTACTGACTCATAGGTTCTGTGTCTTATTTCCTCGGAGCTCTTTTAGCTTCACCTGAAATTCAAGTTCAGAAAGAAACCAAAGCATAACTACTAATATGTTGTGGATAAATAATGTCAAGGTTTCACAGACTGACAAACTGTCGCTGAAAGAATCCGGGTTTAAAGCAGGAGAAACCAGTCCAGTTAAGATGAGACAGGCCTCTATCACCCTGCTCAGTTAGAGCCTCATTGTACTGAGTCATGATCTGTTGAACATACAGGTAAAAACTCAATGGCTGACCTGTCTTGTACTCCAAACTGGAAAGGCTGGCTAAAAAATCAGAATGTCTGAGCCTGGAAAAGTCTGAATTATGAAAACATGATCGTCTCTGACTAGACGATCCTGCCTGCATTGTTGTTCTGATTGATCTTTTTCAGCCTCAGTAGTTTTTTGTTGCCTTGTGAGGTCTCTTGCTGGTTAGTAGGGAGAGAGGACAGGCTGCCACTGCTGTGTCTTTAAAAATCTCTCCAAGCTGCTTTTCAGATTACCAGCACTGCAAACTAGGTAATCTCCCCTCAGCACGAAAAGGCTTATTTGCCAACTGTAAAGTCTTCACAATTCATTTCCCAGCGCCACCTAACTCTGCTCACAGCTTTAATCGGCTTCTTGTTTCTGCCGGTTAGTTATCAGTGGTGGGAGTAGGGTGTGCTTGTTTACCACCTACTCCTTTAGCCCTCTCAGCTTCTTCCTGGCGGCAGGTGACTGCAGCCTGGTGTCACTATGCACACAGAGTAAACCAAACACACTGACATGAGAGGGCTGCATAAGTGTTACAAAGAAGAGCTCACCTGGAAACTAACTTCAAATGTATCTTTTCCTTGAGACAGACACTTGACAGACCTCCATCTGTCTTTTGTTTTGAGTCTTTGGTCTTATCTCGGTTGGTCCTGCTGCAGGCATATTGCAGAACATTGTTATTTTAAATAATTCTATCAACATCATTATTGTTTGGTTTTTGCAAACATATATACTGCTCTATTAGCATACTATTATTGTTGCAGTGAGCATGTCATACTGGTTTACGCTCCCTCAGTTTTCACACCATGACCACCAGTACAATCAGGAATATTTGCATGCAGTTTGATGTTGTGGGCTTGGTGTGAGTAGGAGCCGTCTTTCAGCCAGCTGACCAGCAGTGCACGTCAACAGGTGGGGAGGGGCAGAGCTGCTACTCTATAATCTCCTGCAGTGTCTGTTTCCTCTGGCATCACATGAAGAAGACTTTTAAGTGTAGAAACTGTTTCATGAAATCCATCAGTGGTTTCCAAGCCCCAACTTTGATAAACCTTGACAGCAATAATCAGCACAAACCCAACTTCTAACAAATCAGCTGCAATCTCTGTAGCCAACCGCCAATGCAGACCACTTCCAGGTGTTTTTCTGTCTTTCCATTGGCCTTTCTTCCTTTCTGAACTGATAGGGGTGTTAGCGGTTAACACCAAACAGAGGCTGGTTGTTTTGAGGTGAGGTGCAGCTATGGAGAGATGGTGGCCAGGCAAGACGTCATCCTTCTGAAGCCAAGAGGACTGCTTTAACCTTGTGCATAGAGAAGAGCACCAGAGTCAGTTTCACATCCAAAGCCAGGTATGAATGTGGCTGCTTTTCTATGTTTGGAGGAAAACTCAATCCCCAACAGCCACCTACAACAAGATGTACCGCTTGGTATAAGCCTCAGACCTGGCGTACTGTAACAGCAGCAAATGTTGTGTTCATTTAGACAGGCCTAATTGGTTTAGAGGTAGAGATTCCACTTGAGCCGAAGGAAGAGCTTGTTGTGGGCTTGTTTAAAAAGGAGTTGCAGCCTCGCATGGTGACGGGGAAGAGGAATGGAAGAAGTGAGTTTTGGGAGATTTCTGGCACATAGCTTCTGTGTTCTGGGGACAACACCCCCTTCCTCCAATGTTCCTTCCTCAGCTCATATGCTTCCCATCAGGCAGAGCAATCTGGATGACGTCAGTGTGTGTGTGTGTGTGTGTGTGTGTGCGTGTGTGTGCGTGTGCATGTGTGTGTGTGCTCTTGAGGACTGGCAGGGAAAACCAGTCCTGCTTTCCAGATGTGAGAGGAAAGGAGTGAGATGAGGAGAACAAGTGAGGCTGAAGCGATGCTCTGTTTCAGCCTCTCTGGTGGCCAGCAGTGTTTCTACAGATGGACTGTTCTGATCATGTAATATTGCACCAGAATATAGTTTCTTCCGCTTGCGGATTTAGAACCTCCCTCTCTGGTTGGTAATCCCTAATCCCGCTGCCGTGCGTAAAAGACAGGTGTGAGCAGCTCTTGATGCTGCCCAAACATCCCGCTGAACTATTATTCAACCTGACCCTTGTGTGACCCTTGACTGGCCTGGGATTTGCGGCCGTTAGAGAAAGGGCTGTGGCTTCATGTCATTAGAGGACATTTGGTGCAATTAAGCTGCTAAGTGTCCCTCCCTTGATCACTTCTCAAGATAGTGTTTGCAGAGAGAGGCTGCATTTCTAAAGGCTAGACGGCCCAAACCCTAGCACCCTCCCTCCCTGCCCTCACTCTAGCCCCCCTTTTGCTGTTTTTACAGTGGGCCAGACCATAAAGTCACACAAGAGGTGGCTTTGGCTGCTTCTTGGAGAGGTCGCAAGGGGTCGTGAACCTTCTCTGACACCTGGAAAAGAATCCTGAGGGACACGTCTGCCTCAGAAACCCCTCTGAATAGTTGATGAAGTTGGAGTTTCTGTCAGAGTGCACTTCTACCTCAGTGATTCACTGCAGTTAGAGCTTCAGCTGGGACAACAGGACCAACTCAAGCAGATGGAATTTTTTTCAGTTTTTCTCCTCTGAGTTAGTCTCCTCAGGTGACCTGATCGATGCGACATGGCAAGAGCCTTGTTGTCTTAGACGTCAGGTTTATGTGTCCCCGGGGTCAGTGGTCAGCGTTTTACAGGGGTAGAGGCTAGTTCACAGGCAGCCCAGGCCCCTATGATACCATCTGGCAGTCATAAAACCAGTAAGCCGGACTTTTGGACAGTTCATTGGGTCTCTCTGGGGGCAAGCTAGAGGGTAGGAGTAATATAGGACTTTGTTTTGCCTTTCGCTCCCTCACCTTTTACCCAAGACTGCACTTTTATTCTCCTCCACAACAGAAGGTCAGAAGTTCAGCTCTGAAAGCTGCTTGACTTGATTCGACTTTCTTCGGCTGCTGCTAAAAAAAGAGTTGGTGACTTTTTCACCTCAGTTGACTTAAGTCCTAATGTAGTAACCTGCGAAATGGCAAGTCCTCCTTCATCATTCATTGATTGCCTGAGGCAGAGTGCATGCTGAAGGTTGCACAGAGGATGCTACTGTAATATTCATCGCACATCTAGTTTTCCTTTTATCCTCTGTAAACAAGCCTTGACGACAGTGAAGAGGCGTAAAACGGCTAACATCTGAAGCTGGAGCCGTTGTGGAGGGTGAGGGAGAGTTGGGGGGTTTGACTGGGGCCCACAGTGTGGATTCCTCCTTCACACCTGCCTGCTAATTCCAGTTCACCCACTATTTTGGCTGCTGAGAATGTGGAGACTCACAGTGCCCATCGTCCCAACAGAGAGACACACAAAACAAACAAACACACACTCATATTTAAGTTATTAGAGTAAGCAATAAACATGCAGTCATGTATTTAGTTTAAAGTTTAGGCCGGACCTAAATAATCCAACATGACCTGAGCCCACATTGTATCCAAGCCTGATCCAATCCGACCGATTCACTTTTAATTATAGGTTTGAGTGAGCCTGAGGTAAACCCAACATAATATCTTAATTAAGATTTTAATGCTTTCGATGTTCGTCCACAATTTAAATAAGCAGTGTAAATTCTCCTATTTTTAGCTTTGGCTTAGCGCCTTCCAGCTCCAGCTTGTGGCTTGTTGTAACCACCGGGTAAGTCAGGTGCAAATCATCAGGGGTGTGTGTGATAGCGTCCTAACTCTGTTGCTGCTACAGTTGAGTCGTGTGCACATGCAATGCGTTGTGCTTGACTGACTTCTGTACTCTACTTGCTTTCTTTAGTTCTTCAACAGGTTCAGATATCTACTCGTCTGTTTGCACTACTGTAGGCGGTTTAACACATCTTTACAACAATTTGGCGTTCATTTTTGTTTGACTTCCTCTGTGCTGAATGCATTGCAGGCGTATTAAGCACGCAACAGAAGCCTGACAATTTTAGCTTGGATTGGGGTCAGGGCGAGTCATAAATCTTAACTGTGATTTAGACTGAATGAACTGGTTTTCCTCGAGGATTTGTCTTCTTCCTCAAATTTTTAAAGCAAATTTTTCAAATAACATAGGCAAATCATATCCAGCACGTCTTCTGATTCAGTCCTTCTCACCCATTGCCATTTTTTTAACCTGTCTCATTCATCAACTCTTCCCCTGATCTGGCAACTTCAAAAGATTTCATAAACCTAGAATTTAGAGAAATTTTCTATATTCTATTCATAATCAGCTATAAAGAAATGCAATTCAAGACTTGGTCTCTAGTTGTGTTGAACCCCTCGGAGCTATAAAGTCAAATCAATAGGACCTTACAGTTTGCTTTCAGGTAAGGCAAGGCAAGGCAACTTTATTTATATAGCACCTTTCAGCCAAAGACAATTCAAAGTGCTTGTACAAGAAAAATAAGGACTACATACTGTCAGAAGATGGAGAGAGAAAAAAAAAAAAAAAAAAAAAAAAAAAAAGGTTGCATCATCAGCATAACATTGTAATTTAGATTTTGGATTAAATCTAAATTTAATCCAAAATTAAATTGTGGAGACATGATCATGGCCTCCCTGGACATCCAGCCCACCCTGAGTCAGGAGCGCGGCCTGCAGAGAAGCTGACTGTATTTAGCGGCCCTCTATAGAGGGGGCCCAGAGCCAAAGTAGGTTGAGGACAGTGCTTTTGTCCCAATTACCGCTAATCCCTTTAGCGGCAGAGAAAGTGGGAAACCCCGCTGGCTTGCTCTGAATACACAGAAAAAGCTGCAGGGTGAGGGTAGCAAAGCAAATGATGATTGCACTAGGGGGGTGGGGACAAGAGGGGGGCTTCACTATCCTAAAGAGAAGAGAAAGTCAAGACCCATCATCTGCCTTTTGTCTTTGGGTCCCATTTGTCTTTCAGATGAAAACGTGCCATTTGCAGCCAGGCTTGAAATATGTTAAGCACTGAGACATTAGCCAGACCAATCCTGTTATGAGCTTCAGAGCCGGGGGCCCGGGGCATCCGGGGGGTCTAGGGGCCAGGGGAGAGCCGGGCTGGGTGGCACAATCTTCTTAAGTGATTAATCACCATGTGAAAGTGAAACCCAGTCAGGAGGGATTCTCCTCCTCATGGTCACAGCTGCAGTTTGCTTCCCCGATCTCCCAGAGAAATGCTTTTCTCTCCGCTAAGATGAAAAGATGGTTTTAACCAGAACATTTCACTTCAGATTGAGCCAATAGAGCGATCAGTTCAGACGGGTTAGCGGAGGAGGAGAAGCTAGTCCGTCAGAACCGCCCCAGACGGAACTGCAGCAGAAAGCAGACAGCCCCCCAGGTAACACTGTGATGGCGGCCATTGATGCCTCAACCACGGGACTGGGGGCCCGGCGGGTTCCTTCTGGACATCAGGACAGAACGATCAGAGGAGGCGCTGGGGTTCAGGAAGCAACACGTTCTGCAGGTCCAGATCTGTCTGTCTTGCCGTCTGCTCATTCATTGCAAATGTGTGTGTGTGTGTGTGTGTGTGTATGTGGATGTATTTGTGTGTGTGAGTTTAGGTTGAAAAGGTGTTTTGGAAGCTCAAACCAGGAGTGGTGCTTCAGGAGCTCAAACACTTAGATGAGCTCACTTTAACAACATCAGGAAGCCCAGCTTACACCTTTAACCCCCCACAGGAACACATGCTGCTTCACTAAAGATAGAAACATAAACTTACTTCTAAACACAGAAAAGTAATTTTTAGGGATGCACAAATATGAAAACTTGGGCCAATATTGATATCCGACATTAAAACTACTGTTATGGCAGTGTTTACCAATATATTTTCTAATTCTTTTATTAGATTACTCGATTAATCACCAGAATAACTGATAAATTATTTGATTATTAAAATAATTGTTTACAACAGCCCTAATCTGAACCAGGTAGGAACTGGGCCAGGAACAGTTCAGAAGATGGATACAGGTCTGGCTTGAAAGTTCTTCCTGGTTCTGAACCCACTCAGTAGAAAGTGGCCCCTGGGTGTTCCAGCTAGAGAGGAAGGCATTGAAGGCAACAGTTACTCTGTCATGTTTTTAATGAGCATCGGGAAGCGTTTCTCCAGAGCAGGAGCCGAGCTTTCACTGAGTCATTTTGCAAGAACTTGGTGCTGACAATTTCCCCTTCTCTCTTTCTCTCTTCCATGGCTCCATGGCGTGTCCCTGCTGCTGTTTCGTCATCTCTAGGTGAGTATCACTATGTTTTCTTCTTCTCCTCTGTTCCCTTCAGCCTCCATGGCTCCAGTCATTACAGTGTCAGGTGGCGTAGGGTTCTGACATGTTGTGGCGGTGTGATGCAGCCACTGTGGGCCTGCATCAGGCCTGCTGCAGGGTCTGCTGCAGGGTCTGCTGCAAAGCCGCTGCAGGCCTGCTGTGTGGCTTACAGTGGCCCTGCCTGCATTAGGCCTGCGGCCGCCGGCTGCAGCAGGGCCTCTGCAGGCTTGCTGCAGGGCCTGTTACGCGTGGAGTTTGTAGGCTTCCTTGCAGCCTTCTGGCAGCGCCAGACGCTGTAAGCTGAGATTTGTTTGGTCGTTTTGGGAGGAACATGCGCCGCACCAGGGAGGGGAAGGGTGCGGTAGTGAAACCCCAAGTGCAGACCAACATGGGTTTAACCAAAATGGCCGCCCGCCACAGGCCTCTGTGACATGGAGCTGGGTGTAACCGCATGCCTGCACTATCTTCTGAACTGCAGCAGTACATGCATTGACTACAAAACGTTCGGAGCACGCTCAGTGAGGCTTCGCCTGCTCCTGCTCTTTGTCTTACAAGTTTTTTTTTTTTTTTTTTTTCTTTTTTTTTTTTCAAACCATCCCCGCCACTGACTTTCGGTTTGCATCACTCTGAGCTCTTCAAAGCCACAGAGCTGTGCAGACGGCCCAGCCTTGCAACAGTCATCACTAACTGAATGTTGCTGCCTGCTCCTCTAATGCCTTCCACTTGACTCATCTGCATTCAGCTGCCACTGACTGTCACTGATGGGGAGAAGGCGATTCATGTCATCTGAATTATGGGTGAAAGTTCACAGACCCACAGGGGAAGAACTTTTCATTCTTAATGGTTTGACAGTGAAATCTGATCTGTGTCCCATGAATGGGACAGAGTCAGCAGGAGGAGACTGGTTCATCCGGAGATGAATCCGTCAGGCTTCCGTCCACTTCCACATTGACTGGAACACGTGACGGCACACCTGCAGCAGGTGTGTTGTCAAGGCAACAGTTTGGAATTCAACAGATTTTTGATAAATTTAATGAACAAAGCAGAAAAAAAAGACTTGAACGTATTTGCTGAGCCAGTGGAGGAGAAAGGAGTAGATTCTGACCTAGTCAAGTCCTCCCGTCTCTTCTGGGGAGGGCACAGTATTTTATGTGTTCCTGCCTGTTTCTTCACACCGAAGAAACTGGCAGAAGTTTGTGAAGTTCATTTCCGCTCCAACATTTCAACTCTCTCCGTCCGAACATCTTTGATTCAATGGAGGAAGACGTCCTTCTCTCCACAGAGGGACGTCCTGCCGGACAAAGGCTCTGCTTGTCCAGTCGGGAATTCTGGGAGCTCATCTGTTGATGGGTGGGGTCAGAGTCAGCAGGTCAAGGGTCAGGGTGAACCATGTTTGTGGTAGGCTGATAGGCAGGTCAGTGAAGTTTGGTCCAGGTCAAAGGTCAGAGGTCATGTCCTCCAGCCCAGCCTGGAGTTGGTTGAGTGCCCGGTGCACAGAGGTTCTGTTGGTCTGACTACAGGTCCGGTTCTGATGAATGCTGTCAACACAGCCGGCATGGAGGAACTGAGCAGCCGTGGCTTCACTCACATGAATAAAGATGGAGGAAATGTTCTGAGACTTTGGTTGGGCTGCTGGACTGATGAGCCCTGTCTCCTCTCTAAGAGCAGAAGCAGCTGATCGCTCTTGTGACGCTCATGGGAGACGAATCGGTCTATTGCACCAAACGTTTCACTGCATGTTCTGCTTTTCTGTCACATAAACCACAATCACTGGAAGACAGGTCGCGACAACACACTCTGGTCATCAGTCTGAGCAGACAGTGAGTCGGACAGGATGTCACATCCAGATCAGAGATGATCAACCAGAGGCTGCAAGGCTGCATGTTAAATATTCACTTCTTAGCTCGTTACACACTCGTTCATCATAGATCCGTCCTGTTGCAGTCAGGCACTACAGCAGCTTCAGCTGTTTTAGCTTGGAGTCTCCTGTTACCATGGTGATTCCCGCCTTTCCCAGGGAGCAGACAGAATTTAGACTTCGAACAAACGCGCTGTGTGAAAGCCACAAGCTGCTGCTGGTACACCTGCGTGTGCAGCGTGACACGTTACACTACATAAGGAGTTCTATAGGAACCTGCAGGCCTGCTGAGTGTGAGTTATAAGGCAGTGATGTGTATTTATAGTGTTTCTGAAGGTGTTAGCCTTGCATGTCTGCAACTCACCTCTAACTTCCGCAGCTGCTTGCCTGCTGCAGCTCCCAGCCCCGCTGGCCTGACCAGCACAACTCTTGCATATCTTCGGCAGGCGGCGCGCCCTTGCAGGTTTCTCTATCACTCAGCTTCCATTAATTTTTAATTGCTTCCTCCGCCTGGCACACAGTGAGCAGGAAGGAGGAGGAAGGACTTTTCCAAACGAGGGGAGGGGAAGGAGAGACAGAGAAGAGGAGGAGAGATAAGGAGGCAGGAAATTAGAGGAAGAGAGGAAATGGCTCCAGCAGCCAGGTCTGGCTCTGCTCTTTTCTATGAAACTGTCCCAGCCTGCCGCTCCTCACCTTTCTGACCTTGCTCACCTTCCTCAGGCTCTTCTTCTCACTCTGTCGCCTTGATACGTGAATAGGAAAGCTGAAGTCTGAAGGTCTTCTGCCCTCCTTTGCTCCTCTAGCTGATGCGACACCACTGATGCTGGCTGGCTTCTGTCTTCCACTTTCAACATTTCCCCCCAGTTTCACCCTAGATTGGCCCTGACCCCCAGGCCCTGACCCCCGGGCTCTAGCCCCTGGCCCCTGGCCCTCTCCTCTCAGTGGGACCTTCCTCTTGAACAGCTGGGACGGTTCCACCTCGTCTCCTGTCTGATGGAGGAAGACAGAAAGTGGAGAATGAAGCATGGCTACCAGGCTGTGTTTTGCTAGCAGAGAGCCAGGTGTAGCAGACGCTCATAAACATTAGACCCCGGCAGACTGCTTCCTACCTCCCCCTCTCACTGCTCCCATCTCTGCATTCATTCTGGAATGCTTCAGCAAGAACCACAAAACAAAACAAACAAAAACAAGAAATTGGACAGAAAATCTAATTTGTCCTGCTGGGGACACAGTGGAAGGCTGTTCCCAGCTCCAGTGGAAAGCATGGGACATTTTCTGAGGTCACGAGACAGACAGCGTCTTCCAAAGCTTATTTGAATGTTAAATAGAGCAGAATTGCAATTAACTATTTCTTAAATTGGTTTTCCAAATTGGATTGGCAGAGTGTGACATGATGGAGTCCCAGTGGAGGCAGGGTCTCTCTGAAACATTGGCTCAAGCTTTCCTGATGCTGTCGTACACCACAGAACGGTTCCGTTTCCACCAGTACATCACACAAGTGAAAGACGGCACTAAAAAGCGAGCAGATTATCTTCCTGCATCTCTCTGCTGCCTCCTGCGTCACGGCGACGCGCTCTCTGCCGGCTGAGGCAGATGGCACGTGGATCTTGAAAGGGCACCGCTCACCAGTCGTCACCCAACAACCCGGCAGCACCCTCCCCTCAGCCACCTGGTCCTCATGTCTGTTTGACCCTGGTGTGCAGTCACACACGCACACACGGGTCCACACACTACTAAGTGTGTGAAATTCACATAATGGTATTAAATGATCAACCGTCTTCTAATGCATTTCTCTTAAGTTCCTCTCATTTAGACTTGTGCAGCATGCATTCTTTGATGCGGCAGCATCCGTATCCTGATAGCAGACTGTAGAGCCGCTGCTCAACTGACTGAAAACTCAGACATGCCCTCTAATGGAGCCGTTCAGTCTGATAGATAGCTGTGCCTCAGAGGATAATGGGTTTTGCGAACAGTTTTGAACAAACAGATAATAAACCTCTGAAACTCTAATAGTGGTGGAAAACCACAGTAATGGTAGTAAGTTTGGTTTCTGGTGACGGTGTCCGTTCATTTCACAAGAGATACTCAACTTTAAGATTGTGTCTAGTTGTTTTCCCAGTTTTTCTTTTCCTGAGGCGTGTGGGCTACCTTGGTGTGGAGTTTCAATAAGACTTGCTTGTTCCAAAACAGATGAGGGGTGTTGCGCCGTCCACAGGCAGAGAGAATGAGCTCATTGTTTATAGTTGAACCTGGTGCTAATCTTTTCTGAAACACTAACAGCTGCCTGCCTGCTGCCCGTCTCCTCCCTCCCCCCTAGCCCGCCCACCATCACTGTTTTAGTCTCAACTCTGCTCAGACTCCTAAACACCAACCAGGCGCCTGATGATTGCCAACCTTCCCACTCAGAGAACCATCAGCTCCAGCCCGGCGCTCTCCCCAAATCTAATCTACGCAATGAAATCGATTACTGTGGGCTGACTGGCTAGTGTTGGGTTACCTTCCCTTACACCGCCCACCGTTTGGGGGGGGTTTCAGACCTTGGGGGCTGGGTCGAACAGTATGTATACATATAGACTCCTGTTCATTATTCACAACGTAGAATGAAAATGTATTGCTATGAAAAATGAAAACCTCTTTTTTTGAGATGGCGTGGTCCAGTCCACCCTGGCTCTACCATCCCGACTGCTGAAGACTGATCACTGCCAGGCAGTTTTGTAAAACACTGGATATATACCTAAATACTAAAAAAGCCTAAAAGGACTTTTACGTAATTTCCTTTTCATATTTTAATGGCCTTGATTGAGAGCAGGGTGAAAACAAAGTTTAAGTTCCTGGCCCGTGAATAAAGCTGGTTCTGATTCTAGTTTAGTTTAAAATACATATGAAAGAGCGAAAACAGAAATAACAACTGTCAAAAATAAAAAAAAAAATATGGAAAAATACACAACCTGGTCATGTTTTATAAAATATGCACGTTGCATAAAATAATGGTAAATTATTTAACCATTTACCATAACTTACCTTAATGAATCTTCACAACCACAGGTTTCCAAAAATACAATAAAATAGGTACAGTGACCCAGCAGGAATGAAGGGCTAAATAAGAAAATCTGCTTTCAAAGCTGGAAGTGGCCAACTAGTTTTAAATTTCATTTGAATTTATACCGATTTAGAGCTGAATATAGGCTGACGAGTAAGACAGGTAGGAGTATCAGTCAGCCACCTGCAGGCCAGTCCACTGGACGGAGTGGACCAAAGCTGCAGTTCAGCCAGTTAATTCAAAGTGTTGGATTAAGATGAGTAGTTTTCGGTGTTTTCAGGTATGCCTGCTCACCCCACGGTCCTTCTGTTAGGTTCTTTGTTTGTAGTCTTCCTACCTTCTCCTCTGTGGAACTCCAATCACTCTGAGAGGAAGTGATGGAGAAGTAAAAGAAAAGGCAGCTTTCTCTTTTACACTTCCTTGACTTATCAGCCCACATCTTGTTTTGGGGGATTCAGTTATCAGAGTGAAAAAGAAAGAGGAGTCAGGGGGAAGAAGAGGCACACTGAAGAAAGATTATAGCTGGTGGAAAATGTTCAGACCTGTCAGATCCAGCTGGAAACAATACTTTGATTTCCCCTAGCCTCTGATAGAAAGACAGATGTTCTCCCACTCAGAGCAACAGACAAATGTTGAGTCTTCCTGCTCACCAACCACCCACCCACCCAGCCACCAGCCAGTTATAATTGTATTTTTTTATTTTTTATTTTTCTCCAGGAAATGACTTTAAACTTTAACTGGCTGAAAGTTGATTAATTTTTCTCATTCTCTTCCTCTACTTGACGGAAAATGCTGCTCTTATCAGCTAACATTATAAAATGTATGCTTCAATAAAATTTATACAACTGTTCAAAATAAAAATGCCTAACATGATCTAATAATTTTAATGTAAAACAAAATAAACAAAAAAGCCCCCTGAAATATCTTTCTGGCATGATAAGGTTAAGGGTGTCTAGTGACCTCTGACCCCCTGACCAACAGGCCGCTCTCAGACCAACTTCTTTATCTGGAGCTCGTCTGCTCCAGATATAATTGGCTTCCAGTTTTGGTTTGAGGAAGTCATGTTTTCACTTGTACTGTCCAGATGAGCAGTGACTGTGATGTACAGCACTGCAGAAGCCACTGAGACACGTCTGTCTGGGAACCTCGGCTCCTCTGCCTCAAACATGGCAGATGAGTGTGATGAGGTTGAAGGAGGCTGGAAATGCAGTTTGTAAATGCAGTTATGTAACTGAGTCCTGGTTGCAGAGCAGATCAAACACAGAGATGTTCACAGCAAAGAGAAGGAAGTCATTTTTGCAGAGTGTTTTGTCTGTTTCACTGTCACCCTGCAGTCCTGCTGTTAGTGCAGGGTTTCTAGTCGGAGATAGTAACGGTCATAATGGCCAGAGCCAGACAGGACAGCAAGGCCACTCTTCAGCTCAGGGAACATGTAAAGCTGGAGGAGGGCTGCTGACAGACGGCTGACTCTGTCCAGAGACAGCTGATAGAACCTCTGTGACGTCTTCTGCCAGAGTCTGTCTCCCTGACTCTCATCTCTGTGTCACGTAGACTTTTCCCACAGCCTCCATCAGCGCTCCCTTCCTTCCTTTCCCTCTGTCCCAACCCACAGATCCCAGAGGACGTGGGTTGGCCTGGGGCTGATGGTCTTCAGCAACAGCTGGCGGGCCGATGGATTGACGGGCCGATCTTGACTAGCCGATGGGTTGACGGACCGGCAGGGCGATGGTTTGACAAGCCAAGGGTTTGATGGACTGGCGGGCCAGCGGAGTGATGGGCTAACAGGGTGACGGGCCTGGCGCTGCTCACCCTCAGCTCACAGGAACTGTAGACATAAGGGATGTGCTTCTCGTTGAATCTGTGCACCTCATTAAGAACCACTCATTATTGACGAGAGCTCTTTAAGTGTTTGCACTGAGTGAGTTCTTCTTTAATCAGACCCCAAGCTGGTTAACACTAGCTCCTCCTGTTTAACAGGAAATAATGCATCCTGAAGTCCCTGGTTACACCTTTACTGTTACCGTTTACTTTTATTATCACAAAAATAAAACGGTCTCATTCGTTTCCAATTATACAGATATATGAACTGTATAATTGCACATAACAGTACTGTCCAACAATGTAGACAAAATGTTATGCACATACAGTGTAACCTGATCCTAATAATAGAAAATATTCTAGTTCTGATTGTATATGACATCAGAACCAGACTAAGTGTTTGGTCCTCGGAAAGTGGAGCTGGTTTTGAGTGAAAACATAATATTTTTGTTGTGATCCAATTTACATGTCTCTAGTGATCGGAGTCTCTCACACCGGAACCAATAGGAGAAAACGTAAGCATTCATAACCAAAAACAAAATAATTAGCTTGCCATTATTTTTCTATTTGAAAATGAGTACAAAGAAGTCTTCACTTCTTCCTACAGTTCTTGTAGTCTTTAGGTAGTGTAATGCATTAGGGAATGTCGGCATACCATATGAAAAGCTGAAGCACAGAGCCTGTATTTAATGTAGGGCAACCCTGTCTAGATTGTATGCTGACCTGGAAAATGCTCTAACTGAAAGGTCAAACATTTCTAGACTTTTTTGATGTAAATTACAACACTGAATGATTTTCAAGAAGCTGACGGAAAAGTATTAGACACAACAGGACAAAAAGGATGAGAGATCACAGCACACAGCCACAGTCCCCACCAACCAATCTCAAACATCCTGCACTGGAATGAGCAAAGGACAAGCAGCAGAGAGTGGAGAACACAGGTGACGATGGTGACCTCGATGGGTCACATTTTGCTCCCAGTGGGTTGACAGTCTCTGGGATGATGCTTCTGTCCTCACTAATCCTGCTGTTGGCCTGCGGTGTGGAAAGGCCTCCTGATCAGTTCTGTTTTCTGCAAACGTACGTTAGCATGTGCTCTACACTTGCGTGCAAGTTTGCATGGGAATCGAGACTTAAAATTTATTAAGGTAAAAAAAAAAAGTTTTCATTGGACTGAGAAAGTCTAGTGGAAGACTTGAATGTCTTGCCAGAACACCTGAAAAACTGCTGATCAGGACCACAAAGGTTTACAGGCAGTGTGGCTGCGTGATGAATGACTCAAGACTTCTGCAGAGCGCCATGCACCACAGAATGTGAATGCCTGTTTTATCTCTTTTGTTTTCCACGGATTCCAAGGCGCTCTGACATGTGTGGGTTTCATTAAGAGTTTTCATGTTAAGGGAATGTCTTGGAGGGAAGTTTTCCTTGTTGCTTCTCTGGCCAGGAAACGTCAAACTCTTGAGATTCGTCATTTGTCCCATCTGGCAGCTCGAGTGGAGGGTTTGGACGGGGCTTAGCGCTTACATAACTTAAACAAATATCTGACATTTTAGGGGATTACCTCATAGGAAGGGATGAAAACTGCTAGGTTCAACTTGCTGTTATGCTGGGATGCAGCGGCGCTAAAAGATTTTGTGTCGCTTTATGAAACGCTGGATCCTCATTTTCCATCATAATTACAGCAGAATTAAAAGTCATCTCACAAAAAGTGGTTTAATCATCACTAAGGACTTGTGCACATTCGGAGGAGAATTTACAGCAAGCTCAGAGGGGTTTTTTCTCTCAACTCTCCCTGCAGCTTTTAAAAGTCTTGTGGTCGAGCTGGAAGTGCTCTAAAATTGGGCGTGAGTACCTCACGGAGACGGAGGGAACAAGGGAAAAAAAAAACCTGCTTTCGCACATGCCGAGTAAATGATGGATTTTATTTGGCCTCTGTTTGCAGAGCCCAAGCTCTGCTTTGTTGGACTGTTTTGTCGGTTTCTATGGTGAAAAACACAGCCCATGCCAGACACTGAGTTGTAGAGGGAATAAAAAAAATAAAAAAAATCAGAGAGGGAAACATGTGTGGGGCTGGGGTGAGGAGCGGTGGAAATTTGATTCCAAGAATTCAGAGGGTGTGGAATCACAAGCAGCGCGCCGCACCGCGCCACGCCGCGGCAGACAGAAAGTGTGCAGCAGAGCAAAGCGAGCTCAACCCGTTCAGAACCTGCATCAGAACGCTGAGACAGCAGCTGGGACGTTTGGGTCGCCCGGGACGGTGTGTGCATAACTAGCGCAGTGTGGGAGAGAATCAGCTGAATTCTATTAGATGGTTTTACGAGCTCGTTATTCGCGCTCATCAGTTGTGCAAATACCAAGATTGCTCGTAAAAACAGAAGAGGCTTTTCCAGTTTTAAGCGGGCTGCTTTATTTAGGATCTTTGAGCTTCTTTTCAAAGATAGAAAGAGTTGGTTTAGAGTCACAAATTCCCCATCAGCCCAGAGAACCAGAAAGCGAGACATGGTGAGGCCCGACTGTGAGCTGAAGTCCAACCGCCTCGCTGCTGTTAACACTGATCCCACATTTCAACATGAACTCATCCCGTTTCCTCTTCATGAATGAAAGATGAGGTGCATTAACACTCACTGACAAGTGATTGATTTTGTGTGTGTGCATGTGTGCGAGGTGAAGAAGAGATGAGGAGTGTTGCTGTGTCAGATTTAGATTGATGGGCAGCATTTTATTTAACAGATTGAAGTGGGTGAAAGGTCAGAGCTGAGTGCCCTGCTTCCATTTTCTTGATTGGTGTGTGTGTGTGCATGTGTGTGTGTGTGTGTGTGAGTGTGAGAAAGCAGATGTTTGGGTTGAATCTTAGTAAGGTGTGCTTCATCTGCAGCTGCATCAAGCCTTCCTTTTCTTGTCGGCGTCGGCAGGCCCGTACCTGCTCACCTGCTATCGCTTCATCTTTCCACAGCTTAGCGAGTGGTATGCAACTCACCTGCAGAGTAAACACTCCCACACTCTGACTGGGCCAGCGCACACACCGTTTGTGTGTCGTGCCTGTTTCTGTGTGTGTTTACTGGCACAAGGGATGGCACAGTTACAGAGTAAAGAGGTAATGCAGTCGGTACATATTGGCACACAGGACTGCACGTTGGTGCAGGCAAACACACAAATATATTTACACTTCTCACAGCAAGTGTTGCCCGTCTGCAAACAGGCGGGTTGACTCACTTGTAGTCTCCCACTCTTTCATGCACACGCACACACACAATCTGGACAGATACACGGGCAAACAGTTGTCATGCTGACCAAAAACGCAGCAGTGTGGCTGTTGCTGGCGGCAGGTCACAGTGACCCCAGCTGCTGTCTGTGCTTCGTGGATCAGTCAGCTCTCTGTGACATGTAGAGAGCTGACCAGGAGCTGCTCTTCTTCTCCTGCCTCCTCAGTCCGCCGCCCCGCAGTCCTGTATCCAGGACTGGCTTTCCGTCTCCCTCCGGTGACCCCAGGAAGGGAAGAAGAAAGAAGTGATGAGAGCTTTTTTTTGAGTGTTGCTAAATATGTTTGTTTTTTTGTATTTGGAGGTGTCAAGGTAATAATGACAGAGTGCTGACTTCATTAAAGTACCTGAGTCTAACGCTGATGTATATGTCATTCAGGAATCAACAGACCTTTAAACTCAAGAGATGGACCAGTGCTGTGTCTACACATGGACTTACTGTAGACGGAAGCATTCCGCTCAGATCTAGCCTTTTTCTTTTAGAGATGCACCAGCCCCAGGTTTTGGATTCTTATCTACCTGTGTTTACCTCAAAACAGAAATCCTTTTCTCATCGGACTGTGCTGCATATTGCTGGTGGGATCATGCAGACTCTGGAGGAGGATGCAGTGTCTCTGGTCACCACTGAATGGTCTCGAGTAAGGAGAGTTGATCGTTAGATCTGATAGTTTTCATTTATAGTTTCTTGAACAGAAGTCGACTTTTTCCACACATGAATCCCGTAAGGCAGGCAGTCAGACGGAGAGCCGTGCCCTGTTTCCAGACCTGAGCCGATCAGGGCCATTCTGAAGCTAATGGGCTGTGACTCCAGAAATGTGTGCTGGTGGCGAGGGCATGGCCGCCGGCCCACATGCGTCTGTGTGGCCGCCTCAGAGTTAACACATCCACCAAACACACGCTGATTGACGGGAACAGCAGCGCTCCAGCGTTCCGGCCCCTTCATACGGAAGCTGGAAGCGGCCCCAGCCCCGCATGTGCCTCTGCAAGTACGCGCTAGCTTCTTCAGTTTGCTGTGGCAACAACAACAAGCTGCAAGTCCTTTCAAGGTTTATTAATGTGTTTTGCTCTCAGCCTTCAAACCGGTTCTTTATTAATCTTTTATCACCTGCAAATAGGACTTGGCTGGTGGGTAATTACAGGGTTCCTGAAGGGAGACTCACTGTGAAGATGCAGAATCACACAGAGAGTTGAGGAATGTTTCAATATGTTCTTGGGATTTTTGGGGGGATTCTGCTGTGAGATGGAACAAAACTGTTTCCTTTAAGAAGAAACAAGACGCCCGCTTCTCCTCTGCTTCCCTCTCAACATGTTTGCAGTGCAGCCGGCTCCCCTCAGGCACACACTTAATGCATAACCAATTATTTTAATTAAGACGGATTCCAGCAAGGAACAAAGTGCTATCCCAACACACACACACTCTCACACGCACAGAAATGGCAACTTGGTATCATCTGTTTTCTCTTCCTGCTGTATCGCTCTTTCATCCCTTCTCTTTGAAAGAAGGGATGAAAGAGCTGATGTCCTCCTGAGCGTGCGGCTTGAGTCAAATGCTGAACAGTCGCAGTACCGACCCGAAGAGCTTGACCCCACCTACTCTCTGAATGACCCCAGACTCATTCAGCCCCTTGTGCTATTTCCTTTAGTTTTTACAACTACTTGTCTGTGTCGTGTCTCTGCACCCCTTCTCGACACACCCAGCCCCCCGCACTCCTAACTCCCTCGCCGCAGAATGCAACAGAACAACAAACCCAAATAGTGGCTATAAACTTCAGACTTTTTTATGGTAGGGGTCTGATTGCTCACCTCTGAGTGAACTCTTCTGACAGACACCTCTATGCTCTCCTATTGGAGCAGAAAGACAAGCCAACCCCAACTTCACCCTGTCCCTGTCCTCTGGGTGACTGCAGCAGGACAGACATGTCCTTTATTCCCCCTGGTTTACCAGCAGGTTTTGACCAATTTGTTCTGCAGGAACTGGTTCTGGTCCCAGCTTCCTGCCACCGAGAGGAACGTCAGAATTTGTTTACTTCATAACATCTGCAGCGCAGACATGTTAGGAGATGAATAGTCAGCTCAGGAAAAGCTTTAACCTCTGAACCATGGCCTGCCTCGTGACCTTTAAATAAGACTCCTTAAAAGTCTCTAGGTCTGAAACAATATAGAAAAATGTTGTCTTGGATTCTTTTCCTTTTTACATTTTCTAATGGACAAGAATCTTGTTTGTTCAGGTTAAATCAGACCTGAGCTTTTTATTACGTCATAATATGTCGTAACATAACATGTAGTTATGATGTCAGAGGGACATTTTACTACTTCACCATTTTGTTCACTTCTGTCTCAATTCTGTCAGCTCCAGGTTGCAAGTAAAAGTTTTACTTGAAGGTGTCGATCGATCCTGTCCTGTTATCTACAGTCCTTGCTGATTTCTGTAAAGCCTTCCCCTTGTACTGTATTTTATAAATGGAAGGATATCGGTAATCACTGGTTTCCTGTCTTTATGGACTCACTAGGACTTTTACCTGATGCCACGAGGCGAGGTTCTGCATTTGTGCTCATTGGAGAACGCCTTTGTGATTTGGAGGTCTTTGGTCGTTGGGAAGGCTGTGATGGTTGGACCATCTGACCCGACACATGCAGGCTTTCTACCTCACTGAGGTTTTCTCCAATTCTTAACAAATATATCTTGACGCTTATTTGTGCTATTAGTTAAGATATGGTTATTCAGCATTTGGTTTTCATTTTCCATACAGAGTTGCTAAAAGGTTCTAGGGTTCAGCTGACAAACAGCTGGTTGGTTGGATGGAAAGTTTCTTGTTAAGATGTTAATCTGCTCAACAGGCCATCTGCCACTGTTTGGGATTAAATGTGACCATGCAGCACGTGAGTCAGACATTCACATTAATGCTCACAGATGATTCAGTGCACCAGTGCGGAGCAGAGTGAGATTAGGGAATGCGTCTTCAACCTGCCGACTAGTTGGCCCCACTGGTTCCCGCCTGCCGCCCACAACTAAAGAGCCATGATCACTATTTTATTATAGCATGTCAGTATTCTGATGCTATCAATAGAAGTTAATTGACTGACAATTGATTTACAATAGCGCTCCCCTCCTCAGCACGGGTCCTGGGAGAGAATCCAGCGCTCATTGATTGGTTCCTCCTGAATGGCCCTAATGAGGCCTCCACCTTTCACAGCCTGCACCACAGAGACATCACTGCTGGGTTTGAAGGGATTTATCTGCTGTCCCTCAGACCTGGCCTCTTACCTTGTTGACATCAACGTCACAGTGCATCCAGCTGGCAATCCTAAAGCAGAAGTTTAACCCTGAAGCTTCCAGAAGGCTGCACACTTCCTGGTATCTGCCAAAAGCCTTGGGACCTTGATAAACTTCCGAAATATTTCTTTCAGAATACCCGGCTATATTACTGCAGTTCCTCTGATTGCATCTCATCCCTTCACTGATTGTGGAAACAGTGAACCTGGAATGGTCTTGACTCAGTAACAACTGTCACATGAAAGAGTGTTACGTTGAGTCTGGACTGGTCCTCAGTTTCTCTCTGCTTTGCTCCCACCCACTGAGCCTTTCTGTTCCCTTTAGCACACCTCTATTTTTACCCTCCAAACCCAAACACAGCAGTGGAGCCGCGCTGGCCCGTTTCCAGGAGTTTGTGCCTCTGCTGGTAAAATGGTTGAGGAGACTGATTGGAAGAGGACCGGCTCCCAGCTGGCTATGGGGCATGCAGAACATCATTAGTGCCAAGTGTCTGAAAGCTGTCGAAAACATTCCTGTCACAGCGCAACTGGAGTGCTCCCTAACAACCCGGAGCATTATGCTGCTGCTCCTTGAGCAGGCCGCCAGGCTGAGCCCTGCAGCAGCCGGCTCGTCTTCGCTCACCTCCGCCGCTCGGGTCTGGAGGCCTGAAAGTGAGCTGCTCACCTCGGGGAGAAAGAGGAAGTGTGTGACAGCTGTCGGACCCTACCCAGACTTTTATTATCATCGTGAATCCAGGAGCAGACGAAGCTCACTCTGCTCTCCACAGTGCTCCCCTGTGGGTTGAGTCTTTAAAGTGTTAGAGCCGACTCCCGGTTGCCAGCTAATGATGGTAATATTTGCGGTTTCCTGTTGCAGTGTTACGGGAACATGATGTTGTCTGTTTTGTCAGAAATCTTCGAGATGTACAGTTCAGCCTGTGGAGGACATGACCTAATGTCTCTCACTGAAGCACTTCTCTTTTTCTCACAAAGCAAGTGCTGACTTCCTGTCTGCTGTGCTTGTTGAAAGGAGCCAGTAGAACGGCATTAAATGCAACATGCTGTTAGAAAGGCTTCTGGCTCTGACGCAAATTCTGCCTTTCTAGAAAAAAAAAAAGAAGGCATTCAAGTACATTTAGATGCAATGATGTACAGCACTGGTGGTACCACTGCTGCAACCTACTGCATTCTGCTGCACCTGCTAAATGGGACAGGAAGTGGGAGGACGGTCTGATTCGCGGCAGTTTAAGTGCTGTTCTTCATCCTTAGCCCTCCACCATGATGAGGGGAGGGCTGACCATCTACGGTGAGATGGGCTCTCTGATTTTTCTTGTTCTGCACATAGTTTAAAGTGGCTGGGAAAACATTTTGGTCTACTGTTGAAGATTTGATTCAAACCATGGACTCCTCTGTCCCGTCACCGCTGTCTCTGTCCTGCAGAGAGTCCTGTTCTCCTCCGTCTCTCCTCATAATCACCAGTGTTTGCTCCTCGGCAGCCATGTCTCCGGGACAGTGTGCTTCTCCACGGCAGATGATCGACTCAGCTTGCTGCTCTCTCTGACCCCACATGTCTGCACATGCATTAGTGCAACCACACTCGACCCACTTAACACGCCGCTACAACAAACACGGCCGTCAATAGAAACAGCCGCCTTTTTATGCGGCATATAGTGAGCTGCTGTCCCACTTCTGAGGGGCCCAGTGTGCTGAGCGCTAGTGTAAAATGCGGGCAGAGCCTGGTTAGGATGGTGTGGTGTCAAGCTGACAGTTTGACCTCATCTTACCACAGAGACAGGAAGGGGAGAGAAAGAGTGCAGCCTGCGGCCATCAGAGCGCTGCGCGCTCAAAGAGCGGCTGTGTGTGAGGTGAAGGTGGATGGCTGGCTGGAGAGGAACGCTTTATCCGCACCTCATCTTATTGGTTCATGTTTAAATACACGCTGGAGATTAATATCAAATATTTTGAAAGGATGAGCCAGAATTCCCACCATCGCCGTCAGGTAAAGATTGAATGCAATGATCTGGGCGACTTTAACCTGCTGAGCAACATTTCTCTGCTCAGCCGTAAATTCTGGAGAGGAAGGTTTAGTTCTCAGGCTGATGGGAAGGACAGCAGCTTGTTTTTTTTTGTTTTTTTTTCTTGTTGAGATATTACGAGCCTCTCCAGTCCCAGGAACAACCTTTGTAGCTTGTTGTCTCTGTTTATCCTGGTTTGTAGAGGCAAGATTTGGGCCTGGCCACTGCCGTCCGTCAGTGCTGACCTGTTCTGGCGTTAATGGCCCAGTCGGGTCGCTGCCTGCTGGGCAGTCCCGCTTCAAGCCACAGGATTTCCTCCTGGATGTTTGCTTCATCTCCAGTCAGTGTGGCTGCTGCTCTCACAGGAAGAGCAGACGTTTGCACACAGCACCAAAACATTTCCACACACCAAATTAGAAATACTACTGTATGCGTTTCCCATTAGAGTGTTTGCTATAAACAGAGAGACTCCCGACCGACCTGGATCGTCACACACGTTCATTCGTTCTGGTTGAGTGAGCTCCACCTGAGGGAGGGAGGCTCATCTGAACGCCACCGCCTACCCAGACTCACACCTTCCCTTCACTGTCCCGCACTCTGTCGCAGGCTTGTTTATGAGATCACCTATTGGTTTCCAGCTGCTAAGTCACAGTGGAGCGCTCCATCATGAGTCTTTTACTGATGCAGTCACTCCGCACTGCAGATCAGACCCTTCTGGTCCCAGCCCTGTCCCACTTACATCACAAACATTGCATATTTTCTTCAATTTATTACACTAAAAACAACAACAAAAATATTAAAGGACTCAAGCTATACATTTGTGAGAAGAACAGAAACTATACATTAAATAACCTTCCTGTTCAGATAGCACTGGGCTTTGTTGCTCTTAATAACCACTAACACTTCTTCTTTCTGTTTTTAAATGACCTTCATTTGTGGAGATAGTATTGTGGTAAGTGAGGTTTCATTTTTAAAGGTACAATTCAGGATTTCTGGGGTGCAAAAGCTGGAAAAGTTAACATTGCTTCTCTAGTAAATGACTCTGTCATTACTAGAGTTAGTAACTCTAGTAATGACTCGATGATGATAATGCACCACTACTGATCTTCCAGTAAGAAACTTGAGTACACAGAGTAGTTGCCTAGTAACTAAACAGTAACAACCTTGCTTAAAAAAAAAAAATAATAATAATTTCATATTCACTTAAACTGACCACAAATCATATGAGTATCAGACTGTGACTGTGACCATGAAAAGCTTTGCATATACTTTTCTCAGTGCATGTGGCAGAGTGTAGTCCTCTGGTAAAATAACTAGGCTGCTTTAAATCATTTGGCTTAACATTTTTGTTACTCTTTGTTTATTACAGATGAACTTTGCATTTAACAACAAGACTCTATGTAAGCATGTCTTTTGGCTGAAGTTACATATTTCTTAACCTCTATAGACCCTAATTTTAAAGACACCAGGAATTACTTGCTCATGTTAATGTTAGAATTCAATCCCAGAAAAGTATTGAAATATCCGAACTGTATTTATTTACCTTCCAGAACCGTCTTTAAGCTTTCCATCACTTCCAACCTCACAATTCCTGGTCAGCTCTGAACAATGAGCACCGCTCTTTTCCCTATTTCCACGGAAACTGTTGCCAAAGCTAATTTGGCGAGAGGAAACAGAGACCCCAACCCCTGCCCAAACCTCCCCAATCAATCCCAAGCCTTTCTTCACTCTGTCTCTAAACCGAGACATGCATGGAGACGGTCTGTAGTAGAAGAAGACTCATTTATTGTTTTTCACTTCTTCAGGCTTTTGTCACTGTGGGCGTGTGGTTGTTTAATGACTTCCAGCCTCTTCAGGTTAAACTCTTCAGTTAGGATGCAGAGATCTGAAGATCTGATCAAGCTGAAAACAGGATATCTTGAGGAAGGATAGTTGGTTAAAAACAATCATGTTTTTGTGTTTATGCATCTGTGAGACCAAATGACAAAGACACCGCAAGGGTTGACTAGTTTACTACAGCAATCACTTTTCCTTACCTGTTTATTGATGAGTTGTGCTCAAGGTCATGCTTTAGCTAAGTTGCTGTCACTTTGTCCAAACATTTGATGGCCAATGCCTCATTCTAGATGTTCTCCTGTCATGTTTTCCTCATGCATTTCATGCAGTTAATTTTTTTTAAAACTAGCTTTAAAAAGCTAGTTTTGAACTTTTACCCAGTGCTGGAGAAGCATTGAACCTTCAGCCAGTTTCAGCAGTTCTGGGAGGCTTCTCCTGTTTTTGATTCTGGTGTCCCTCTGGACTCTTCTTGGAAGTGGGAGGTTGAAAAGTACTGCAATTTCACTGCAGTGAAATAATAATAATAATTTTGAATAGCAGTAGGCCGTCTGGTTTGTAGAAGGAGGGCGGTCCTGTGGGAAAGCGCTCGGAGATATCCGGAACAGTGTGTGTCTGGAGTCTGTCTTTCAAGTAGCAGGGATGGAGACGAAGCTGCTGTGGGATGAATGACGGCTTCCATGAGAGGAGACAGTATGGGCCCCCAGCAGGTACTTCTGGGGGCCCGAGGCCCCTCATGAACGTACACATGGGAGTCTCAACATCTGCCATGTGTCTGCACACTCACCAGGCGGGCGTCTTTTTCCTCGGCTTTACTCAACAAGTACATACTTGCTCCCAATAAATCCAAAGTTATTGAGTAAATACAGTCACTTATGTGCTGAGCACAGGAAAAATTACTCGGCAGCACATCAAAGAGAATATTAGATGAGGTCATTTAAAGTCTAGTCAGCAAACCGGTTCATCTCAAACACAAAACTGCATCTCAGCAAGTCTGCAGGCTCCTGAATAATAAGACGATAGGATCCTTTTTTCAGCACAATGCTGCAGCGGCCCAACTGGAGCTATGGAAAGTGTTTTTGCTGTTTACTTCATTGAAGACAGAAGCCCTATTGTTCTCTGTGACTCCTCAGCCAAGGAGGTGATGGTGAGATGAACTGGTTGCCAAATTTAGAGCTCTTCTGTGTTCGCCTGTAACCCACAAACACTCACTCGAGGATTCGCTCTGCAGCGAGCTGCTTTTTCTTTTTCTCTGCGCCATGCTTGGCTCTCGAGCGGCATGCACAGAAACAGGCAGATGTGGAGCAAAGAGAGGACACTACATGCAAACATAAACATAAACAGAAGCAGGTGGTGGGAGCTGAACTCACCTTCTGAGGGCTGCAGGTTTTTTTTTTTTTTTGTTTTTTTTTTGCATAAACAGATGAGCCATGTGTTGTCTGACACCTGTTTGTTTCTTCTGCAGGTATTCTTTTGTGGCCAGGGCTGATCTAAACTGACACTTTGCTTCCAGGAAGGGTCCCCACCCTTTTCACAGCTCAGGGGGCCCTCTGAAAGACATGCAGAGAGGCCAAAGTCAGGTCAGAGGCAGGGTGGGGCCCAATTCAGCCTCCTGACTCAAGACAAAAGCAAAGAAAACAGGTTCCTCGGCCTTTTATCTCAACCCAGTCTGCAGGGATCCTTGATCTGCAACCACTTCTCCAGCCAAACATGTTTGAATGTTTTCTGCTGAGAGTCACACAATACTCACAAAAAGACTATCCGAGTTTAATCACTGATTTATACAAACCAATCACCAACATCAAGCATTCATCTCCATTTTTCAGACAAAACTTCATCTGGAGTATGTAGTCACATAGTGACTGATATTGCATATTTAAGCGTATTGTTCTGTATGAGCAGAAACATATTTATCACAAATGTGTCGAACAGTGGCCACATGTCTGCAGATTACTTTAAAACCACCTCTTGCTTTAGTCACTGTGTGTTCTGATTCAGGAAGAAAATGAGTGTTTAGGTTTAGAACAGGTCCGAACCCAACTGGAGGATTCTGCAGCTTTCTGCTTGCTTCACTCTGCAGCTGGAATTTAGCTTGTTTGCAGAAGACATCCTGTAATCTGCGACACAGGAAATGCTCTCAGACAGATAGATGAACGCCGAGGGGCGGGGGAGGGTTTTAGGAAACACAGGGAGTGGCAGAAAAGGAAACAAGGTGTTGACCAAAGTGACAGATTGTATCAGGACAGAGATTCAGGTTTGTCTTAATGAAGACTGGCTGTCATTTGTGAGCAGTTCAGGCTCACTGGCTCTCATATTTTCAGCGCTACACGGTGTCTGTAAAAAAAACAAAACAAAAAAACAACAACGTTTGGTTTCACCTCAAACTGACTTAATTTCCCTGAAGTTCCTCAAGATATTTCCTTCCGAAAACTTTCAAGGCAGCATTTATACAATCACAGAGGAACCACAACACTTTTATCACAAAGCAGTTTCACTGTTTTAGTGAGCAGAAAATTTGCAAGAGTGCAGAAACGAGCAGATTTTATGCTTAAGTTTCAGAAGGTTTCAAACCGGTCGTTCTCATTGAATGCAGCGTTTGTCTGGTTATCAGGTAGTGCAGCCACCTCTATGATGGCTTTTTTCAGTTCCCAGCTGTGGAGCTGTAACACCCATGTATTTTTCTTAATTTCTAGAAAGAAAAGGATAGCAGAATTTAGTATTTTTCTCCATATAATTGAAAAATAAGACAACACTAACTTACAAGTAATTTTCCAGCAAGATATTCTTGAACATTGATCGAAAGTAATAATACTTTCTCTGCATTATTACTGAGATGGCAGATTTTTACGCTACTAGGTGGAGAAAACGTTTTATTTTCTATATTTGAACTTGTTCTGAGAAGAATGACTTTTGCAGCGAAGCCAGACAGACATGGGCATTACATAGTAACGTCGTATTTGTGTTCCTAAATGTTCCTCATTTTATCGTCGTATTTTTAAGTAGATGAAAACTGTTGTCCTTGTTTTCAAAGTGGTAGGAGATCCTAGCCTTTACAACCAAACCTGGGAACAGTTTGTTTTCTCCTGAGCGTCACGCAGTCCTCACACCAAACAGCAGCCAGAGCAGGAAAGGAAATCAAATCATTAAGTTGAATTATTTAACATGGTCTGATGATTGTGCATGAATTGATTAGAAAGTCTGGTGTTTAAATCTGAGAGTTTAGAAACAGAGCAACTTTCCAGAGAGTTCAGGTCTGCTGAGGATTTTTCTGAAAACGAGTGTCTTGTCTCAGTGGAGCAGCAGACACAGGAAGTTAAAGAACAAGGGTTTTTGAAAGTCTTTAGGAGAATACCCCACCCATCCTGTCTCTGCCACAAACAGCCTCTCCAACAGACACACACACACTGAAGATGTGCATGGGGCCCCTGCAGCAGCTGAGACATGCCTGACGGTCCGACTGATGTGGCCCCATGACTTAATGCTTTGTGAGTTTCTCATGCGGGGGTTATTCCTGACTGCCATGTGCAAAGTAAAGGTCTGTAAAATAGACACACATGAGCTGTGGAGCTCCGCAGGACTTAATATGATTGGTTTGGAAATAAAGGCAGCATATGTCAGTAACCTGAGGATATAAGGGAAAATCTTCCTCAGTGGTGGACACCACTCAGTGGCAGATTCAACTCTTTTACAGGCGCAGTTTGATCTCTGACCAGGCAGCAGGTCCAGAAAGGATTTAATTGATTTTAATAGCAGTAGGAATTTTAAGCTTAGTTCCTAGTACGTTTACCTGCAAGTCTTGTGTTTTAAAGTCTTGAGTCACACCGAACGTTTGACAACCTCTTGAGGGTTTAAGCAACAACAGTCTCAGAGAACGGGTGTAATGTCTCCATTCCTGAACATGGAGCTAAAGAATCGCATGAGAAGCATCTGAACCTGCTCACATGGCGAGCCACCGATTGGTCCATTCAGCTCTGCTGCTCTGCAGTTGAAGCAGGCCCTACTTCGTAACTGAAGCATGCTTGTAACGCGGTGCCGCTGCGCTGATAGTACGAGGTGTGCTGTTCTTAGTGTGAGGTGTTGCAGCAGACGGCACAGTGTGAGCACGTCTAACACACCCTGACTAATCTTTAAGCCTTATCTCAGAGGTGTGACATCCTGTCTATGCAGTGCGAGCCACGGCGGATCGTAGACAGCTGTGGGAGAGCATGAGCATAGTTCTATTTGCATCATGCACAGCGACTTCCTGTTGGTCGGTCAGGGCTTCATCAGGAGACCAGTAAAGGGTTTCCATCACTGTTCAGGTCTAATTGTAGAAAGATGTTTTATGTTTACGTCCCTGAGTCAGAGATGTGTGTCTGATTATGTTCAAACACCCAGAAAGACATCCACTCTTGTGATGTAATCTTTCTAGGTGATCAAGATGAAGAGTCCTGAACCCTGAACCCTGAGCCCTCTGTCTCTGTGCGAGATGAAAACTCCCAGCCTCATGCTTCTCAGTCTCGCTCCTTAAACATGCAGATTTGTCTCTCTTCCTCCGAGTCGCCCCCCCGCCCCCGCCCTCTCCGCCGCTGAGACCCACAGGCTCAGCTGCTGGTTTTGTTGACCCCTAAACGCTCTGCTCCAGCCAAGATTTCTAGCGGATCTTGTCCTGCCGGAGAGCCGCAGTATTGGCAACCAGTGATCCACGAGACAAGGACTGACACGTGGCATGGAGGCGCAGATTTTGTGTGTGCGTGTGTGTGTGTTGGAGAGAGAGGATCAGCCACTCTGTAGGCTAGCCACTTGCCTCTAGCCCTGCTTTGCTACAGTCAAATCTAGGACAAATCTCCTCATCTCCAGATAACCCACAAACTGTCATCCTCTCTGGGTTGAACTCTGCTTCCAGGACTCCTACAGCAATGAAACATGGGGAAAAAAATACAGCGTATTTCAGAATACTTTGAGTCATTTTGGACTGGAAATTGATCAGTAATGGAAGGAAATGACAGAAAAGCTGAACGAACCAGATCCATCTGGTCAGTCACAAACTTGTCCAGCTCTAAATGGTTTATTTGGGTTTTTTGCAGTTCGATGATGATGGAGACTTCCTCAAACAAAACCAATATCTTCAGCATCTTTGTGAACCCATAGTATATTTTTCTGTATCATAAGGCTTCTAAAGTTGTACTAATTGGCCAGAACAGGACTCCCATGATGTAATGGAAAGTTAATGAAAGTCAAGGAGCTGAGCCCTCAGGAGTCTAGTGGAACGAGGACAGCTGTCATGTTGGGAGTGCTCGCCCGTCTAGTCACACCAATTCCCCGCCAGAGCAGCTCTGATTACATCCACAAGTGGCAAAGCAGGCCGCCGTGCCAACACGATCGGGGGCGGGGGGAGAACGACCTCACCCGGCTGCAAAGGACCACCTGTTGACACCCAGCAGGACACTGCTTTGTCCCAGAGCGCTGTCCTCTGTCCAGTCCTGACATCGTGTTGCTGTAAACTTGAAGGAAGAACAAGAGCGTCACATCCGCCAGAGCAACACCGATTCCTCATGCAACAGTTTTTACCGTGTCTGCTGTAGATAACCTTTGGATTCACAGCAGATGACATATTTATCACATTCTTGTGTTGGAGCAGGGGAAAAAATAGATCAAAGTGCTCGTACCCAGAACCCACAAACCAACCATCCTCAACCCAGCACATTTACCCACTGAAAGGCGGATTGTAGTCACCGTGTTACTTTTATACCTTGACAGCTCCTCCACTTCCTGTAGAGCCCTCATCAACAACAGACATCCCCACTTACATTTTAAATCGATTATAAAGGCAGAATCATTGGGTATTGAGGTCATACGTAAATATTCTGCAGTAAAACATTGCCAGTGGTTTACAACAACAATATGTGAAACATGATGTAATTACTTTTATTCAAAGTAGATAGCTAACAATTATCCCTGCTGCTCTTGTTACGGTTCTAACATTTTGGCATGAAAGCCTCTGATGTTTGGGAAGACTAATGTTGAAAACTCCTGATAAGCTGATTAGCTAGTGGGGCAATCTGCTCAGGTAGCGAGCCTGCAGTCAGCTGCTTCATGACAGCTCCAGTTTCTAGACAGCGCTACCTTAAATAGAAAAATGGGTAGAGCACAATTATATTGGAGCACAGCGCCCCCTCATGATGGAGGTGTGCACAGTTTGGTCTAGCCTGATTTGAGTTGCTGTCGGATTTTTTGATTTTTGAAATTTGACCTGCGCTTTTGAGTGTATCGTCAGCCTTGCCTTGTGCGACTTCTGCAGTTTGATTGTTCTTGTTTTTAGGGAATATCTTTCTTAATGCAAGCTGAACCTGACTGGTGCAAAGTCAAATCTACCAACACAGAGGGTTGAAAGCAGACAAAAGCATTAAGAAAAAGTACCATAGATATTTATTTCTTTTTTTTAGCGAGCGACACACTTTCTGTCCAGTTTCTGCAGTAACTCAGAGTGCGTGTGTGTTTGTGCGGCAGCTAGTGACAGCCACAGCTGGGAGAAGCTGAGGTCATAGTGACAAAGCCCTGCTTGTCTGCCTTTCTGGGTGTATCGGTATGTGACAGACTGCGTGTGAGAGTGTGTGTGTCAGACACTCACACTGCCCCAGTCACCTCTTGCCTTCTCTCTTGGCTGGCCATATGCAAACACACCTTCGCTGCTCTGGACGCCGTGTGTGATGCGTGTATGTGTGTGTGAAGTTCCCCACAAATAGAAAGATCCACTCAGAGTCAACACACCTAAATTTAGCCCCCTGGTGGTTGCAGCCAGCTCCCCTAAAGACACATTGGTCGGTGCGTTTTCTCTTTATGGATTGCTTCAGGAGCAACCTCTAGCCAGCAGTGCAACCTGTGGTGACTTACATCCCAAAGGGACACATGAACTCGGACTAAAGTGTAAAATCAAAGCAGTGTCTATTTTTGAGGAACTCTGTTGGAAATTTATTCTTACTGAGTTTTCTTCCAGGCCAGGTTATCATAGTTGACTAAAGCTGACGAAATAACCAAAATTTTGTTAACTGAAATGAGTAAAACTATAAGTAACCGGAACTACTTTGCACATTTATGAAACTAACTAAAAGAGACTAAAATTACAGATATAATATCCTTTGTTTTTGTGTTTATGAACTCTCTGCTGGTCCTCAAAACGGCGACAGCAAAAGCTGGGAGAAAACGCAGTATGATTTGGTTGTTCAGCAATCATTTCTCACATTTCTGGAAAATGGGAATTGTCTGCTGAGTATTCATTGCTCAGCCGATGTTTACATGATCACAATACAATACTCTGACCTTTTTGAATTATGCACCTAAAAAAACAAACTTAACTATTAACTAAAGCTAAACAATGTTTAACTAATAAGAACTAATAAAACCTTGTAAACGCATGCCAAGAAACTAAATAAAAAAACTGAATTTAACATGCAAAAAGCTTCAACAAAATAAAACTAAGCTGAACACGAGAAATACAGTATAGTGTAACTATAAGCAATATAACAATATAACTATTATAACCCTGGTAAAAGGGTATAAATATATATCGTCATCACATTTAGCATCTGCAGTGTCGTCACTATGAAGAACTCATAGAGGTCTCTGCTAACAATTTGTAACAATTGAACGATAACATGAGAAGATTCTCTAACATAATCATTTCTTTTGGTAAAGATGTGTTCTGTTTTGGACTGTCCACATCAGGGCGGCATTTCTGATATGCATTCCCCTCGGAGTTTGTTAGGATTATGCTTTATTAGCTCGAGGCAGTCAGTGTCTCACGTGCTCCGGTCAGCGGTCAGATTAAACTCAGGAATCAGGAATGAATCATTCATGTCGGAGTCAAGCTAACAGACAAAAGCACACGCACTTCCCATGTTCATTTCTCTCCATCTGGAATAAGTGAAAACTCTTCCAGCTTTTTATATAAAACATATGAAGTATTTTTGACATGATTGTGAAACTCTCAGTGGCATTGACACCACTAACATGGAGTCTTTATGTCAACTTCCTGTCTGTCTTTTAGGTGTCTGATGGCATCCCTGTGAAAAAGTCCAAACTGGAGGACGTCCCATCACAGTCTCCGCTCGGTGACAAAGAGAAGCAGCACGACTGGCTGCAGTCTCTGTCTGCCTCAAACAAGGTTGGTGTGGCTGAGCTCAGATGGAAGTTGTGTTTCCATCTCCCAACTTTTCTATGAACCTAAAAGCACTTCCAAGTCCTGATCATTTCAGATCAAGTCTGCTGGTCTAAAGTGAGATCTTGTGTCTCTCAGGGGATGAACTGCCTGCAGCCCAGACAGAGACCATCAGCTTTCAGACCATGGTCTCCTCACATTTCTGCTGGGGAAAAGGAGCCGCCCCCCCATCCTCTGGCTCTGCTGAGAGACAGGTGAGTCCAGCTCACCACCCCATGGTCCACCTTGTGATCTAACCCCCAGAACGCTATGAGCCTTAACATCACCTGTCGTCGTCCTCCAGCTTCTACAACTACAAAAGCCTCGAGAATGCTGTGGCCCCCAACGTGGCCCTCACGCCACTCCCTCTGGGGAAGGCGGGGCCCACATCCCCGTCTGCCGCCAACACGTCCCAGCCTTCAGATGACGGTGCCAGTCACAGCTCCAGACCTCGTAAGAGAAGAGCTATGGAGGAGCTGCCAGCTCTGGCTCCAGAGGGCCCCTGTCTCCCGCCTGCGGCCGCCTGCCGGCCCCCGCCGCAGGATGACAAGGACTCTGAGGTGGAGGTGGAGGTGGAGAGCCGTGATGACTGTGAGTAGCGCTCCGGCGCCCTGTGTTCATACACGTGTTGCAGTCGTTGACGTGTTTCTGATCTTTCCTCCACAGTCACGTCCTCCATGTCCTCCCTGTCCTCACCGTCCTTCACCTCATCCAGCAGCTCAGCTAAGGACTTGAGCTCACCGGGGGCCCAAGGGCCGGTCTGCACCGTCACGTCGGCAGAATGCTCCGTCCCCGCCGCTGCAGCCCCCGCTGTGACCGTGGCACCCTCGGAGCTGGGGCTGGAGTCAGAGCTGGAGAGCCTCAGGCAGGCGCTGGACGGCGGGCTGGACTCCAAGGAGTCAAAGGAGAAGTTCCTGCATGAGATCGTCAAGATGAGAGTGAAGCAGGAGGAGAAGCTGGGCTCAGCCCTGCAGGCCAAGCGGAGCCTCCAGCAGGTACAGTTGGGCTCTGCGCTCATTAACTCCACATTCCAGCTACACCCTGCTAACCGTGATGTGCAACAAACTAATCAAAGAAGAAGGACGTCAATAAAACTGATCTCACAACTGGTTTCTCAAAACTAAAGTCACTTTTATTGGCGACTGTACTCACGCAAGTATTCGGCCCATTCATGACGAGAATGTTTAGTATGTAGTGGAGCACCTTCTGCTGTTCTGATCTGCTGCACGTGAGCTTTTATAGACAGGCACCGGAGGAACCAGTCCTTTCCTCCCCAGCTGGGTTTGGAAGCGCCTCAGTTAAATCTCACCATGTAGAGTTCAAGTCAGGTGACTTTAAGGGCCTTTCTTCCTGTGAAACCCAGCCTTGCTGGACTCTGAGGTTACGTCTGGGTTCATTTCCCTGTCCATTCTGGACATGGAACCCATCAGCACCTAGCAGTGCCTTCCTGTGGAAGCTGCAGTCACTCCAGGTTTTTTATAGGCTTCTTTTTCTGGAATGCTGGATGCTTGGCTGCAGACAAGAAACACACAGAGAACCATAAAGACAGCAGAAAGATCGTCCTGTGTCCCTTGTGAGCCAGAAACTTCATGGAGGATATTATCCATCCTGGCCACTTTCTGTTCCAACTGTTACCTCTGACAGGCGCTGTAGAGCCAGCAAAATCCAGGACTTGTAGATTCTCTAAGAGCTTTTTTCCCCCCCTTTTGCCATATATTTAGTGAATAACCACTGATGCATACCTTGTCATTTTGTGTTGAGTGAATGTATTTTACCTGGGATGAATTTTAATTATTCATGTCTTCTAATACCGTGGAGCTGCAGTCCAAAACTTGTTGAACTATTTCAATGACAGTAAAGGTTTTCTGTCCTACGTCACACTCTACCAGTTGTTAAAAATAGCATCTATTTCCCTCTTTGTAGCATTAGTTTTATTTAACTTTTCGAATGGTTTCGGTCATTTGTTGATGACAAACACACGAGGACTTTAGAAATCTGCCAATAAGAAGGACTTTTCTTTTTGCACATGGAGAAAAACGCGGAGAACTTGCAGGCTAACTGTGGCCGTCTCTTCTTCACAGGAGTTGGAATTCCTGCGAGTGGCGAAGAAGGAGAAGCTCCGAGAAGCGACCGAGGCCAAGCGCAGCCTGAGGAAGGAAATTGAGCGTCTGCGAGCCGAGAGCGAGAAGAAGATGAAGGAGGCGAACGAGTCGCGCATCCGTCTGAAGAGGGAGCTGGAGCAGGCGCGGCAGCTGAGGGTCTGCGATAAAGGCTGCGAGGCCGGCCGTCTACGCGCCAAATACTCTGCACAGGTCGGGCACAAACTGGAGCCTCTCACCCTCTGACTTCCAAATGTGGACGCACTGAAAAACCGTCAGACCCTGAAGGTTGTGTAAACAGCCGTCATATTGTCTCACTTTCTGGACAGGGGGAGACAGAAAGTGTTCCCTTCCTCCCAGTTAGAAATGAACGGGTGTAGTTCAGCTCCTCCCCCTGGAAGAGGAAACAGGAAGAGGCGTCGGCTTCCCTGAGGCAGCTTTAGACAAAACAAAGAGGGAGGCTGTGTCCAGCTGCGTCCACGTCCTCCTGCGGAGACGCGGCCGTCTCAGAGAGGAGACGCTGTCAGTGCAGCCAGGAAATCAAACAGGATTAGGACGTGAGAGCAGCAGAGGGTTTGGATGAGTGTGAGACACGAGCTCTTCATCTCTGATCTGTGGTCCAGTTCCAACTAGTTGTCTGGCAGCAAAACCTGATGACCATTTCTGGAAAATACTGGGTGGAAGGACGTTTGCAGCTGCTGCAAACGTCTCCATGTGCAACCCTCTGTTTTGGTTTGAGTGGATGTGGCTGCAGTGAGGAGCACATGGTGTGGTGAGGTCACACTGTGCTGGCCTATCACCGCTCTGTTTTAGGTCATCCTGGAACCTCAGCCAATGGGAAGACGTGTTATTCTGGGACAGCTGAATGTCTCCAGCCTGAGGGAGGGCCCTGCACCCACAATCAGCCGTGTTTAACTCTCTGTTCCCGGGAGCACAGGCCTTTCTCCGTCTTTCCTGCGCTTCTTGGCTTCACAGCTAATGCAGCTAACGAGCAGAGGGTGGAGCTAATTCCTCAGAACCTGAACAAAAGAACGAGTCGAAACTCAAAATGGCTCACGACGACAGTGATGCCGTTGGTTGATTCGAGCTGTCCTTTCATGAGATATTTTTCCAGTGGGAACTTTAGATTGAGCGAGGCTGTTTCACAACATGACCTTGAACGGTTGCCGTGACAACATTAAGAAACCTTGGGTTTGAAAAAGAACAGCAGCTGAGAGGAATCAGGAAGTGAACAAAGCCGTTCAGTCTGTGTTGGTCACGCTTCCAAATATTGAATGAGCATCAGGCATATCTGTGACTTCTGTCTCTGCAGTGGAGGTTGGCTGTTTACGATGCGCCAATTTGAGCTTCGTAGCGTCAAACTGGCGCATCGCGTAAGTCACGGGCAAACGTTAGCATTTGGGTCAAACTTAAAACAGTCCACACCTGCAGGAAGCCATCATTTCTCAATAGCCGAGAGCCCAGACCCTCTGGACGAAGCAAAGTGTAGGACGACGGGCTGGTTTTTACCAGACTAGGGCTTCACCTACCACAGTTTTCTGACTAATCGTTGTGTTTGAAGTTTATTTAAATAGAATTGAAGGTTTTGTCTCTTAAGATGACTTCTCTCTGTGTTCATCAGATCGAGGACCTCCAGATGAAGCTGCAGCACGCCGAGGCCGACCGCGAGCAGCTCAGAGCCGACCTGCTGCAGGAGCGGGAGGCCAGGGAGCACCTGGAGAGAGTGGTAAAGGAGCTCCAACAGCAGCTCTGGCCCAAACCTGGCTGCAAAGAAGCACCCCCTAACAAGTAAACCCGAGAAAAGCCTCGGCACTCAATCATTCCCCCTCATTGCTCTCATCCCACACGACACAGCCTGCTGCTCCAGTAGCTCTGGGCCGACCCACCGTCACAGACACCTGAACCCAAATCGTCCAGAAGAAAGAAAAAATGCTCCCATCAGAGGAAACATGCAGGTGTTTTCTGATCCACACCCATGAAGGGTGAATGGAGAGCAGAAGCAGCCAGGGGACACGCGTTTCTAAATCCAGCACCGACTGACTCACCGTTCACACTCAGACCTGCAAACCGGAGTTCACCAAGCACAGCTGCGCCCACCAGGAAACGAAACGAGACTCTCACTCCGCACTAACAAACTGCTGGAAGGCCGTCATTACATCACAGCTGCAGCGAGGGGCCGCAGCCCAGAGGGCCGAGCCGGATCTCCCAAATAAAAGGCTTCCAGCGTCGGCTCATGGCTGGAAGCAGGCAGAGGCTTTTCAAGACATTATAAGCTATCTAAAGACTAATAGCGACATGTACAGGAAAAAAAGAAATGCTTTTGTTAGTGCTGGTGGAGTGGAAGCAGAGACAGTACAAATGAATATGACGGACAATAAATATAAAAGATGCAAACTCCACCACGGTGTGGTTGTTCAGGAGGTTTCCTGTTATTCAGCTACGGATCAATTGAGGCACAGTTAAAGGCACCTTCTCTGTTTTCACTGAGCACTTGTTGTTGGACAGTCTCACACACATCCACGCTGGTTGCCATAGGTTTACTTTGATTTTTTTATCTTTTTTTTTCTTTCTTTTTCCCTCCAGTGTGAGCGTGGCCTTGTGTTCTCGTAACGTTTGAATGACAGACGGCGTGTTTTTGGGTGTTTTTTTCCCTCCAGATCGGCTTCGATATCTGGGAGCCTCTCAGTGGGCTCTCATCACTTACCACAAAAATGTCTGATTGTTAAGTTAAGGTGTGTAAATAAAAAAAAAATAAAAGGTTCTTTTTTGTTTTGTACTTCACAGTGATAAATCGCACTTTCGTCAAAAGTTAAAAAAAAAAAAAAGTTCAAATCCAGTTTAATGGCGTTTTACTGCCGCCGTTGTCATCCAGTGGCCTCAGAATCAAGCGAGCGTTTTGTGAGGAAGAGCTGCTGCGGTTTCCAGCAGCTGATTGTAAATAGACAGGAAAATGTTCAGCAGGCAGGACGCTAAAGGAAGTTTGGAGCAGCTCGGATCTCTGCGGGCTGGACTGTTACAGCAGCACGAACAAACAAACAAACAGTCAACTCTTGGATGTCGTTTTTGTATGTGGAGATACTTTTACTGCTTGTCTGTTGTGTTCACAATTCGTTTTCGGTAGGAATCTCATCTTCTTTATGCATGAGAAACGAAAAAAGTTTGCCATTCATATAATCACTTATTGGGCATTGATACTGTACATTTAAGGGTTTTTATTGTGTTATGCAACATAAAGCAACTTGTCTTATTTAGCAGGAAAAGCATTGGTGTTAAATAAAAGCCAAATGCCATTTTTAGATCAACTTACATTTACAAAAAAAAACTAGAAAATACAAACATTAAAAGAGGAAAACAAAAAAACGAGTGCAATGCTGGACAACCTCAAGTGCCTGAGAGATGGGCGAAAGGTTTCCAGAGTCAGAAACCTGGCGGTGGCGCTGCCGTCGAGTTCCCATTCGCAGGTTCCGAAACGAAGAGGCCCTTCTGTGCTCTGCAGCGCTTTAATCAGTGTTTCCTTGAATCAGCAGTTTACAGAACTCAGCGCGGAAAACTCAGCAAATGCTTCAAATGTTTTTTTTTTTTTTTTTTTTTTTTTTTTTCTGATGTCTGAACCAGTGATATGCATGCCCTCAGAGGAGATTTTATAAACGATCCTGAAAAAAAAGAAAAAAAAAAAAAAACTTGGTAAATTGTTACTATAAATTGTACATAAGGACTTTTACAGTTGGGTTTGCTGATGCAGGTGTTGGAACGGGCCTTTTCTGATCCAGCATTACAGATGTTCCCTGATGTTGCCTCCCTCCAGCAGACCTGTATTGGTACATTTTTCTAGTAGTTTTTACTCTTCAGAGTTCATATCCTCTGTGTTCTGGTTTTCTACGGCGGAGAGAAGCACTAACATTGGCCTGTTTGCTCTCCCGTGCAAAGCAAAGAAAAAACAAAAAAAAAAAAAAAAGAAGAAGAATAAGCGATTTAATGATGTCTTGTTTTCTAAAGGAGAATCATTTTTTTTCTAAGTGATGGGCAGCAAAGCAGCAATAACAGTCCGTATTAATAGGCCAAATACTAGCCAGTGTGAAGATTTGAATACAAATTTACACGTGTAAATATGTTTTTCATTTACGATACTGTATAATAAATGTACATGGTGTTTCCATATCTTTTCTTACAGCAGCTGTTTATTTTTCTTTTCCGTTTTATTTTTATTTTTTTTAAATGGTTTTTACGTTTATGTTGTAATGAAAATGTTTCAGGAACAGTTGATGCAGAGAATATTCCCTTCATAAACATTTTATCCTGGTTTCCTTTTTTTTTTTTCTTTTTTGTACTAAATAGTTTTTACTGAATTATCGTTTTGTTTTTTTTTTTTCACTTCTTCATATAGGTTTTAAGCAAAATGTTCAGCATCGTATAGCCGGCACCACATGACTTCCTCTCCCCTCGTCCTCATGTATTATTTTTAGCCCTGTGCTGCTGCTGATACTATATTCTAGTTCTAGAAATATTTTTATGTAAGAGGCAAGCTTTGTCATGTATTAATGCCACATATATAATATGAAAAGAAGCTTGGCTTATTCATCTACGTCCATTTTTTTCCCCCCCGTGTTTTGACACCTTTCCCCTTCCCTTCTCTAACGACTCGGACTATATTGTAAAGGAGTTTATGAGATTATGTTTGAAAATAGCCATGCTTATATACTACAGTGACTGAATGTACAGTGTATAGATGCATTACCAGAAATAAAGATGTTTGTCCAGATTGAATGGCCCAGTTTCTATTCATTCCTAATGATCCTGAAGTAGTGACAGACTTCGTGCGTTGTTCTTCAGACCGGCCCAACAAATAATTCAGGTCGATCCAAATAAGAGCTCAGTTTCACTTGTTTCTTTGCTTCATCCTGCTGCAGCGTCCGTGGAGCTTCTGGAACCAGGCGTGCGTTTCTCAGAAAATTTGATTACATCAAAAATTAAAAAACAACATCATTTTGAATCCTGCAGTGTTATTTCATGAGCTACAAAATCTTACCAGAGCTCCAGCAGGCACTGCCTGATTTCTCTCTCTGGAATTTTTATTTTTCTTCCAAAGGAGGAAGGATCTGCAGCCGCCACGCACCTCCAGTTGCTACAGACCGAAGCTAGTGATCAGGTCCGATATCTGTGTGTGGTGATGGACTCTTGACCTGAACATTCAGAGCCTCATAAAGACGGTTACAAAGTCGGCCTTCTATCACCTGAAGAACATTTCCAGGATTAAAAGACAAATATCACAGCGAGATCGAGAGAAACTCATCCATTTGTTGATTTTTAATGGACTTTAAAGTCCATTAAAATTCCCAACTTTGCATTATTTAATGCAAAGTTGGCACTTTTAATGCAACTTTGCATTGAAAGTGTCACTGCTTACCAAATGACACTTCATGACAACAGTCATAAACACTAATAAAGGAGTCACGTCATGTTTATGACAGTGTCATGTCAGCCTTATGCACACCCTGTCAAATAAAGAGTTACCATAGCAGATAGATATACCCTAAAACTAATGATGATGGCAAAAAAAAAAAAAAAAAAAAAACGATAACTAAGCAACGGCTTAGCAGCCTCATCCTCAGTATCAAACAGTCGATGTGCATTGTTAATAGTATTCAAGGCATGGAGCATGTGACCTTTAAATTAAGACGACAAGAAGAAAAGGGGGATGAAACGTGGGACGCACACCCCATGGTAAGAGGTGACAACCTGTCATTATCTTGGCACGGCTTGGGTGTCTTTTTCTTTTCCTCTGCCTGGTCATCGTTGGTAATCTTGGTTTTTAAGATCTCTTGCTTCCCCCAAAATGTTCCATATTCTGTGTTTGTACTTCCCCCGCCCCCACCCCTCCGTTTTCTTTGCTGCTTTATAATGTAAAATGTTTTGATGAGAAAAAAAAAAAAAACTGAATTAATACCAACAATAATAAAAACAATAAGAGTGTGTTCCTGCTTCCTTCCATTTCCCATCTGGTTTATGCACCCAGATATGGTTGTTTCAGAGCAGCTGCAGGGGGAAAAAAAAAAAAAAAAAAAGAAAAAAAAAAAAAAGCCCTCCATAATTACAGAGGAAACCTTGAAAAGCAAAAGACGAGCTGCAAACTCTGAACTAGACACTAGTGCACCCCGGATCTCCATTTTACGCCTACTCTGCCTGCCAGCATTTCATGTAAACATTCATTAGTGTGAGCTCCAAAGCCGTGTGTGTGTGTGTGTGTGTGTGTAGAGTATAGCTTAGCTTTAGGCCCCTCTCCATACAGTGGATGTTGTTCATGGCCAACCGGCTGATTTTTCAAAGGTAAATTATTCTTTAAATACATAAAGAACTTCAAAGGTTACCTTAAAGTCAAATGAAGAAATCTTTTTTCTCCAGTTCTAGTTTTTCTTGCTGCAGTGACATTGACATAATGAGAGCGACTGCCCACTGTTGCTACATGCTAGTCCAAAGAGTGGAAGCTGAAAGTCACCGACTTCGTGTAATGAATTGGGTTTTCTTAGAAAACTGTTCATACATTTGAATGATGAATAAAGCTTGAATGCATGGTTTATTGATAGCCAGGACCCAATCAGAAAGTACGACTTTGTGTCTTTGTGTAGGATTAGATTTAGTTGATTGGACGCGTCTGGATGTGAATTTGATTTTTCTTGCAAAGTGTCTTGAAGCTGTTGTTGTGAATTAGAGCTATATAGATGAACCAAGTTGAATTAGAATAAATTTAGTCAGTGAAATAAGTTTTCCTACATAAATAACTATGACTCACTCAAATACATTTTTAACATGAATTGTTCTTATCAAACGCTTACAACATACAGACAAAAGGATCAGTGTGGAGGCGAGTCCAACGCTGTTGATAAGAGAGATCGTGTTTCTCCTGTTTTATTTTCCCTTCGTTGGCTCCCCGTTAAATACAGGGGACTGAATACTTTTGCATGCCACACTTTTAAGTTTACTGCCATTTATAAAACATGTTTTGAATCATGTATGATTTTCTTTCTCCTCCACAATTGTGGTTGTGGTATTTCACATAAAAACCCCCCCCCCAAAACGAAACACAATAATAATGTTTGCAGTTGTAATAATTAGTTGTCAGATTCCAATCGCAGGCGTCACATGAGGAGGAGCCTCCAGCCGTGAGCTCATCAGTCTCTGGAGCTTCTCTGCAGCTGCTGCTGTGCCTCATGGTGCGTTGTGACGTCAGCTCAGTCTCTTCAGGCAGGTGAAACGATCCCGTTCTGTGTCAGGATGAACGACTTCGTGTATTTCAATGTTTCAAAAAGAGTCCATCGCTCCATGTAGGTTAGAGCTCAGGACCTGTTACAGTGGAACTCCTCCGTTTGTTGTCGAGATGACACTGATGCATTTTGAGAGTAGTTCACTTTTCAGACGGTCTTTGCGGTCCTCTGGATTTGATAAAGCACATGGGACCAAAGCGACAGGGCTTGTGCTCACAGACGTAGTCTAAAAAAAAAATAGAAAATAGAAGTACGAGTGGTTTGCACTTCCTCAGCAGTTTAATCAAATAGTCATTCTGTTCATTAAAGCGAAGCTGTGGGTGTGTACACAAAGGTTAAATTTGATTTGCTTTTGAAAGCTAACATCTAATCAGTCTATTGTTAAAATCGTCAAATCTTTCTTTCCCTCTTGTATTAAAAAGTGGTGGCAGTGACCATACCATGGACACAGATTGCTGAAAACCACAGATATGCTTCCAATGCTCAGTGGATTCGAATTGTTTATGTATGTATGAGAATACTTTCAAATAGTGAAGGGAATAGATGCTGCTTACTTTTACATTATTCCACCTACTATAGGCAACATTTCATCAAATGCAGCAGACTTGACCTTTCTCTCTCTTCTGCACTTACACACACACACACACACACACACACACGCACAAGCACGCAAACACACACCCACGCACGCACTCACGCGCGCGCACACACAGCTGGGTTCCCCGGAAAGGCCGCTATTAGCCGGTGCAGGTCACTGGCCTCTGGGCAGGTTCAATATTTATGGGTCGCTGCAGCGTTTTACCATCTCAGCTTGACAAAAGTGATCAACGTCTCGGGTCCTGCGCCTGTCAAACCGACAACTCTGCACATCATGTCGGCTGCCGTCACAGTCGGCCCCGCAGGATGTCTGTCACCGGCTGACAAGCCGGGGCTGTCAGCAGGTCGCACACAAAAACGGGCCACTAGGCTGGCGTTTCTTAGCCTTGATCTCCCCAGATTTCAGCAGGTGTGCCTGTCTGCATATTCACACCAAAAAATATCCAGAGGAAGCTTGGGACGCACGCGTACCAAACAGCCCCAAGAGCGTTGTTTTACACGTTGACCCACGTAGCAGTCGCATGTGCAGGGCTACAGAGGCAGTGCAATGTTCTGTGGCACAAAGAAATTCTAGCTAACACTTGAAGTAGTGATTGCTTCTCAATTCAATTCACTTCCAAAATACTTTATTGACCCCAAATGAAATAAAATGTTTCTTCAGAGTTGTTGTAAATAGTGAGGGCTGTTGCCAGAAAAGATCTCTTGTAGAGAAAGTTGAAGCAGATCTTCTGTTTTTCTTTGACACTGTTATGTAAGGGTTGTCCATCATTTTTTTCCTGCTTTTATGAAGAAGAATTCTTCTTTGCGTCATCATCATCATCATCTACGGGGATTCTAGTCGTTCCCAGAACAGAACCAGCCTTCGTTATGAGGATGTTGAGCCTTTTTACGTCCCTGACTCTGACGCTGCTGCCTCAACAGATGACAGCAGAAAAGATGACGCTCTCAACGACAGACTTAGTGAGGAACTGCAGCAACTTGCTGCAAAGCTTGTTCCCACATCGTCAGTTAAGGCACTCCACCAGATTCTTGTCCATTTCTGATTCACTCGATGACTGCAGAGTGATCTGAGCATTTCTGTTGACGACAGAAGTCGGACGTGTGCTGAAAATCTGAAGTGCATAGAGTGAAAAGGAATGGTGGAAGTACAGTGCCCTGTGGTGCTCCTTTGCACCTGGTCAGACACACAGTCCTCCAGTCTCTCAAACTGTGATGAGAAAATGGCTTGGATTGGTTGTTTTCGACCCAGCGGCGTATTTCTGCAAATAGCAGTAGGGCCACAGGGCGATGGCGGAGGAACCCGATTTGCTTCATTGATGAGCTGTTTCAGTTTACACCGTCACGACCCAGTAACGATTTTAACAAATATGTGAAGAAACATGTTGTTCTTAAAAATTACAAACTGGAAAGTCCTAAGAAATCACGTGGAAGAGAGAGAAAGGTAAAGTCTGCTGCATTTGATGAAATATAGTAGGTGGAATAACTTTGAAGACATAACATGCAGAACCTTAACATAAATTAATAAAGCATGAAGCGATTTTTAACAGGAGTCCTAAACCCAGGTTAGAGAACGCTGCAGTTGTGTAGCAGAACCTGACTGCATCTGAGCGTTGGGGTGAAAGCAGCCCAGTAAAGAACAAACAGTGTTACTGACCATCCTGCATTCCTCGTGGGGGGTATAATGTGGAGGGGGTTGTAACTGACTGTGGTTTGCAGAGGGTGCTGGGACATCTGTGTCATGCCGGTGAAACTGAACTGACATGACGTGCCCTTCAGAGGCTGCCTGCACAGCGGGGCTCCTGTCACATGTACAGACAGAAGAGCTCATGTCATTTGATCCAGATGGTTGCAGTTTTTTTAAACGGCATTTCAGCCACTGCTGAGGTGAACTCAGGCTTCGTCTGAGCTGCTTCTGTCCAAACATCACAGAACAAGATGAACGAACACGCAGTCAGTCGTGATACGAGATTCTAAATAGGTTACTGTTGAACAAAACGCGGTTTGCCTCGGTGATTTCAGTTCAATGTGTTTATTTCCTTTCTAAGTTACTCTAGTTCTATATTTCTCATGTGTAGTCACGACTTAATGATAGATTCATTTCCTGCTTGCGAATACCAGATGTAGGTGTGTGTGTGTGTGTGTGTTGCAATCACACTCACACTCATGCACATGTGAGCAAGAGCATTAACACCGTTAAAAATGTTGTACTACAGACTTTGCATGTTGAAGAACCAGACACAGTTTTCCTGTGTTGACTCAGAATTCCTCCAGCCTTTACAGGAAACTTAAAGCGAATCACATCAAGCAGCTCCTGTTAATTCCCTCTGCATGTTGGAATATTCCCTCTTTGAGATCATCCTCAGCGTCAACGGTTTGCTCTACGGGTTGCGTGTTGTTCAAATGCAATAAGTTCAACTCTTGGGTACTTCTGGAGTTGCTATTGGCTGCATGAGGAAGATGCTCTAACATAAGGGCCTGGAAATAAAAGTTTAAACGGTGAGCTTTGTGTTTCATGAATTGCATCTGAACATGAGGCCATGATTTAGTTTATTATTATCAGACTAATGGTCTAAATTAACCACTGGGTTTGGAAACTGAAACATTTTGCACAATGTTCATCTTTTTAAATCCTTTTTAAACAAAACATAATTAACATAATTCTCTGGTTCAATGTTAAAGTAAATCTGTGGTGTTTATGATATGGAGATTAGTTTAGCCTCTTTTGCAGAGTAGATTAAATATATTTTCATGAATTTATGGCTTGAGGTTTGTTTTTCTTGTTTTTACTCCTCATCAGATGTTTTGGCAAAGTCAAAAATGTGTTTCATGGACAAACGATATGCAAAACAATATGCAACGGCATCGCAGACAACTGTTTGATTTCTGTTTATGCTCATTTCCCCACTCACATCAAACAAAAACAGGGCATTTAAGATTCACAACATTACATCAAACCAAAGGACAAATGTTTTATGCAGAAATTGGAGCTTGATGAAACGTACGTCTAATACCTGCTACAAAGGTTGCTATTTTCAGAAGCTACTTTTGATCTGACGAGAAAGCCTCAACAGGACGCGTCTTCCAACTGATGGAGACGCATCAGTTCAAAAAAAGTGAACGTCATAGCAACAACTGCAGACAGCCAAAAAATACCAGCTGACTTAACTTCTGCTCAGTCATGTCAAAAGCACTGTAAAAGTTGAAGCAAACAGAATTTAGAAATGCAGCTCTTGCGCCGCAGCATTTGCATCCCAACGCAGTGACTGTTTGAACCCCAGAAGCTGCGACACTCAGTCCTAAACCGGATTTTCTTTCACGTGGTTAGAAAATGCTTTCTTACAAAGTTGCGGTATGTGAAGGCAACTGAAGTCCCGTAACAGTTCGAGATTCTTATCTTCAGAAAAGCCAGCTGACCTGGAGCTGACCTGCGGAAGAAAAATGAGGTGGAACCCTCGCTTCAGTTCTGTGCAGGTCAGGCTGGAGGACGGTCACCGAGGACGGTAAATTTAAGGAGAAAAGAGCTTGACAAGAGCAGAGGACAAAGAATAGACCAGAGCAAAACAGCCAGCTGGGGATCAAGAGGGTGGAAAACTTCCAAGGTCGGCCTCTGTCATGTCATGTCAATATTAAACCGCTGCTGTAGGTGTGCATGACTTACAAATCCCCGTCGACCACTCCGGTCAGGCATGGAGAAAGAGAGAGAGAGAGAGAGAAAGAGAGAGAGAGAGACCAGGTCCCAGGTTGTGAGGAGTCTGTTGATGCCCTGAGGCGTGCAGCCTGCTTCACAACTCCTTTCTCCTTGCAAAGCTCCTGCATTGAATTAATCATGTGCAATATGATAGTTCCAGCTCTCCTCCTCCTCCTCCTCCTTCAATTTGGGGGCATCTCTTTGTGTCACACCTGTGCTGCTACTGGAAAAAAATGGCTTCAAAGTGAGTGTGAATAGCCAAAAGGAGAGAAAAGCAAATGAACACAAGCAGGGATGAGGGAGTGACGCACCACCAACGAATGAAAGTGGAATTCAATGGCTTCTCTAGCCACTGGCTTGCTAGCACAACTGACCTTCCAAGTTCAGACTCGTCACGCTAGCCTGCAGCCATGTTACCACTAACTAGCGTTATGACCTTCCATGATCATGAATGAGAAAAAGGCCGGGGGCACTGGGTGCTGGACCCCAGTGTGAGGTATGTTTTCATGTTTTCTGTCAGTGCATCACAAGAAAAAAAAGTTTCAATCAATCACCTTTACTTGTATGGCATAGCAATGCAAGAAAGGTGTTTTACAGTTCAAAGTGTTTTACATCATAAATGGAGAAGAATTAGGAGTCATAGAAACATCAGACAGTCAAGAAAGCAGTGATTACATTTTGATCAAGATCATCAATATACATTGAATATGTGGGTCAATGTTTCATTCATTATGGTTCAAATACAACTCTAAACAGGTGGGGCTTTAGCCTCAATTTAAAGGAACTCAGTGTTTCAGTTGTTTTGCAGTTTTCTGGAAGTTTGTTCCAGATTTGTGGTGCATGAAAGCTGAATGCTGCTTCTCCATGTTTGGTTCTGGTTCTGGGTATGCAGAGCAGAACCAGATCCAGAGGACCTGAATGGTCCGAAAGCAGGTGGGTTGATACAACAGTAGAGCTTTGATACATTTTGGTGCTAAGCCACTGAATGATTTATAAACTAACAGCCTTTATTAACAACAGTCCATGGCGCTGGTAGGCCGGCAGCATCCCCAGCATGTGGTCTACCAAATAACACCACCTTTCTACAACAGTTAAGAAAACATGAGCCATCCAAGGTCAATATGGACAATAGCCTTAAATCTTTAGGTGAATATTGGCACTGAATTAATTAGAAACCACCACAGCTTGGCTCACGTCACAGACAGTGAATTAAATTATTTCTGCTGGGAAAAGACAAAGATGAGGACTCAAACAACCCTGATGTTGAGTCAGGGTTGTTTGTTTAGTGGTCATGCCTGGAAGCATGACCACTAAGCCATGCTCCCAAGACCATGGCTTAGTGGTCTTGGGAGCATTTGAGGGAGACTGTCACTGTTGTTCAGGATTGTGCTAATGGCAATGCCCGCAATCAAAAATCAGCAAATTAAAAAGATCAGTACAACTTGCGCATCTGCAACAGTGAAGTTGTAATCGTAGATGACACAATCTAACATTGTGCTCTACTTCATCAGATTTTGCACTGTGCAATTCTCCATCACACCACAAGTACAAATTAAAGCGTCAAAACGATCCCTTGGCTTCAGCTGGTACCAAACAGTGAAGCAACAAAGTGACGATCATGAGCAAATGGGGCTCTTTCACTGGTTGCAATGTGACCAATCAAACTCTCTGAAAGTCTGAGCACTGTCCCAGTCTTGCAGAAGAAAAGCATTTTCCGAGCGCAGCAGACAAAGTGCCCTAATTCTTTACAATTATGCCGTACGTAAAATGCCAAGATGAACTAAAAAGAAGAATCTTCATCAAATAGGAGACATGAGAACTGGCTGGTTGTTTTGTTAATCGCAGCTGCAGCTGTTATTACATTAATTTGATTCATTTTTCCAATGCATTTCTGGTGATTTAGTTCCTGTTGACCAGCCTGACAGCTTTCCAGATTAATAAGGCAACAAAAACAGAGAAAGCACACTGCTGCCTTATTTTACACTGCGGTCTGTCGTGTTTTTGTTCCTCACAGAATGAAGAACATTTGATTCCAGTGCCCTGGAGTTAGCCTTAGTGTATGTATGTGGGTGTAGTGAGACTGTCCTCCTGTTTATAACTTCCATTGTTCACTTGTCAAGTATCTGTTGAAAGGATTCAGAGGAGCGGTGGGTGGGAGAGCCAACACGTGTCCACCACTGTTAATGCCGGTCAACTTACTGAAGCCACTCTGAGCTTACTTACCAGCAGAGAAACTGCACTGCAGCACCTACACACACACACGCACACACACACACGCACCCACGCACACACACACACACACACACACATGGGACTGAGACTGTGCCCTTAATCAACAAAAAGCAGACTTCAGTACAGAACACATCAAAACTCATATGACACAGAGATCACACCAATCTGCACATGAATAATTCCCCATACAACAAAGAGAAGTGGCTTTGCTGTGTGGTGCATTTCCTGGATACTCGGTCCCGACCGCGTGGAATCTTTAGCGATGGCACTTTGACCAAGTGAGCTACTTATTACGGAAATTAGCTTAACTGTCCTGAACCGTATTTTGTGCAGTGAAGCAAACACAGCAAGTCTCTTGCAGGGTGTAGCATGACTTTCCTGCATGGGCTTTAACTAAGATAAGTCTTGATTCTTTCAAATCTGAACTGATCAAAACAAGTTTCCAGAAATGGCGTGTTAACTCTTTCATGCATAGCAGTCACTGCAGTGGACAACTATCTAAAAGAAAAACATTTTCTTGTATTTCTTTGTGGATTTTTATGTTATAAATGCATACAGACCCCTGAAATGGTTGAAGATTATAAAATGTGTCCAATCATCCCACTGATAATGTAGCATACCTATCTAGTCGGAGAGACAATCTCCAGTGGCTCAGGAGGGAGAGACACCATGAGTTTCCGGTATTTCAAAGTATTTTAGTCTCTGAGACGCTGAAATCTGGGTTTTCTCCTGCAATCCATATTCATTAAAATTACAGACTCACAGTGAAATGTCTACTTTACATTAAATAAATACAAATAACATGAGTTTCACTTTTTCTTTGACCCACATCCTGCGGTTAATTTATTGTTGATCACTTGATCCTTGGTGTGGGAAAATGATATGATTTGTATTTCTGACAGCTGCTCAGTTTCTGACATCTTTATGCTTCTGTCCTTGTGTAATGACTGGATGCTATTTTAGATGTTACTTGTTAGGAGGTTGGAAACAAATAAAGTTAATCTTCAGTCAAAATAGCTAAGTAGCAAGTAGATAAATAATTTATCAAAGTGAATTATCGGGTTGTAACTGTTAAAGTCCCAATTAATCTCCAAGTATTTTGCGGTTTAATAAAGTCACATCTAAAGTACTTGACTTTGAGATATTAGTTTGATTTGAGTCTTGATTTAATCCAATATGTTGTTTTTAATTCTAAATGCTGCTGAAATTATGACATTCCTTATTTTAATATTCTGTTGACACGTGCTTCTAAAGACAGCGCGGCGCATTACGTTTCTAAGGAGTCAAAAACTGTTGTTTCAGGAAGCTGCACTAAATTTAAAGGTTGAAGATTATAACTGCAGCTCAAAAACATAATTACATGGCCATACACCCACCTAGCATGTAAACTAACTCAGGAATGTACCGAGCCTTTAGTGCATTAGTGAAGTGTTCACATTTTATGCCCTCTGGCAAGACCGGCTGTTTCCTGTAAAGGCAAAGGTCAAAGGTTATTTTTCGTTCTACAGAAATGTAAATTGACCGCAAGTTTTCAAACCGCTTTAAAGAAAAAAAAAAAAAAGTAATAAAGGTCTGCATTTTAAATCCTTTCACCTGGTAAAATAAAACAAAGCGTAGCGGCAGCTATTTTTCGGTCTGGATGTTCCTTTAAATGTGTGTGTGGGCAGAAGCCATACTCTGCAGAGGCTGCTGGTTGGACAGCAACCGGCTGTTGGCTGCGTTCCAGGTGGATGGAGGCTGAGCGACGCCTCGGCGCACTGAAATATTGATTCAGAAAGGTGAAGACGCCTGCAGGCTATAGGCTTCGTTTGGACAATGCATGCAGGGGAATGTGAAAGTCAAATTTCCGCATCTGTATCGCGTCTGAGTGAGGAAACATTTGGATTGTTGAGTCTTCTTCCGAACTCGCTTTACATAAACTTCCTAGATTTACATTTCTCGGTGGAAACGTGTGAGACTTTGTGCATAAATCATTCATAGTTGAACTGTAGCAGCACCGACACAAAAATGGATGTTTAGGAGCATCATGTTGCTGCAGCATGGTTGCAAAAACAACACTGCTGCCTCGAAGAGGGTAGACGAAAAATGTTTATCAAATACCAAACGTCGGTCCTCGGAGGCCAGTGTGCTGCAACGTGGCCCAACACCTGAGTCAACCTCAGCTACAAATGACTTCATTATTTTAACCAGGTGAGTTGAATCTGAAATGTCAAATAGCTGCATCATTCTGGTGACACAAACAAACCCGCAACAAAAACGAAGTTCCTGTCGTGATCCGGGGGTCTGTTTCAGAAACGTACGATCACGAAATCCAGCATAAGAGATAAAGCCGGGCTCGACACCAGTTCATCCTGGCTTTACTCGTTTCGCAAAGACCAAACCGGGCTCAGGAGGTGCGGCTGTATCGAGCCTGGCTGAAGTAATTCAGGTGAATCCGCATCGACGGGTTTCTTCAAGGGACCAATAAGATAAATCACAGATTCACTGATGCTGCTCTAAGTAGAGCTTTTTTTTGACAATTTCATGACAAGTCCATTTAAAACAGTCATTTGTCAGTTCAGATGGCGTTGGCTTGAGCGCGGCAGGTTGGTGGAACATCTGCGTTCTGTGACTCAGATTGCAGGGACACAGCGCCACTCCAGCACAGTAGCAAATCAGGACTGGAGCCATTCGAAGCTCTGTGCACCACGTCACAGCACTTGTTCTTTTTCGGTCACTTTTCCTCTTGATCTTAAAAAATGACAAGAGCAGATTGTACTTCTTACTCTAATGTTAGCGGCAAAATGCTGCAGATCTTCTATGAGCTCTTCAGCTGTCATCTGCTGGGGCAGCAGCATCAGAGTCAGAGACCTGAAAAGACTCAACTGCCTGATGAAGAAGGCTGGTTCTGTTCTGGGGGACGACTGGAACCTCTGAAGATGATGCTGATGCTGCAAAGACGGATTCTTCATGAAATCAAGACGATTATGGACGACACCGTCCATCCTTCTAGAAAGCCAGAGTGTTTCAGTCAGAGGCTTGTTCAGAGTCGCTGTAATACAGACTGCTGCTGGAGCTCTTTCCTGCCAACAGCCATCACTATCCACAATAACGCTGTCATTAAATGAGCCACAACAACATTTAATTTCCCTTTGGCATCAGTAAAACATTTTATGAATTTGATGCTAGAGATTCAGATGAACTGCTGTTCCCACCGCTAGAGTCCCTGACTGTGCAGATTACCTCTCTACTGGGCCAAACAGGCAGCCTGTTAATTAGTTTGAGCACTGCTGCCACCCTGTGGCCGGAGGCTTGTTTGTCATTCAAGCATGAATTAAGGAACAGAAAATAATACAAAGTCCTCAACATGAAAGGAAAACAGAACGGAACGATGTAGCAGAGATACACTCCAGTCTGCTCTGGAGAACCAATACACATCTGTGTGGTACACCTGAGCAGCACCTCTGCTGTATCTTGTTTAGCATTCCTGACAGCATCCCACTGGCATAAAAGCAAAGTACAAATAATTTGTACTTCTGTTATATTAGATGTGTGGGCAGATAAATTGAGAGAAATCACACTGATCTGGAAACCATAACAATCATCATCATAACCCCGTCCTGATGGAGATTTCTGGAGAGTATTTGCTCCAGAGGCTCTCTGTCTACAGCCTCCTTCAGGAAAGGACATGCGTTTTCTGAGCGTTTCCTTGTGCCAAGTCTCAGCTTAAAAAGGCCCTAGAATGAGATGTAAACACTAAACCAAAGAAGATGAGAAGACAGCGTCGTTTGGACAAAACTACTGTCTGTATGTAGCTTTTGAAATGAGACTGAACTGAAGTTGTTGAGGAAATCCACAGGAAAAAAAAAAAACCCGCTGTGTTGCCTTAATACCAAATTCACACGAAATTTCACTGTTTGTGCGTCAAGCAGCCCATTTTCTTTGTTCTTACAGGAAGCTGTTCGTCATTTTCACAATGTTGAAACAAACAAGCCCTTACAAACGAGAGCTTTAAAATCCAGTGTAGTTAGAATACAAACATTATTATTTTTTTTTTTTTTTACAGATGGAGCGAAAACCGATCTTGTGTGAAATTTGGTTCCCCTGAAAAAAATCAGTTCCTGCTCTTGGGAAAACACACTGCAGCCAAATACAACAGTCTCCGTAGCTCTTCACAGACCACTGTTGTTCTAAGCCGGATAGGAAGATCTTGCATGTGTTGAGGGATTAAAGAAATGGCTTATGGAGAAGCAAAGGCAATGTAATCAAGTCAAGTCATTTGGGATGTAGCACACCACCCTTTTAATCTGAAATAACGTTCAAAAACTTAAAATGGCTGCAGTCGTGGCATATAATCAAACAAATGCACCGTTTCATTCACACAATGTTTGAAATATGTGGAGCAGGAACTCACTGCTGGAGAGCTCTGGACCTCTGTGCTGCTGCTCACCTGGCTCCAATCATCTCATCAAGTTGGCTGGTGCACAAAATGAGCTGCAGAACCTTCATTCCTTGCTGGACTATTACCTGTGATGCTATTTCAGCTCTAGAGCTCTGCTGACCTTCTGCTGTCTCTGTGAAATGTTGTTCTTCATCTCAAGTTGCCTCAAGTTCTGGAGTTTTCTTCTGATCCCCACTAAGGAAAACTTACCTGCGCTGCCAATCGCAGCCTGACAGTTTCGGTTCCTTCTCTGGACATGTTTTCCTCTCTTGCACCTCTGGACTTTTCTCTTCTCATCCAGAGAACATGATTAGCAATCTGGATCTGTCTGACTTTTCATGAAGACCTGTGAGAACACTCACACCAATCAATGCGAATAAAGATAAATGCATGGATGACTTTCTCTAGATCCATCCATGTTAGCCCTTTAATCTATCATGGACGCCTGAAGAAGTCGGGTTATAGAAGGCTGGCTCTTTCATAATCTCTGCTGCGACTTTCAAAATGTTTTTCTATTTTTGACACCAGCTGTCAAAATGAAAGACATGGAGAAGTTCTCAAGCTCCTCTGATCCAGAAGTCTGGCGGACGACCCGCCCCCACAGCCAATCCACCAATCAACAGCTGGCTTCGAACCAGATCCAAAATACACAAGTGACCTCCTTTATTTGCCTCTACCCAAGCTGCGCCCCAAATGAGGCGTTCCATAATCTTTGAGGGTGTCTCTTTTAACTTTAGCTTAGCAACCAGCTAACAGAGATAGAAGGAAAACTTTATTTGACCGAGAAATTTAGTGAAACTGACCTGAAGTGAGTTTTGAAGTTTGGAGCTTTTTAATTGAAACCATGATGCTGGTTCTGACTGAAGCTGAGGCAGCAGCACTGCACAGTGCACTCAAAACAAAACACTTGCTAATTATCTTATAATTGGTGTTCACAACAAACTGTGGCTTTGCTGTCATTTGAGCCAGATCTTTTTGTAATAATGAGGACAAGCCTCGGTGGATTTGGGCCGAGCCACAGACGAGGCCTGATGGTCTCCTGTGGTAAGGTGGATGGGGACAAACTAGCAGAATAGGAAGAGAAGATGGAGACGGGAAAAGCAAAGCTCAAGGCCAGAAAGCAGACTAATTAGTTAAAAGGAAAGGGATAAGAAATTACCAGCAGCACCACAGTGTACCAAAGAACAGTAAACCTGAAGATCGGCCCTTAATTTACTGGGAATGTACAGAAATTTCATAAAGTCACCAGATTGACTCTGGACGTCTTTAGAGATAGTCAATAATGGTCAATGGTTGGAAGGAACTGCAGTAACCAAAGTTGTGTACTGCATGAGAACATTTATGTACGGTATTATGTGGCCTCTAAGAGAGAGAGAGAAATCTGCACAGGGGGCGAGGGAGGGAACACAAAAGGAGACCTGGGAAAATGAAGTGAAAAATAACAAAGAATAACTAGAAATAAATAAACATAACAAACCCAGAATCACTAAGAAGAACTGAACTGACGTAAAATAGAAACAAGGTTGATCTAATCAAAGAAAGGAATACAAAACAATAATCAAAACAACTCAAACAACATTACTTCCTCAGTATGAGGTCTTATTATTGCACTTGTACTGAGAAATTAATGAATAACAAATGATCAATCGCTACATAAGTCAAACATTTATGCAAATTCAGACTCGTGAGGGTTGTGGCGCCACTATTTGAGGCTGCCAACAAGCGGCAAGTGGACACTGTGCTGGTCGGTGACTCGATGTTTGCTGCACTGAACGTGGACCACAGGAAGCCAGGAAGAGTCGACGCAGGAAATGACGGAAACAAACTCAAGGTGAAGGCTGTCGGACCACCTCCATCAAGCTCCAAGCAGCTCGATGCTCCTGTGACCCTTTCACTCTTTTTTCACTGCGATGAACCTGCTGCTACAATCCAGTGAGCAGGTGAGAATAGATGGAACCACAGAGGCTCTGCTGACTGCTCACTTCTGTCTGTCTTACATGTTCACAGGTCAGAGCTGTGCTGGGGGCCCACATCATGTGAAACAGGTGGTTTCAATGTGTTGAACAACAATTGTGTCTTGTGGCAGGACTCAATTCTGTAGCCTGGTCTCAGACATTTCCCATGACTTCAGATCCCCCGGGGTGAGTGGAGTGGAGGTTTTGCATGTGTGAGAAAGAGTGTGTGGGTGGGAGGGGGACATGCACAGACCTGCCTTCGAGCTCAACTGAGTATTCTACTGAGAGAGAAGAGCTGGATTAAAGACAGACTAGAAAGACGAGATTAATGTAATGCTGGGATGAAAGGATTCACTCACAGGAAGTCGAGGCATTCTGAGCGGCAACATTTGGTTAAGGAAACAAAGTTTGTGACAGTCACGGAGCGGGAGAGTTTTTGTTTTTTAATTGACTTTGAGTGTTGTGCTCCCTTATTGCACACTTGCCAATTGATATTCCTATTTCACATGTTGGTAATCTGCTGCAGCAGACCATCGTGGGCATTCCAGTGGTGGGCTGTCTCAGTGGGTGCACAACTTCAAGAAGTCCAGTAGTGAAAAGATCTCCCAAAGAGCCAAGTGGCTCTTAATTGATTATCATCTGCAGCTTTATAGTTGAGCTTAACTTGGCATCACTCCCTCCAAAGATCACTGCCGTACAGTTCAGAGAAAGCAAAGGTCTGACGAGAGGTCGGCCTTCTAAAAGGCACAGGAGGCTCGAAAGAAATTACTTTTAATATGTAAAGCACTTTGATCTGCCTTGTTGCTCAAATGCGCTAGACAGATAAGATTGATTGATTGATTGATCCTTTATTGTGCAATAAATGGGAAATTTCAGAGCAGCAAAGCGACAGGCAATTAAAGCACGTATATTATAGATACAATATTTAAATAATTGTATTAAGAACACATGATACAATAGCAGCCAAAGTCTCAATATATAAATAATATCAGTATAAATAGCATGCTCTGGTCCTGGCGAATGTGCACTTGGATCATGTATTATTATTATTATTATTATTATTACTTACTTTACTTCACACTTGTGTGATGTGGTTGAATTCCTAGGATCCAAGTCCGAGTCTTGATATTGAAGTAATAAAAAACTAATTATCAAATCCATCCATGTGATACTGACTTTTATATGAAGTCTACTAAATTCTAAACAGTGCAAGAACTGTAGTGAAAAAGATAATTCAAGCCTGAGTGAATTTACAGATTCTCTATCAAAGATTTTTGAAGGTCACTTATTATTTGCAGCTCTAAAAAACATAACATGTCCCAGAGAACATGACAGAACTGAGGGCAAAAATGACTCTCGTAAGTGTAGAGGTGCATCAAACTTTATTCAACCGGGATAAAAAAAAAAACCTCGTTGAGATTAGAAATCTTTTTACAAGAGTGTCCTGGCAAGCGGCAGGATTTTCCCCACTCAACCGTCCCTCCAGTTTGGGAATGTGGCACCGAGAGGCACTGGGAGAACATGGAAACTTCACCATAGCAGACAAGCAAGTTCAAATGCACAACCTTCTTGCTTTGGGGCAACAATGCTAATCAACGCAACGCGATGCAGCCCTAATTTGCATAAGACCAAATTCATTGATGGTAGAGACTTTACAGCCCTGAAAGAATCTTCTGGTAAAATAAACAGTTTCAACTTTTGGAAATCAGATTTTTCTGAATAAGCCCTAATGTGAAGATGCAGTTTGGTGTCTACAAACACGGCTCCTCCACTTACACTTATCTCTCTGTTTATAATGTAACGTGGAATTTATTGAATTAACGTCATTTATGTTAGAAAAGTTGTCCAGAACCTGCTAATTGCTGTGTGTGCAAAAGTTGAAATGAAAAGCTGCAGCGTGGAACCGTTTCCAAACTCTCTGCAGCGTCTCACATTGAGAACAGAAGGTCCTCTTTTGTCTCCCGGGTAAACAAACTTGAACACACAAAGAATACAAAAGGAAACACTCAGACCAAAAAAAAAAACAAAAAAAAAAAAAACAGTGTGAAAAGCCAGCTTGCTGGCTGGCTCAGCTGTCAGACAACATGGACTGCTCTCAGGTTCAACCCACCTTGGCTTATCATGAAAGGCTTCCTCTGTGGCATCCGCTTGGAGGATATCAAAGACTGTTTCTGGTGCAAATCCAGCTAGAAGGACAACAAATGGAAACGGGGAACCTTCACCTTCCATACCTTTCTCTCCTTGTTTGGCATGGATAGTGTGCATGAGCAATAGTACAATACGATTTTGGAAACTGATGCCCTTTTCCCACTAAAGGTGAATAAAGACTGAGAGAGTGGCTCCTCTGCAGCTGTTTTTTTTCCCCCCACTACACAGTACATGTTCCTACAGGACAAAGATTTGTATGTTTATAAATGGACTGTGCTTGCATAGTTCGTCATCAGATCCGCAGGCTGTCGCACAATCAGCAGCTTGCTGATTTTTTTTCTAACTTTTATTTTACTGGGAAATTTGTTTGAGAACAAGTTGTCATTTTTAACACCGACCTGTTTCGATGACATCAAAACATCACATGACTGGACACCGCACGGCAGAAACCAGAGGAGTGTCGAAAGTACCCATTAATAAATGATTAAAATCGCTCTCAGTGACATAATGTTGAACATCTTTATGTATTGCTTTAATTTGCCAGCTTACATATAAAATCTACTTTGACTTGAATAATAAAATATCATCTTGAAAGTTTAATGCGTTTGTCCTTGTAGAGTCCATAGGGCCACATAAAACCGTACGGCGGGCCGGATTTGGCCACCGGGCCTTTGGTTTGACACTGAGCTGAACACAGGAAGGATCGCAGTAGGATGTGGCGAGAATCTGTGCTGAATCCATGCTGCTCTTGTAGCGGGAATAATCTCATGTTGTTGCCTCGGCGCTCCCTTTACTTTACGTTTCCCATATATTCATGTGGACTAAGCTGCTGTGTGTGCACAGATACATATTAAATACGCAAAGGACAAGAAAAAAAACACCATAAATCCACAGGCATGAAAACAAAGTCAATAGATCCAGTGAATTCTAACAAACTGAAACACATAATTACCAGGCTGTTTCACCTCTGTCGCAGCATGCCAAATGTAAGGACTGTAATTACCCACATGTAGACCTATGGAAATAGCACATCCAATAATGTCAGGTTACTGTGTTAAAGTACAGCTACTGCTGTGTGGAGACATGAATGCGTCCTGGTATCCAGAACTTTGCTCATGCCAAGCAAAGGTATATGCTGCTGATGTCAAGGTTGAGCCACTCCAGGCGGTTGCTCGTTGCATAGATTGTTACTCACTGGCACATTAGTGTGTCTCCAGACCTGTTTGCTTCGTCACCAAACCGTAGTCACTCTGCATCCTTTCCTACTTTCATAATGCATAAGCCGTCCATTTCATACTCATGTAATTTAACTGTTGTACAATAATGAAAGTACACGACTGCATATTTGTTTCCTGCTAAAATTCAGACCGGCAAAAACCCGACTGCATTACATAAATTGCTTGATGTAAGAGCGGCAGAACAAGCAAACGAAAAAAATGTTTGCAGCTTTGAAGAAGCGCAGCACAAAGAGAGTAGAAAAAGAGATGAAGGGGAGTGAGGTTAGTCATCAAAGCCTTTTCTGCCCAAATTTGACTGGTTACTTTGTTGTTGGAGGCCATCTCCAATCGTCTCTTGTTCTCGTTCCAGTGAAGAGGACGAAAATGGCAGCCTTGTCTGAAAGAACAAATCCCTTGTTGGATCAATAACGAGTAGGCGACATCTATCTGTGTGAGCCAGATTTCCAAATGAAACAGTCATATTTACCCAAGGATAAGCCAACCCTTATGTTAAGAATAGAAATGACAGCACATTCGACTGTCTAATGTGTTTGTGTGCACACGGTGTATGAACTATACGGATAATGTGGAAGCTGTGTGAAGCTTGCATAGAATAACCATGTTTGACTCCACATCAGTTGAAATATGGTCACGAATGTTAAAGATGTAAAGCTTGTAAAATACGTCACTCTGTGAAAGCTTTATGGATTAGAGATGTTATTCCCATTCAGTGGTGTGCAGCATGTGTAGACATATAGTTCTCCAGTCGTTCCTCTCTTCCTGTTGGTGCGATCTCACCAAACGCGTCAGGTGCATCTGGTTCACATTCAAAGTCTACCCGGATGCGCGTTTCACGCGTCAAGCGCCGTGCGATTGAAGCGCTTCGATTATTTTGACCGTTGAACGTGCGTCAAGCACATCCGACACATCAGACGCTGGAGTTGAAAGATCTGAACGCGGAGCGTCAACCAACCAGAGAGACTCTGCTCTGTGGCATAGCGGCCTGTAGACGTGGGCACCGATACCGGTGAGCAGGACATCACACTGGGCTGAGGTGAGATGAAAACAACGCTGATCGCAATCGATGAACACGCTGCAAAAACATCCAACGAAGTCAAAGGTAGTGTCCAGGCCCATCCCAACAATCGCTAAAACATGACGGAAATCTGAAACCGCTGGGATTCTCTAAACAATACCTAAAAAAAAAAAATAAAAAATTGCCTCCTGCTTCCATGAATAAGATCTCTAAATGAAGACCCATTGTTGGCAGCAGCTGAGTAACCAAGAGAAGCAGGCTGTCCTGTTTACCTCCATGTTGAGGTTTCTGTCACCTTCTCAACCACAAATTGATGCTAAATTGGTCCCAAGACCCCAGAGCATCCTGCTTGCACAGCAGAAATATAAACAGGCCCACTTATTATGTCTCCCCTTCTCTGCCTCATTTCAGGAACTCAGCTGTGCTTTCAGATGTAAGTCATGTGAGGTTAGATGTGGCGGGAAAGCTGCTCTTTGAAATGAAACATGATTTTGAAAGTCCAAGTTGAGTAGTATATACTTGGACTACACCTCCTACACACACACACACACACACACACACACACACACACACACACACACACACACACAACTTGACAGATTACTTTATGATATGAACAGTTAAGATTCAGACTGGCTTCACTGGCATACTATTGTTTCTGCAAAAAAGTAACAAAATGAAAGTCATGCCCGTCTTATAAAAATGTAATGACTGTCTGCCAGTGGTTTGAATAATGGTGAAGAAGGAAAGGAGGTTGAACTGGAAAAGCATCCTTTTCATTCACCGCTGATTCATCGGCGTCAAGACTCCATTATTGCTCTCTGGTACTCCCACTGTCCTTGTTCTGTCTGTGCAGCTGCAGTTCTAATCCGTGTCTCTTCTCTGTGTGCTGGAACGCCACCCACCTATTTAACCACAGCCCTGAAACAAACTAACATCTGTTTGGCTGCTGGCCTGGACCCGGCCGCTGCCTCCTCACTGCAAACACCGCCATCTTAACCCCCTGCTGCCCAACACAAACACAAGACTATGCCAACGAGCCGGCTGCAGAAATCCATGTTCTAGGATGGAGTTAAATTCTTTAAGAAATGTTTTGTGGGTTTTCAAACATACATTTTACAGATGTGACTTTTTGTCATTCTCCTCCTTCTTCTCCTTCTTCTTCTTATTATTTTGAGTTTGTAATCTTTAAGGTGGCAGGTGTTCATCGTAACATGTACATTAAGCTTTCAATTCCAGAGAGACAAACTAAAAGTTTTTCAGTTGCTGAAGATAATTATTTATGAAATAATCAATATGTACATGCATGTGGATGACATTCCCAAAAGTATATATAGGGACAGAAAAGATGTTTTGCATGTCATTTTACTTTATGACATAAATATTCATGAAGACTTACTCATGTTCGGAACAGGTGTTATGTCATGTTTATGACGGTGTCATGACAGTCTTATTTGCAACCCATCAAGTAAAGTGTTACCGGTCCTGCTTGATGTGTGTAAGATGTTCTGCGACCAGTGACAGTGGGGCATTGACTTCTCTGACCATGTTTACTGGACCGCTGTCACCCCGCGTTCCAACTTCTGAGGCAACTGGAAATCAGCAGGACAGTCCCATAAGAATGCAGTGCATCTCGAACACAAGACCCTCTGGAAGAGAGACCACACACATGTACACAGAACTCAAATGGATCCTGGCTCCATCTTTAAATAGTCTTGGTTCCTTGGTGGGTGAGTTTGATGTCAGTATGCTCTTTGGTTTTTGACGCACCTTTAAGGTCATTTATTCAAAGATAAGTCATGAGCCACTTTAAAGATGGGATGATTCTAACGGTTGTGAAATTTTCAAATCAGTCCCACTTGTCTGCCACCAAAGCTCTGAAACACAGATCCTACATCCCTGAAAGATAATTCAGGATTCCCTTTGGATAAAAGTAAAAGCCTGTGCCATTGGCTGCCGGCATTTGCCACATGAAACCAACATCTGAAGTATGTGTGATGCTCCACTGGCCTAGACGCGCAACCAAGCAACAGGCAGGGCCACTAAATGAATCACCGGTGAGGCCATCTGGGGAGCTGAACGTGTCATGCTGTGCCAAGCTGCAGAAAAATAACTCATCACTCTGTCCTCAGAGGAAGACAGGAGGCAGAGGAAAGCAGCCATGGCTGTGCCAACGCTGCTCATAATCCATCATTATTGTGAGGAGAACCTGGGACAGATGAATCACCACAAGTCATTTCATTGTCTGCACAGTTAAGATCAGTTTTAGAGTTGCATCATTAATCCTGAGCTACACTTTCTTTGCCACAATATACAGATTGGGGAATACTTGTGGTCGCAAGGTAGTTGGTGCCTGTGTGTCACATTATGAAGTGACTCCGCATCATTCAGTCCTTGACAGTTTTGTGTCTGAGTTAAGAAGTTGACTGAGTATTGCTTTAGTGCAAATTAAAATAATCTGTGATCTGTTGGACAAGTAGCTCTTGATCGGTGCTCATGGTTTAAAACCACACAGCTCAAGTTTTTCTCAAAGCAAGTTTTGATCAATTGCATCAAACATGAAAAGTCTAATAGGACGACTCCACATATCTTCTGATAGTCGGTTATGTACACCATCCATCAGTCATTTGCATCAATGTTGCACATGTAGGTAGTGTTAGGTAATGTTATGATGGCATTACCTAAATCTAAAAGGTTCCACGTAAAAAAAAAAAAAAAAATACAACAAAAAAGTCAAATAACGTGCCACTAAGTTGATAGGTTTGCACGGATTGCAAAAATAATAAGGTAATTTGAGTTACTTTCATTATGATTGGGCCAGCAATTAATTTCCACAAGAGAAAATGCAACGTCAGCGTTTATTTGAGTCAGAACCACATCCTCAAGGTCCTCCAATGTGTGTTGCTGCGAACAATTTCATTGGCGTGTTCCAACATCGGCGCTGTTGTCCATATTTACTCCCAGAATAATGAGAAACAGACACTCCAAGTGGTCAGACATCGACTGCTTGCAGTAATCTAAACAGGAAATGACCAGGCGGTCAGACGGTAACTGCTGAGAGCGAAACTTGATGATGAAGAAGATTTTTGAGGGCTGTTTTCTCCCTGATCTTAGTTGTAAAGTTCCAACATGTAAATCACCACATCTCCTTTATTTTTATTTTGATCTCGACCTGTTTGACATCATTGGACGGCTTAGAATCCACGCTATCAGAATTTGTCGATAACTCAAAAATGCCCCATGGGAGATTAGTTCCCAGTTTTGTCATGTCCATCCACATGTTTCACCCAAAACCCTCCAACTGGAACTGGAACCAGTCTAACTGCAGAAACTTCAGTTGGAAGAAAATCTGTCACTGTTGCAAAAATAAAAAAGGAAAGGCGCGTTTGCATTTACATCTTTAGGTAATGGATGGAGAGCGATACATTCACAATGCTAACATCTTGTTTATGTCAGATTTATAAATATTTTGTGAATAGTGAAACCACTAGAGGGAGCCAAACTTTGGGACTTTCTAATTACATTCCTACTAACCATAAGCAAGCATTAAGACAGTGATTCTGTTCACTCAATGATGGTCTGGGAAACATTAGTGCCATTTTCATCGGATCCCCCAACGGCCTGAATTCCTGCTTTCCCTGTTTGCTTCCTTGATGTTACATCACAGAATCACTTCACTGCACAGCAAGACGCTACGGAGGACCAAAACTGACATAATTAAACATGAAAGCAGAAATATGTGTATTTTGTTTGTCCTTTTCCTGACACGTGTTTTCATCAAAGGATGTCTGTTTTCCTTAAACGTGGATTTTCGTCAACAGACGTTTATATTTCCCTTTTCCTTTTCCTTACACAAGGTTTTTCGTCAGGACATTTCTGTTCACTACTCAACTAAAAAATGTCAGAATCACATAATTCAAGGAGTCGCCTGTTTCGTTTGCTCAACGGAACAACTTTAAACTTAAAAATGAGCAGTAGAAATCAATATGGTAAAGTGTTGCAATTCTGACGTCAGATTTATTTACAGAGAATAAATGACAGTGCTGCGCTTTGGAGACGTTCCCTCTCCTGTCGCCTCGGAAACAACTTTTGCATCTTTTCGCTCAAGGCAACAAAGTTCTGGTTCTGGGGATGCAGAGCAGAGCAGAACCAGAAGACCTGAGTGAGCTGGAGTATTGATACAACAACAACATCAACAGGTCATTAATGTGTTTAGGGTGATACAACAGTAGTCTATTCTCTGAGCTGCAGGAAGCCGCTGTACGGACTTTAGAACTGCTCCATCTCCCTGGTTTTAGTGAGAATGTTAGCAGCAGCGTTCTGGATCAGTTGATTAACTTTTTAATTAGACAGCCGCAATGTATGAGTTAATGGATTAGTTTCTCTCATTATTGCTGGGACATTAGTCCTTTAATCATAGAAATGTTCTCCAGGTGATTGGATGCTGACTTTTCATATGAAATTCTAGAAGTTTGAAGCACAGAGCTGTAAGAAATAGACATGTGCATTGATATGCATCTCTTGAATAAGATAGTTTGTGTTGCTAACCCATATCCACTATGCAGAGGTTGAGGCTTCCGGAGCTTAAAGGATAAAAAAAAAAAAAAACACAGGCTAAACGCACAGACCTCACTATGATGAGTCAAATAGCGGGTTTCAAATTACAGCTTAGGGAAAGTCTTTCCTTTTTACTTGCCATTAATCCTCTTTGAAAAGAGCAGAGAGCAAGTGGTACCAAGCAAGTGTAGGAAATTTTGGGATTGTGAGACAGTTCCTTTTTCTTCAACCACAAAGCTCTTCCTTTTTCAATTCCAGAACCTTGGTTCTTTTTGGGTCTCTCACATTGACATTTGTTCCTATCTGGCTTCTATTTTCTGCCACTGTATGTACTATTATTATTTCCCAATGTAGGATTGGGATTTGTGGCCTGTTGTTTACCTTAAAACAGAAAACTGTCACATCATTGGTGGTTGACTTTGACCCAAATGCAGCAACAAACAGAGGCAGCAAGTAGATTTTTCTTTTTTTTTAAAAAATCATTTCAGTAATTCAACCATACATCTGCTGAGACCGGGTGGAGAGGGTGTCAAGCTTCTGTTTCCTGGGAGTTCACATGATGGATAACCTGGCCTAGGAGGAAAAGACAGCACAACTGGCAAACACGGCCGAGTAGACACTCCTGAAAGTTCACAGGAGAAACAACACTTCTCTAAAACTGCTGGTGTCCTTCTATAGATGCTCATTTGTAAACATCATGCTATTGTCTCTGGAGAGTCTTCCTTTGTGCTGCTGTGCACAGAGAATCATGCAATCTGCCCAGAGGACCATCAGTTGCTCTCCGCCTTCTCTTGAAGATCTCCGCAGCTCCCACTGCCCCAGGAAAGCCAGGAACGTTTTAAAAGACTCCCCACACCCTGGTCACCATTTGTTCCAACCCATCTGCTGCCATCTGGCTGCAGAAACAGTGGGAGAGAGGCTTTTAGGTGAAAAATAGGTAGGTTGATAATTCTGTCATGTGACATTAAAATGTTCAGATTGACCCCACGCGTTGACTTTGACAGGCCTTGGTGTAGACACGATGCTTGGTAAGAGAACTGTGGTGCCTCTACACCCACGACTGTCCGGCCCACAACAACAACAACAACAACTGCATCGTTAATTTGCTGACGACACCCTGGTGATCGGACTCATCTCACAGGGTGACGAGGCAGAGAGAGCGTTCAGAGAATCACCTCAAGAAAACCAAGGAGGTCACCATGTCCTCAAGGAAGCTCATATGTGTATATTTTTTATTTCTTTCTGTATGCGTGTCCTCATTATGTACACATGATGGTAAAGTAAATTGTAAATATTGTAAATATCTCCATAATTATGATTATATATTCCTGACATTGTTTATGCTGTTTTGGAGCTGGCTTTAGTCTCATTGTGCATGTGCACAGTGACGATTCAATTTCTACATCCTACCTGCTTTCTGCTAAAAAAAAAAAAAAAAAGCAAATAAAAAAACTGAAAGTTATATGCATTTTAATTGGCTGGAGTGTGGCGGGAGGGGTTTGCACAACTGCATGCTTATTTATATCTCACGCTTACAAAGTTAGGCCATGCAATTGATTGCGATTAATCACAGCTCCAGAGTGTGATTAATCGATTGACAACACTACTGCCTACGCTAGTCTATCTTCAAAGAGATTACTAGTGAGGTGATGTTCAATATACGCAAACTTATCTGTCACGAATTCAGATAAGTTTGCGTTTTTAAAGAAATATCATGAAAGTGCATTGAAAACTGCTGTTCATTTTCTTGCATATTCTCAGGGCCCTCGTCTTGTCAGGCCTGAAATTATTAGAGAGGATAATCGGCTGAAAACAGGATGAAGACCCACCATCAACTCGCTTCCCGTGTGAATTTAAACCCAAGTCCAAACCCTGTCCTGGGGATCCCCCTCAGAACAAACCACACGCACAAACAAAGCTCAACAGACCCTCGCACCACACACCCAGATCCCCCAGTCCCTCTTGCTGCTTTCCTCTCTGACCCCTAATTGCTTTTATGCCTTCATTCTCACAGTGTGAGAATTCTGACAATGTGAGTGAACGAAATTCCAGACCAGCAGCAGGATATGGAAAAAGCACATATGGAAGCAGTTTGTCTTTCCTCTGAAAAAGGACTGGGAATGTTAAGTTTTATACATTTATTCTGAGCAGAAAATGATGTCACTGGTTTAAGTCAGGAGCCTGTTTTCACTTATTCCTTACAGGAACTTAAATCCCTGCTGTTTAGACCTGACTATGGTGTTCAGGGATTTGTTTGCTTGTCTCTGATTTCTGCAGGTCAGAATACCCGGTTTGGAAGGGTTCTGTCACCTCACAGTGATTTATGTTCTGTTTGTGATTAAGCGGGTATTAACATGAAGCCAGGCTCATTGATTACTGCAACAGTGTCTCAGTCTGCCTAAAACATCCGAGCTGCTGCTCACATTCTCACTAAAACCAGGAAACTCAGTCCTAAAGTCCTTACCACAGCTCCTGTAGCTCAGAGTGTAGACTTTGAAATATCGTTGCTAGCAAGAATATCGTATCTTTAATGATGTGCAAAGTCACAGAGTGATTTGCAAACTGACATTAGTCTTTTAAGCCTGGGAAGAAGACCAACTTTAAACTGTCTTTATGTGGCTCTGAAGGTTCACGTCTGAGTTCATCACCCCACCCAGATTTTGGACCAACTTGCTCATTTCTAAATGTGACAACCAAATTTGTGAGCGTACTCTTGATTGTTTCTCTTTAGGTCCAAAGATAATAACTTCAGTTTTGTTTCTGTTCAGCTGGAGAAAGTTGTGACACATCCACACATTTATCTGTTCTTCTTCACATGTATGTAGTGTATGTATGGGTCACCTGGTGACAGTGTAATGTAGAGGTGTGTATCATCTGCATAGTTTTTACGGCTAATCTTATTCTCACTTCTGACCTGAGCCAGTGGGAGCATTTACATGTGGAATAGGAGGGGTCCTGGGACTGTTCCTTGGGGTACCCCGTATGTGAACAACATCTGCTTTGATATGAAATTCCCTATTGAAAGAAAGAAATTTCTGTTATGTAAGATTGAAATCAATGAAGTACTGGACTGGACAGTCCTACCAAGCTCTCCAGTCATTTCAGTAATATGTCATGATCAACATATTACTGAAAATGGATAAGTTTAGTATTTGAATCATGACAGGCAGGACTTTCATGAGGAAAGTTGCTGATAAATTATCAACGCAAATCTCAATTGATTTGTAATTTATTCAATCCTTTTGTCGTTAAAATAAACGAGAAAAGGTTACAATTTTGGTGAAAATTTTCTCATTTTCTCTGCATTTGTTTTATTTTCTGGCACAGCATTGATTGGTTTTTGTGTGAATGTGCAGCTCAACCCTCTAACGTCGCACAATTGGGTTACTTGATTGATCGATGTTTAAAAATGTTTGCATTTTTTTCCCTTCAAATTATGAGCCATAAACTCTCTCTTTTTTTCCCCCCTTTTTAGGGAATTAATTGCATTTCTTGTACACTCACAGGTGACATCATGTGGAGGCCTGGACAGCGTTGAACAGCACCTGAGTCGTTTACATCTTTTCTAGTGGTCAGGCATAACGAGCAAACTTTTACGCACATATGTAAAGTTCTCCATTGCCTTGTTCACATTCTTATTATTATCTGGAAAGAGAGAAAGAAATGAAAATTATTGTTGGATGGATCAGCCTGTTATTCCAGCTCATTCTGTTGAAACGTGACCCCGCCCTCGTTCAGCTGGAGAGAAGTGTATATCCACAGTGTGTGATTACACTGTCTTCTCTACCTTTAACTTACTGAGTGCCAACTTCATTTTTCTTGGATGTAAGTGTGTCTCTCATGGGTGCAGAAAAATGCTGGGAGTAAAGACAGATATTTTGCTTGCAGGAAACAGATCCTGGTCTCACGCTCCTGCCCTCCAGGGCCATTTTCACTGTGTTGCCCATCAAAAAGAAGCGCACGCTTTGCCTGAATAGCAAAACCGGAGTGAGGAGAATCACTGTCAGAGAGTGCAAGAAATGGACCAGGCATGTGGTGGGATTCCTAAACCCTGTGAAATAGAGGAAAAAATATATATATATATATTGAAGAACGTGTGAAGTTTTGTGAATTTATATCTAGTCACTCGGTGTTCCAGTCAAAGACTGCATACAATCCGCTGGGTTTCCTTGACGGAAAACTTTTTTTTGTACTAATCTAAGTAATAACAATTATGTTATTCAATGATCCATTGAAATGCATGTTTGACTAAACTGAGCTGCCTTTTTGGTGCTCTGTAAATAAAATGAATTGAATTAAATGATGGACATACGGTCAGGATCTGGGCTGCTTTGTGTTTCTGTGTGACTCTTGAGTCTCTCCTGACATATATATATATATATATATATATAGCAGATGGATGTGGGCCAGACTTGTGAGGAACTTTTTCTCCTCAGTCCACCCCTAGTCCAGTCTGTTGTCTGAAGGACCTCTGACCTTTCCTGTCCGATTGGAGGGAAAGAAATGGGGGGCAAAAAGCACAACGCCCCTCATCAACCACCTAGAGCCACCTAGAGCTCCTGCAGTCTTTCGGGACATTCCAAGGACTGTGGTAAAGCAGAGTGTTTTCATAAAGAAGGGGGCCCCTGAGATGCAGTTAGAATCTCCTGCTGATCTTGCTCTTTTCACTGAAAACACAAAACAGTGCGATCAGCCTCTGCAGGACCCTGGAGGAGGTATATTCCCCTCTATCCAGAATCTATTGGCCATGAAGGTCTTGAAGAAACTTGGAGGGCCTATTTTTTTTTTTTTTTTTTTTTTTTTGTTTACGACAAGCATATCTCTCACTAAACGATGTAGAAACAAAGCAAGGGGGTCACTGCGAACAGGATGAGTACGGGCAAATGGATTATCATGCAGCTGTTTTTCAAGTGCACAATCGCAATTCTTTTTGAACAAATGAGTTGTTTTATCAGGTATTGATAACATTTGATGATTAAAAATTCACTGTCCCATGGTGTTTTCCCGGTTTTTATTTAGTCTGTAAATAATAAGTGGTTGATTGTTCATCCTGTTCCGTCTGATACACTGTGCAATCGACAGTAATGTGTTTGGTTTTCTCTGGGGAACCTTTTCCCAAGTGGATGAAAGTAGTGAACAAATCCAGTACCAGGGTTTCCAGTCATTCTCTCCATCCTTATCAGCTTGCCTGGTTTAGTGTGCATTCAGTGTGACTGAGTGAGTTGTTGTAACTCAGATACACATGAAGCTATACTTCTTTCAGCTCAATAAAAAGTGTGTTGGATGGTAGGCCAGGAACGCAAACACAAATGTTCAGTTACTTTTCCGTTCTTTATGTTTTAAATAATTATTCCAAATTACAAGTTGTTATAAAACACAAGGAACACTCAGTTCCATTTACCACAAGCTGTAGCCACCATGAAACAATTTTTTCCCCCCCCCCAATTATATGTTTGTGAAATGGGTTGATAATGTCACATGTATGAACTTGTATAAACTGAGACTAAATTGAAAAAAAAAATGTACAAAAGAACTGCAGTTAGTTGCAGTGTAAAAATGACTCGATAATAAATACTGTCTGGAGGGGATAAGCTGAAGCTTTTCAAGCTTTCCATTAAGTAGGGGAGGGAAGAAGAGGCGCAGAGGAGCTGGTGTTGTCGAGAAGTTTCTACCACTGACTAAGGTTCGGTGCCACCGCCGCCCCTTCATTGTGAGCTTTTATGTTGCGACGCGGTCGGGGTTTGTGTCCGACAGAGAGAGCAGAAGCTTTGCCTGTGGGTTTACTTCGTGGCCGAGATAGATCACGTCTCTGCACGAGCTGTCGTTGCTTCACTGAGACCACCGAGAGGAGAACAACCATCCACTGAACAGCTGGGAATGAAAGCCAGACAGCTTTGCAGAGGGTGCAGACGTTCTCTGAAACATGGCTAATAAACCTTTGGCAGCGTTTCAGTTTAACAAAAAATCTGCAGTTTATTCACACAAATGTCAACCAGGCATTACACCGTTCATGTTCCTGGTTACTCTTTTTACAGCTGCACACGTCGAAAGTGGAAAAATTACTGAAGAGGTTGGTAACACTTTATTTGATTGACTGATTAAACTTTAAAAATTGTATCGCTTTATGTTATTAAAGCTGAAGTTTAATCAGTAATGCTTTTATAACAAATTTATGTCGGATCATGATTTCTTGGTTGATGTCAAATTGTCATAACAAAGACATCTTGAATGATGTCAACGTTGTATTAAACGTGTCACGATTTACCGACTGACACTTTATGACAACAGTCATAAATATTCATGAAGACTCACTCATGTCCATGACAGGTATTATGTCATATTTATGACATATCACGACAGTCTTATTCACAACCCATCAAATAAAGTTTTACCAAGAGGTTTTTCATTTTCTTCCCACATAAGGTCCTTATTAAACCATGGAATAGAGTTTATTAGTGGTTTTGTTTTCTACAATGTGCGAGCAGCAGAAGGGTCTTCTACACACTCGCATGAACTATGAGCTGAATTTCATCCTTAGCAAAAGCTAGTTCTAATACCGACCAGGTTAAAATGAAGTCAATTCAAAAGTTCACTTGCCAGAGGGAAGTCAGGTTTTCCGTTTTCTTCCAGAGTTTTTGTATGACTGTGGAAAATAAAGATCTGCTGTAGCAGCCACTGTTACAGCAATCATGAAGTCACTCTGACTGAAGTCAATGTTGTTAAATGTTCAGGGTTGTCCATGTTTTTATTGGTTTTTATTTTTATTTTTATTTTATTTTACAAGGAATACTCGTTTGAATAATTGTTCCCAGAGGTTCTGTCCCAGAACAGAACCAGCCTTCCTTATCAGATCACATCTGTATCTGTGGTCAGTGTTAATAATACTGACGAATTAGATAAAAAAAAAAAATGCTCATGTAACCATTTCATGATAATTGCAATCATGTAATGAGCGGTTGTCCATATATGCCATGACAAAGTTACTTCAAAAAAATGCTGAAATATGAAATTTGTTTTGAAGTTTCATGCGCCAGGCTTGCTACAAAACAGTAGTCAATCAAAACCGTCCCTGTGGGCTCATTGAACAGGTTACAGTCTGGACCTCCATGAAGACCTCACACCGACAGGCCTCTGTGTTTTTCTTCTGCCCTCTATTCTTCATTATCTAATTCAAGTGTCAATTTTTCACCAGCGCCTGCGTTGACCCTTTTTTCCACCATTGTCAATGCTCAGCAGGGCAGGATGCCTCCTACTTAATCGTTGATCCAATTAATTTGGGAAACCTTTCTCTGCCTCTTTACAAGACTGATGGCCGCTGAATAAAAACGAGCGACAAAAGCCGCAAATGAACCCAGGGCGGCGCTGGTGATTGACACTGGTGCCAAAATGCCTGTGTGTTGCCTTTATGCTGGATAGAGTTATGGAACCTTTGCAAAGAAAGGTGGCCTCGATGAAAGCGATGAACATGTCTAATTAACTTTTGTCACATAAAAGTTTCAAACCCCTCACAAGTGTCTAGGCCCCCCTGCGGGTTTTTATGGTTTTTGCCTCCTGGTAGGGTTTTTTCAGACTCGTGACACTGATTGAACTGATGTCATTTTATCTTTGTGTCAGCAGAACGCACCTGGTGTCTCCGTGCAGCATTAAGGGCCACATGGCGAAATGCTGGGCTGAAATACAGTGAACCATCACACAGTATTCTGCAAGAAGATTTCTGTAATAAGTGAACCTTTGCTTAACAACCATATATTCTAAATAATCATACCCACAATACCTCATAACATACACAGAGTGGCTTTTGTGGTAAAGCTCAAATCTATACTAATTAGAATAAGCCCACAATCAGCAGTCTATAATGACAGATCTTCATTAAGTTGATTGAATGCATTTTTCCACTGGTAGGTTGAGCACTAAACATCCACATTATACGGCCTGCTTCCTCCTTTCAAAGTGTAGGACGTGTTTGGAGCAACATGTCCTGGATGTTAAGCTGGAAAACAGGAGACGCTGTTAGAATTTAGATGAAGCTATATTGGAACCTCTATTGCTACCAGTCAAATGGCTACATTGACGATGAAGGTAACCTCTCATGGATTTGCACACAATAATAATCTTCAGACTGCTCAATTGTAATCATTAGCAGCACTCTTCACTTTAGGAGTTTTGCTTAATTTTGAAGGCAAATATAAAATAAATTGTCATCGGTTTGTAGTTGCAGCTCCAGATTGCCAGTGATTTAGACTTTGTGTCTTAAGAATGGCAACTTATTTTGAAAATGTGAAGTTGGCTTCACACACGTTGGCAGAATTTTGACAAATATTTTATTCGCTAAAATAATTGAGTTTGGTATTCTGCTTTCAGAGCTATGGCTATTAAAATTGTCATGAAATGTTTCTGGTCTTTCTTAAAAATCATCATAAGAAAATTGATAATGATATTCTTGTCATATCACCAGCTCTCAGTGCATTAATAATCTTTTATTTTGGCTCCAATGATAAACAGGTGAACTATTAGTGGACTTTTGGTTATTAAAACTCAGAAATAAAACATCCAGGAGAACAGATATTTCTCCAGCATGTCAGTAAAGTTGCTTGATTACCCGTCCTGCACTTTCAATTTCCTGTAGTGGAACAATTAATACCACTGTATGCAGCTTGTCAATCCACCTACTCACCCAGAAATTGCAGAGATGGGAGTAATTACGCACACTCACCCGCAGCCACTCCACGGGAAGCCACAAGGGACGAGAGTGGAGAGGATTCGTAATTTTGTAATTTTGTGACCATGCTTGATTGTTATGGTAAAAAAAACAAAACAAAAAAAGCCTTGAGTACTACATCAAGGTAGCATCATATATTATTGATTTCTGGACGTTGGATTGATATTCGTGGAGCATAAAACTGAATGCTGCTTCTCAATGTTGGGTTCTCAATCAAGAAGACCTGAGTAACGCGACTTCAACATGTCTTTAATGTATTTTGGTGCTCAGACGGTGGGAAGTGAAGGATCCACTGGACCCATCCTTCAAATTTGGGGAAAAGCAGGACGCATTTAAAGGAGTCTTCGGATTCGGACAGGCCTTGTCGCCACGTTACGACGTAAGCTAAGATCCTTCAAGGTTCGCGACAAGATGCTGCAGCGACTCTATAAACAGTGTTGGTGCTGTGGAGAGCCCGGATACTGGACCAGGATTGGTCAGTCACATTTAAGGACTCGATTTCGGACAGTTTAATTGCTTTTTCCTTATGCAGTACATCTTGGAGGAACAAGGAGGTCATTTCAATCAGCTCAGCTGGTTTTAAACTATTTTCGTAGCCGCATGTCATCGAAGCATTTTGACTTGTATGCATGTCCAATTCATTCTGTCAATTTTAGATCCTTACATTTTAAAGCATTCTGTTTCTTTGCTTTGAGATGTGATACATTTAGTCCTCTATCTGGAGTCAGTAAGCATATTCTTAATGTCTCCCTTCACGACTTGCATCAGTCAGTAAAAAAAAAAACCCTGAGGAAAATTATGAACTTTTCCTTCATTTCTCATATTTTTGGTTATTGCCTTAAGTTTTAAGTCCTGGTTTGAGTTTAGGCAGTAACATTCCCTGATTTGTTTGAGAAATGCTTGAGAGCGCATTTTCGTAGAACAGTCTATCTGTACATACTTAAAAAGTCTTAAACTCACGCATCTAAAATGAAGAACGTCTTAAATTCATTTGCAAAAATAAAGTCAGTTGGTCTTACTCACAGGTCTTACATTTTTTCTTGGCAGGACTATTTAATCTCATATAAGTTTTATTGTATTTGTTATTATCTCATGTGGTTTTATTGCTTGATTTTTGTTAGGCAAAAGTTTGAGTCGTGCCGTGAAATCATTACTTTCTGTGACTCAAGGCGGCCAGCTGCCAGGAGACCCATGCTTGCTAAATGTTTTACGTCTATCGAGGGCTGGAGTTTTCTCTAGGTTAAAGCTGCCCAGACAACACTGGGCTCTAAGAGTTCTTAAAGGTTTAGTGGACTTTAAACACTGTGCTCGTGCGCCAATCTCGCCTATTGATGCTATAGAGAGAAAGAGAGCTGAGAATGAGAAGAAAATGAAAATGAGTACAGAATGATCAGTAAGAATGCAACACGATGTACTATTTCGTATGCCTGCCGTCTTTCTTGTATATTTCCATCATGAAACGGGTCTTAAATTTCCTTCATAATGGCCTTGGAAAAAGTCTTAAATTCGAGAGCAAAACGACTGACATGAAATTGAGCATGCTTCCAGGTGCTTTGACAGAAGAGTAGAAAGCGAGAAGCTTAGAACCTAACTGAGGCAAAAACAACAGATATTCCCAGGTACATTTATAAAAGTACAAACTAATGAAAATTTGAATAGGACAATTTGGGATGCATTGCAGGGTTCAATTTGAAGAGCACTTTGATCAGGCATCATTCGCTAGGAGACTCATTTCATGAGGGGGTGTAGACGGAGCTGAAATTGATTTCCTTCATTTAACCAAAAAGGGGGATTAAATAATTTGAAAAATAGGTTTTGAAATCCAGGATTACTCATGTCTGGAAGTCACCCACTCATAATAAAACAAGCCAATTGATGACAAATTAAGCTGGAGGGAAGAAGACAATTGTGAAAGCACCATGAGAACATTCGCCTACTGGCAACATTCGGATGCCATACTTGGAGTTGATTGATGTCACAGGTTTGGCACAAAAAGCAAACACGCAAGTCCGTACGCTACTTCTCCTGTCTGCAGGAGAGAGGACTGAGCAGTCTGTGTTCAGCTTTTTGATGTCCACCCATTTGGCTGTAATATCTTAAACCTCGGTCCTGAGTAGACAGTAATTTATTCAAAAATATCCTAATAAATTTTTTTTTTTTTTGGGAAACTTCTGGCCAAGACATGTTGTGCGTTAACACTGAAAAATGCAAAGTGGGTCCAACAAAAAAAAAAAAACCAGCCTGTCAAACCCAGGGATTAAATCAGGGGCAGTCTGCACTTAAATAATTGAAGCTCTCCAGGAAGGCTTTCAAAGCTCTCAAAGCTTCAGAATTGAGAAGTAAAGGTTATCTGACACAAAAGTAGTCTGCGGCGACTTAAAAGTTATCGTTAGAAGCGTTATCAGAATGAAGCATTTTTCCAGTCTTATGCCTGAAAGAAGCTTTACATGACCCATCCACACATACCTCACATTCAAGTCATCTGAATATTGAACCTTCACAAAATTGAACCTTCACAAATCAAACTGGTGGCCAACTTGGGCTTTAAGTCTTGACACAGGACAGGGAAAGGCTGGAGTCAGAGTTGGGCGGTGACCATGTAAAATGTACATTTACTTGAGTGTGCAGTTACAGTTGGAAATTTGTACTTTGGGTTTTTACATGTATAACTTTCGGTCCTGTTCATGTTAATGATAAAATGCATAGTTTTATCATTAGCACTACTTTGCTCTTGTTTTCTGCTACTTGCTACTTCTGTGTTACTTTGTTCCACCGACAGAGTGTAAAGTTACACACTATCCCTCTGTGGATAGTGTGTAGATTTATTTTGCAAGGAGAATAAAAGGAATCATTTTCTCCTACAAGTGTTGCTTTGCACATCAGTGTATATCATTACATTACCTATTAACTCCCATGTTGCTAGTGATGTGCACCTGCAGGCGCCTTTACTTTGCATTGAGTCATGTATGCAAAAGCATCCTGTTCCAGTGCAGGATGTGCACGAGTCTCTCACAAAAATGTTTATATTTCCCTTATTTCTAATCCAATTTCTAAGAAATATAAAAGCTGCCTACGTTCTGATATTGTCGCGTGTCCTGCCAGTGTCTTCAAGATTCCAATTCAAATTCAACAGTACTGTATGAACCCCACAGGGAAATGAAATGTTGTAACTCATTCATTTAACATCTTCAACGAGTTATTGAAGATGGTGACGGCTGTTGGCAGGAAAGATCCTCTCCAGTCGATGCCGATGTGGTGACCACCAGAACTAAGTGTGACTGAGGAGTGAATGAATAATGCATCAAATTGTAAAGCAACTCCCAGAGTCTAGAGAAGCACTATATAAGACTAATGAAGTGGAGTTGCTCATCTGTCCCATATAGAATCCATTTTTCCCAGTTATTATTATTATTATTATTATTATTATTATTATTAAGTGAAATGTTTTTAAAAAAAAACTACACTTTTTAAAGTATTCTCAACACGTACGTATTTCTGAAAGCACATGAGTGATAACTTGATCGGTATCAGCACCGACTCGAGTAAAGAAACGGAGCACTTTGTCTATGACTGGCTGGAATCAAACTCCAACCCTTCTGGTTGTTGTAAGAACACAGAGTTTCAGTTTTCCATAAACGAGTCAGAAAATGAAAACAACTGCCAGGATTCTTCCTTGAAAGATTGGTATATTCCCACAGCCTGAAGTTTCATTCTCTGAGCTTCAGCAGCATTTCATAAGATTCATCTTCTGGCTGAGCTGCGGGGATATTGTTGACAAACTCACTGATAATAGTGTGCTGTGGAAATGAATGCTTAATTGTCTTATATTTCCAAGGAGAAGCGTGTAAAGACTAAAGTATATTCAGATAATAGATTTTTCTGTATTCCGAGAAATCATGGATAAACTGGCAACAACCACCAATGATCTCAGGAGAGTCTCTGTGTGCAAGAACAGAGCAACATTTAATCCAATTAAATGTGCATTCGCAGTCATGCCGAGGTTTTATCATAAAACTCAATGATCGAGGGTGGAAGTAAGTGTTTTAAATGCTATGGGGGAGGAGAGGCGGGGGGGGTGTTGACACGATACATTAATTTTCAAACTAAGCACTGTCTGCCATTGCCTGTTTTGTCCTTAGTCATAAAGGCAGTCATGTAGAGGTTGCTGCTGCTTTCTTTATATGTCCAACTCTTGAAGGCTTGTTTCACTCTGCTCCCTGGGGGTTGCATTGATTTCCGCATGTCTTGTTGCACCAACCAATTAGCCCGCCGCGTTAGCGCGTATGCACCACACAGGGGTGAATATGCCTCAACCTGCCCCTTCGATTTACACAATCGCACCACGGCCTCGTTATCTCTACTCGCTAATAGCGAGTGCTTCTTCTCCATGCGTATTCGCCTTTGCTGATTGTTTACATGTAATCATGTCAGCTGGTGAGGAGACGGCTGAAGCTCAGCAGGGAGTGCAGTTTCCCCACGACTAATCTGACCCTCCACCTTGTGAAAGCTGTGAGTTGGTTTGCAGCTCTGAGTGCAAGCTGGCTGGCACCAGCCGACGAGCGTGTGATTCATCCTGGAAGCAGAGAGGTGGGCAAATGGCAGTGATTGCCTCTTAGCGGTTCATTAGACAGCAATAAGGTCGAGCATTAGCCCACAGCTATAGGATATTCATGGCTGCAGATACGCCTTAGCCCAGCGTCTGCTTCTGCTGCTCGTGTCAGAGTCAATCTTTAAACACGCCAAATCAATATGCCAGAGCACTAATATCGCAGAGCACTCAAATCACCGTCTGACAGCAGGCCGAGCGAATACAGGATTCTGAGAGGGTCTCATACTCCTAGAGGCCAAACCAAAGGTTACTGTGGGTAAGTGCTTGGTTTATTTTATCCGCATATAGGTCAAGAATTTCAAAATGCCAGGGGAACATCGAGCCAGAAGTCGTCATTAGAAGATTAGAAAAGCAGCTGCCGTGTTAAAACATATGCTACTGATATTTTGAAATATAGTAGCTATACTAGCAAACTATAATTTGCTAGTATAGCTGTTCTCAATGCACCGGTTCAGGTCTGGATTGAATTAACACAACAGGTTTGGGTCAACGTGCGCCAGCAGTGTTCAAACTAACCCGTTCAACCCAGCAGAAGAAGGAGCCTAAAGATGCACGATGGATCCGGTTTGGAGAAGCTTGTGTCAGTAAAATGAAAAACGACAGACCAGTGGTTTGTACAGCTAAACAATTAAGTCCTATTAATTAATGAATTAATTAATTAAGTAAGTTTTTCAATAGCGTTTCAGTTTGTAGTGGATGGAAGTGTCATCCTTATGGGCATCAAAGAAAATAACAGAACCACTGGGCAAAAACAAGACTACTGGCTTATGCTGGTTTCCAGGATTAAAGCAGCTAATATCTAATGTTAAGTGGAAAAACAATAACTAAAATTTCAGTTTAAATGAATAGTTTGTCTTCCATACCCACACAATATGGACAGGACACCGGCCCATTACAAGGACACACAGGCCATTTAGACTGTCGGAGTTAAGCTGGAGTGCACTGAGCAAACACACACACGCACAACATGCAAACTTCTCTATACTGTAGTAGTTCAAAATGGTGGCCTGTAAAGGCTTATAAAGCTCTTTTCTGGTTAACAAGCAGGGTCACAAGGTTTAAACCTTTCGCTGCCTTTTTAAGCCTTTAGGACGTTTCATGTTGCGACTGTCCTTGAAACAAAAGCACCTGCTGATGTCAACTCTGTCCTCAGACATTTAAAGTCTAATGAAATGTAACCACAACAGCATAAGGAGAAGAAATTAGAGCAAAGCATTCATTTTGAGCCCGTTCACCTCATTGACTCAGAAATCGAATCCTTAACTCAGAGGGAGGAAATGTGCTCTCGAAGCAGAGCAGAAAAACAGAGGAGTGAGGCACCAACTCAGAGGAAGGGAGCACACTCCATTAAATCAATTAAGTCTGCATGCTGCAGGAGCCTGGCCAGCGGGATAATTATTTAGGGAGGGTGATCAGAGACTAATCTAATGATGATGCCCTTTGCTACCCACAACTAGACTTGATGAAGCAGAGCTCCTGCGGGACAAAGCCCTGACTGTGAAAATGAGGTAACACATACACACACACGCACGCAAACACGCGCACACACACATGCGCAATCACACACAAACTGATGAAGGACATGCAGCTCCTTCAGTGTATTTTTCTTCACGTGATTTAATGTGTTAAGGTAATATTATCATTATGTTGTTATGTCGAGGATTTAAACTACTCAATCTGAAATTAAAATGATCCAAATGTGAACCAAGTCCACTGTCTGAGGCCAAGAGAAAGTTATTTGTACCTTTCAGCGGCGACAGGCTCTGAAAGCTGACCGAAGGTCTTCAAACAGATCAGAAGCCCTTTAAATTCTTCACTTCTCTACATAATCTAGTTGGGACGGGGTCCAACATGCAAATGGAAGGTTTGCAAGAATCTAATGTTTTTGATAACTCAGAAAGCTCAACAGACTCAAAACCATCCAAACACACATCAGGTTGTACAGTTAAGAGTCGATGCTGCGTCATTTATTTCTGATGGAATCAGTTTTATTTAACCCTTGTCGTCTCGCGGGTCAAAAGTGACCCACTGGCATGTTTCGCTGTAGGAAAAATACCATAATACATCTTTTTCTGACTTGAAATTTTATAACTTTTCCTAAATTGAGCCCATCGTTAGAAAAAGTGATACTTTGTTGTTGTTTATATTTCCATGTGGGTTGAACACCAGCAGGGTACAAGGATTGTCCTATGGGTCATTTTTGACCCGTGAATTATAAAACCATTTAAAAACCAGAAAAAGAGTTCAAAGGCCATACACAAATTTTTATACGGTCTTTTTTTTGTTACAGCAGTAGACCATGTTTCTAACTTACTCTAAATTTGAAGAGCAGCATTTTCTCTGAAATATCCCAGTGTTCTGCTTCAAAGTAGACACTTCTGAATTACGGCGAGAAGCCAACATCCTAGGGATAATTTCCTTCTTTTTCATGGGGGGCAGATCACCTAATGCCACAAACAATGAGGACGTAACTCTGTGAACTGTAGCATCAATTTGAGATTGAATCGCTGCCTTCAGCTGCGTCTCTCTGACATTCTGAGGAAATTAAACATGGAACAGATTCTTGAAAAGTTTTTGCAGCATTATATGATATAGATCTTCTATAAGGATATTTTCTGAGGCTTTGAATACTAATGTGAAATAAACTCAAGGGTTGATAATACAGAGACAGCACATGGTCTAAAGCAGGACTCAAATCCAGGCGTCAGGGTCCAGTGTCCGGCTACCTTTAGATGAGTCCCTGGTTCAAAACACTTCAATCAAATATCTGAATTACCTCATCAGTGCAGCCAAGCTCTCCACAGTCCTGCTAACGACCTGATTATTCCACTCGTGTGCTGAAGCAGAGACGCGTCTAAAACCCGCAGTACGCTGGCCCCCGAGGCCTGAATCTGAGGATCCCTGGTCTAAAGCACCGCAACGAAGCCGGGAAGGACTGTCGAGTTTTGACTAAAGCCAACTGAGTCTAAGAAAGCATTAAACAAAATATTTAGGATATCCACCACTATAACAATCTCACATTTATTTACCGCTAAAATCACAAATCTCCTGGACATTCTGTTGGAGGGTCCCAAGAAGTAGTCAGATGGGAAACATCCGTGTTTCACTGCAGAACATTTTGAAGTGCATGATCATGTTGAAGAATTTGATGAAAGAAGCTGAAATCGGGTGGTGGATTGTATCGTTAGGGAAAGTCTTTTCTAGTTGGAATAAAATATCACTAAGAATTTTTACAGTTATTAGTCAAAGGGATTTACTTCAATTTCTGTATCTCTGTCAAAATGAGGCACTGATGCTGTGAATCACTATAGGAGGCTCCTGTGTATTCAGTGTTGTTTCTGTCCATCCAATTGTTGATCCTCAGTGGTGTTAAGTCCTTCCTTGTCCTGGTGGACTGTAAATACATTGTGTTATTTCTGGTCTCGGTCCTTTTCTCTCTCTCTCTCTCTCTCTCTCTCTCGGCGCTGATCTTCCCGGAAGGAGTCAGGGATGATCCCACCGGGCGATTTCCACTTGACAGGGAGAGGGCTGCTTTTGAACTCTCCCTGACGAAGGCTGGCTCTCATTTTCAGTCTTCTCATGAGGCAGAAGTGTCTCAGGCATAAAGAGGAGCTGAAGTGTGTGATAAAAGCAAAAGTCAAGGGATCTTTGGATCAGGGAGCGTGATTAGAAATAAACAGAAAAGCTTGTGGACAGTCACAGACTCCCATCGAACCGTGACGGAAAACGCTTTTGAAAATGGTTTTTGACCTTAAAGCTGCTGGATGGATCTTCTACACAAAATATTATTTTCTCCATATTTGTCAAAACTGTCACTGTTTCATGACAGCATAGTAAAGATCAAGCAAACTACAGCTTTGCGGCATGCTGAGGTCAGTCCAACGCCGCCAGCAGACCGTCCTCCACTCAGTCTTGAAGTCCTCTCATAACAAGATGATACTCAAATATGCAAAACAATTCAAATTCAATGCAAAAACACTGTATTGATCCCAAAGGGGAGTTAATAAACAGCGAAGCTGCACAAAGACAAAGTGGAACCAAATTGGCAGAGCAAAACAAGAGAGGTGGGGCAACAAAAGGTCAAACAAAAGAAACGAGAAGTGGAATTTTCCAAGGATGAAAGAATTCCTAAACCGATTAACCGCGACTACGTCTACAAATACATAAAAAAAGCTGCGAAGAACTAATTAAATTTGATTTTTTTTTCTCAGCAGTCGTCACAAAATGTCAATGAATTCTGATCTCTTTTGCTCAATTTTGTCAAAAATAAAACAACATAAATAACACGGCGTAAGCAACAACATATTTCACTTTAGTTCCTGCGAGTTAATCACGAAGGACTGTTAGTACAAAACTTGACATTTAATAGAGGACAATGTGTACTCTTTTTTTTTTTTTTTTTTTTTTGCTGTTTCATAAACGGATGACTTTCAGATAGGGATTATCTTCTGGAGATGTGAAGACTTATTCAGGCTCCACTTGACATTTTTAAGCACAGATCGCACAATGTGCTGTCGAGGTCAGACTCAAGGTCTGAGCTGAAAATAGGTGAGAACATCTATCTGCTTACAAGCAAATATAAAGAAATAGGGAATAAATTAAACTTCTGCAAAGAACTGTTGTAGGTTCACATGACCTAAAACATTTAAGGACTCTCAAGATTGGCCATGATGACATGATGACATCGGGTCAGTGCTTCAGAGGTTCACCGCAAACTTAAATAACAACTTCATAATCAGATCAAAAATCTTTTTAGCATCTGCAATTCAATCTATTTCAAAGGAAGAACCAGTTTTGTGCACACAAAACAGAAATATCGTAAGTCAAGAGTCTGCAGGCTTTGCCTGCCGTCAGTCACTATTTTTTGGTAAATTCAGAAACAATCCCAAAGATGTACGCTGAAGAAGAAACATTTAGAAATGAAAAGTCTGCTGAACTCAGTAGATGAACCAGTGTTGTGTTTACACATCTCACCTGACCTAAAACAGGAAGAATTTCAGTCAGAAAATGTTTAGAACTTTTTGTATGTAAATATCTGGTTTCATGTGTTAAATATTGTAGGCGCGGTTGACAGTTTCAGACCAAATTGAAAGTCAGTAGCTTCTCTGCATTAGATATTAAAACGTTTCAATAAACTTAGAACATATCGTCATTGTCCTCATTCGTTAACCCGTTCAATCCCAAATTGTTTCCTGCAAAATAAGTGCAAGCATTTCAATCCTTGGACCTCCCTAACACGTGACATTTATGAGTTATTACATTTTATGTTGGTTATGTTAGTGAAAATGTAGGTTTTATACTTGGCATCAATTGTTGCCGGTGGAAATCTGCAGTCTAAATTACACAAATATAATCTATTTATACATATATAAAAATAAGAAAAATCATGACATGCATAACTTATTTTAGCAAAGAATGGTTTCAAGAGGGTTCCGAAATATTTTGGAAACATAAAAATTCAATGCCACATCCCGCAGATGTCCTTCTCTAACTGTGCCAAGTGACCTTTGACCTCATTTGATAATTTCATCAGTTAGGCAAAATCAGGTGATAAACAACGTCTGCTACGACCCGACAGAGAAAAGTCTTCTATTTGAACCTCTTTCTCTCAGACCTGAACCTTCTGCTGTGGAGCGCCATCCCAGACTATCTCCTGTTTTTCTGCTTTCTGTGTGTGTACTGCGTGAACCTACCATGTGTGTGCGTGCGTGTGTGTGTGTGTGGATTTTAACGGCATTGTTTGTGGGAATGCATTTGGGAAGCACTAACTAGGACTGGAAATCCACACAGCGATCAAACTGAAATTTTCAACCCAAGCAAATATAGGTTTCATATGTAGAATTAAAGAGATGTGAGGGTGTGAGTGTGTGTGTGTGTGTGTGTGTGTGTGTGTGTGAAATAAAACGCTATAGCATCAATGGAGCACTTCACACACAATATGTTTGCATTAATTATCTGGAAGGGCCCTTGTAGACACATGAGCGGCCAAGGTGGTAAAGTCAATAGCATTCCCAGCAGCAGGTGGTCGAGCCTGTTGAAGTTTAGGCACAGCAGAGACGCAGAGATCTGCCTGGGGCTGAAGGAGTGGTTAAAACGTGAGGTCATGGTGACCAACATCACACACTCAGATTGCTCTATGAGATCTTGTGGCTCATGGTCTCAAATAATAGAACAACTGAATATTTTCATATGTTAATAAATATCATTGACTTGCCTTTTCTCTCTGCACATTACTTATCCTTTTGTGGATAAACCATTTGTCATGTATTTTGCATCCTGCCTCTGCTTCTGCATGTGGGTCAGAAAGCCACCCTGAGACTGGACAATGGACCAATACTGTGAACAGGCCAGCCTCTACACACAGGAGCTCAATGGAGCAAGACTGTCATTCCAGGTGTATAGCTAACTGAAACCTACTCATAGCAGACAGAAGACCTTGGAGATACATGAGCTGTTTCTCGGCTGTAAGAAGATTGTATGAATACAAATAGAAGTTACATAAAAATCCCATAAAGCTCTCTAAGTGCCTAAAAATTGTATGAAGACAAAGAGCAGGATTTCCTCCCAGAAAAGTTACTTCGCCCGGTGGAAGAGGCTCACTCCCTGTGTTTTTGTGTTAAAATATGTTAACAGGAAATGTGAAAATTATTGGAATCCATTACATTTATAGTACTTTAACACCAACTATAGAGTCTTAAAAAGGCAAACACAATTAAATGCAATTGAAATAAAATCAAGGTCATTTTTGTGCTTATGTACTCACCAAAAAGACAGCCTTCATAGAGAGCTCCTACGCAGGGGGAAAGGCTCTGGAAGAGCATCTTCCAAATAGAGCACGTTGAGTGAAAGGTGGTGTGTGTGATCCACACCGAGTTCAGCAACAAATGCAGTTTGCAACAAGCACATATGTCACGTTAGTGGTTGCACTCGTTCAGTGGTCCCCAAAGATTTTCTGGGCCCCCCTGAAAATGGACTGCAATAAAATCCCCCCCGAAAAACGAAAAACAAAATCAACTGGGCACACACATCGTTCAACCAGACACAAACCTATTCACATATTTTGTTTTCAAACTCTACTGAAGTTTATTTCACACTTCAGGTTGCAAAAAAAAACACGCCACAAAACCATCGTTACAGTGAAACACTTTTGTTGTAACTGTTTATCTTTTTCATTCATCCATATCGCTTCCTGGGTCCCCCCTGCAATGGCACGGCGCCCCACCTGGGGGCCGCGCCCCACACTTTGGAACCACTGCATTAGTTTAACTCAACGTTATCTATTTGCGTTTCACCCCATTTGAATGCGACTAGTGCTGGAAACACTCTTCTGAATACACCAGACAATAAAGTAGCATATCAAACTACACTGATCCATGTCGCACCACTCAATGGAAACTATGCATCTATCAAGTATAATGAAGGTTTTCCAGTTCTTCTCGCTGTTTCCTAGGCATCAGAACTACAAGGTGCTTCTTTAAAAAAAAAAAAAACTGAAATCAGTTGTAATTGACCTCGAGTGGAAATCTTAAAAAGAACGAGAAAAGGACTGATTGCCAAAATACGGAACTACTCTAATGCTGGGAGCAGAGGGTGTGTGAGTCAGTGTGATTAAAGGATTTGGTGAAATGTGCGCCACTGTCTCCCCTCAGCTTCCAGGTAGCAGGCGGGAGCGGCTCCTCCAACCCTCAGCAGTGGGCTGTCTGATCAGCTTCCAGCCTCCCACTCTCCCTCCAGGAGCAACGAGTCAGCCTCCTCTACACGGCCCAATTTAGACGCTGCTAACACCGACACAGTGGGGGAGAGCTGTCGAGTCGTCCTCTGGAGCTTTTCAAAGGCTCCCTCCATCAAAGGCCCGGATAACAACCTGAAAATGAGGCAGAAGCAGTGGGCAAGTCTTCGCAGGAAAGAAAAGACGCACGCAAGAGTTGGGGTTGAGGGGGAATGAAGAACAGGAGAAAAATGAGAAGATAGAAATGAGAAAACACTGGGAAGTTTCACATCTTGAGATAGCTTGGTGAAATTAAAGAAGTCATTTTTAACGTGAGAGGTTAAAGTCCAAGGGGAAGAAGAAACAAAGGACGTTACATCACGTAATCATCAGAAAGTCTGCCAAGCTATAAAGGATAACGCATAAAACGTTTGCACAGAAAAGCTGATTGGGATATTTATTACTGCTCTCAATAAATATCACAATCTGACCCAACACTACGCATTTAACCCCTGATCATTAATCAATGTGGCTAACTTTCTGAGCTTGAAATATAAATATACCTTTACTGCTACCTAGCAACAAGGGGTCGCTCAACTCACCCCGGTTTCTGCAATCTTCTACTATGGCTAATTTTTTGTGCTTTGTTTCTCTGGAAAAAAAAAACAAAAAACTAATGGAACTTGCTCTGCATAATAATCTAAAAAGTATAATAGTATAACTGCACAAACAGACAGGGCAAAAAGAGGAGAAGGAAAAGGAACCCCTCCTTAATAACAAGTTACAATATTATCAAACCTGTAAGAACATGCTATGCTGTAAGAGATGCTTAGAACTGCACCAGCCTACGAGGCCGATTAAACGCAGGCAGCTGTAAGCACTCATGTCTGAACAAGGGTGCTAAAAAAGAATGAATACCAGACAAACTGGCAAGAAAGGCGTTACAGGAAAGGATTTTGTCACATCCTTTTAGATACCAGGACCATGACTGGAGCGTAGGAGCACAAAGCTTGGCAGACAATCAAACAGAGGTCTGTTCTTCCCTGACAGATACCTTTGTTCGCTACCTCTCATAGATTTGAAGCCATTGGAAATGTTTGGCTGAGGGGGCTTTAAAGAAATTCACCAGACAAGAGATTAAAAATGAAAACCGTAATAAACGCTCTGAACAGATTTTGACAGGGACCGCACTGTTTTTGTGGTCGTGTCGTCTCAGTGAGTAAATCCCCCCCCCGGCAGGGATGACAGCAACTACAAAGGTGTCTGGATGTAGAGAGAGTTCGATGTTCTGGGATTACTTCAGAAATCAGTTCAATCTGTTGAGCAGACAGTGGACCTTTTGGGACTGGGCTTGTCACCGAAAGCGTCTGCTGCACAAAATGTGAGTCAAAAGTTTCAAGGAGTTGAAGACCACAGAACCATTCAGACCAAGATTGTGACGTTTAACAGTTCTCGATGAGAAATGGTGATGATCAGAACTCTCAGGATCATCTCCGTTTGTGGTTTCCTTCTTGTCTGTGTGCAGGATGGGTGGAGTCCTTCATGACACCGAGTGGCCCCCCTCTCCCCGTGTCACGATGCTCAGAGCTAATGGGCTTTTTGTTTTTTAGGCACGTGATTGGTCTGCGTACTGTTCCAGTTAAAGTTGGACTGCATAGAGTCGCTCTGCTGTCTTGTCTTGGCGTCTGTTTGTGAAAACTTCGATGGAGCTGCTTCTCCACTGCATCCGCTGCTGTCCTGGCAGCTGGTTGGCTGGGCAGCGCATGCCTCCTCTGACCCTGCAGGACCGAACATTAACAGTTTCATCCACAATTTGCATTGCATTTGAGTCTGTTTCTCACTTTTTGTGTTTGTTTTGCTGGATTATGCAATTTTCTAATGTGTTTTTCTTTTTTGGTTTGATTGCTATTTGCCTGATTTTTGCATTGCATGTTTTTTGGGGTTTTTTTTGTGGAATAACTGACATAATTGTCTTTACCCTTCCTGTTTTTCCTGAGGGATTGAGTAGTGTGCCTGAAGCCTGGGATTATGTTTTAATGAATCGTTAATAAAACATGATATTTGTAGAACTCAGTTTATTGTTTGTCATGCATTTGTGAACCTAATTATTTCAATTTGTTGGGTAGTAACAACCCCAGAATGGCGTTGTTGCACCTTAAACAAAACTTTGAAAAATGTCCCCCCTTCTGGCCATATTAAGGACCAAATTACATCAATGACAAAATACATTTCTAAATTGTTACATTTAAAGAATGCAGAAAAAAATATATATTTGAACAGTTTGTTAACAAGTAGTTTTATCAACACATTCTGTTTTGGTAAAAATACATTTCCTAATATTAAGTTGACTAATTTGCAGGCTTCTTATCATTGCAAAGTTGCAGACCATGTTTTACATGTAAAAAGTTCCACAATAAAAACAAGTAAGCAAGTAATTTCAAGTCATTCACTGTTTAAAAAAAACCTGTGTTCTGAGAATAAATGAGAACTTTCGGATTTGTTCACAAATGGCAGCTTTTGTGCGACGGAGTCATCAAATTGTTCCATGTCGTTTCGAGGAGCTTCTTCTTTTGTGCGTCACCTGATGTCTCCTCTTCCTCTGTCTGCATGTGGATTCGCTGGACTTACTCCAAGCTGTCACCTCCCTCTGCCATTTTAGAAGCACCACCTGTCACATACAAGCCGATTTCAATGTCTAATCAGGGCCATTCACTTCCCCTCAATGACTCACGCTGAAAAATCATAGTTTCAGAGGCCTCTTTTCAATACCAACTGCGGATTTTCATAGAGCTCCACGCGCTCATTACCAGAGCTTGAGTGCAAGCTGGGAAATCAGCGGCCTGGGTCAAAGCACTTCGAGCGGAGAAGGCAGCTCTTTGTTGCTCTCTCTTTCTCTCTCTCTCTGGATACTCTGGATTTGGGTCTGGGCGCACACAAGGTTAGGAGATTAGCATACAACATCAGATGTGTGTTCGGAGGCGTCCGAGAGGCTGCTTATGCATATATGTACATGTATTATTAGCCTACATGTCTTACAAAAAAAAGGAAAGGTCGTGTCATCCTATGTAATGTTACACGGTAGAGTACAACATCCCGGCTGTCAGTGTGGGAAACTGTCACTATTTCATGGTACGATATGTAACATAAAAAAGAAAAAAAAAAAAAAACTGAACAAAAGCCTCAATACACATTATTTCAACCTTCAACCTTCCTTTCACAGTGTCAGATCTCTATAAATCAATAATTTGGTCTTTAAAGTGGAATAAACTTTAGTACTTTTACAAAATTATTCTTATAGATGTTTTTACATCAAAGAAGCTGCATTATGCAGTGAAGATCAATATTGTAGCCCGAGAGCAGCTCCTCCGTACAAAAGGCTGGCAACCTTACCCCACCATGAATTAAGCTATTTGAATGGTCTTTGCTTCATTTTTCTGCAGCTTCTGCAAAAAGAACAAAACGACCCTCAGACTGAGCTAAGTGGAGTCTCATCTTAGAAACTTGGGAATAAATTTGTAATTATGTGGCAACTGTAAAAACTGCCTGAGAATATATATGAATGAATGTATATATATATGCATGTATATATGAATGTATGTATGTATGTATGTATGTATGTATGTATATATGAATGTATGTATGTATGTATGTATGTATGTATGTATGTATGTATGTATG
>VMRN01000160.1:252344-336341 GCA_010277015.1 Poeciliopsis turrubarensis | reverse complement strand
TTTGTCTCGGAGATCATTTTGCTATTGAAGACATTTTCACCACAATGCAGATATTAAATGATCCAGTATGGCGGTTGACGATTAGTGTTAGTTGTTGTGGTGTAGTGCTCTGACCACATGTTCACAGCCTGCAGTGTTTTGTGAAAGCGGCTTCAAAAAGCCAGTCATGACTTGCTGGGATCCTATTTGAACTTCACTCCTTTTGCTGAGATTAGGAAGTTTAATATTCTATACGGAATGGTAGCGTTTTCTCACAGTAGAATATATTTTTGCACCTCTGCTTTTTCTTTGCACAAAAGATTACACATTGTCTTAGTATATCACAAGTCGAAGCACCATTCAGTCAGTAGCGTTGTAATTGTAAACGTCTGCATATTTTGATTTATTGAAGCTGCCATCAGCTGTAGGCATTTCAGTCACAAGCCGTGGTGGGGAAGCGCAGCAGAAATTAGGACTGGTGATATGAGTGGTGATGATGTTAAGTGTGTGTCGTGAAATAATGGGGCCACATAAAGAGAAGGACAAGATCGATAACAGAGGGGTGTAAAGAAGTCAGCCTTCGTTGCTGTTAGGCCCCACAGATCACAGCAACATGAAGCCTGATCTGGAAATTTACACGCCAGTCAAGTTCTTCCTGGTTTCAGGAAATTTGGGACGCATCTCTGTCTAGGTCACAATAACAAAAAAGCACAGAAGTGCATCTGCACAAAACCTCAAACCATGACATGAGTATAGCAAAGAAATTTGCCAAATAAGAGAAATACCTGCACTAGGAGTCAAGGCATTTTCAAAGTATGGATGTGAACCTAAACCCGCCTACAGATACCTGTTTTTGATCTGCTGTCTGGGATTATGCTTATGCAACAATAACTGCAGCCTCCTTGTGCACAATCCCAACCTGTTTTCACATTTAGGACAAAAATGTGGTTGATGCAGCCAACCTTAGCCATGCGGCTGCTGTTTCACTCATTCCTTCACACAATTTCCACAATATGTAACCAACCACTCTATTTAGGCTGCAAAGAATCCTGGATTGTCTCCACTTGGAGATCAGAGACAATCTCCTCTCTAGTTCACACCAGCACTATTTCACACGCACAAAGAATACAGATTATGGCTCTTATGGTGAAAATCTGAAAGAAATGTATCTCAGGTAATCCTGTAACTTGAGGTATCTGCTGTACCTCAAGTTACAGGAGGTTGATAACAGATGGCTGTCAACCTTCCTCAGGTGGAGCGGTGGATGACTGCGCAACATCGAAGGCTAGAACAGAAGACTGAGCACACGTTGCTTTTTCTTCCTTATCCAGCCTCCTTTGGCTGCTGCAGCCATCCAGGTTGGAAAACTAAACCTCCAACTGCATTCGTCTGCTCTGAAATGCGTCTCCACCAAGTCCCTGTCCTCTCCATCCCTCTGCTGCCACTGTTCACTCTGTCATCCCTCCCTGAGAGCCATCAATAATACAGCAAGCAACTTCTCAAACAGTGTATACACACAAAGTACCATAACACACACATGCGGTGTTCAAATAAACACGGCTTTTGTGATTTACAGACAAACACCGCACGAGGGTCCTCCGGTGTGGGTCATTATCATGCAGGCAGGCGCATCTGCAGTCATCAATAAGTGAGGCGGGGGGGCGCAAAAGGGTCTACGGGTCAAGGCGGCGGGGTGCTTCACACATCAGCAGGACTCCTCTCTGACTGTCACAGCCTTTCAAAAGCAGATCCAAAAACAAACCTTCCACCACGGCTGTCAGTCAGTCTGCTGCCGGCTGAAGAAAAGAGCAAGGGGCTTCAAAGGGACGTGTGTCTGAACAGGAGAGAGGCCAAAGAGCAACTCCAAAACATCCACGGACGTAGCACTGCTTCGGATGGTGTGAAAAACTGATCTGGTGTGTGAATCTAAGGATTAACAGTGAGGAGACTGCTGCGTTAAATAAGTGATCGTCTTTCTAGCCAGTCACGAAATACAGGGAGGACCATAAGTTTCCATACACAGCAGCATGCACAATGTATATTTCTTTTATATTTCAGATACCCAAGAAAGTGAATTTGACAAAACAGTGAAGAACTGAAATGATACCGATGGCTGGATCGGGAAGCAGTCGCATGGTTGCACAAGACTTTACCAGAAAGCATGGAACGAGCATCACACACAACACTGCGGAGAAACGTATTTGCAAGTTTCAGAAAACTGGAAATGTTGCAGATCGTCCACAAAGTCGTCCAAGACATGCAGCGATCACACAGAGTCCCACAAAATGCAATGTTTACGTTTTTCTATGTACGGAAGCTTATGGCCACCCTGTGCAATGTTTTCATTGTTCATTTTGTGTCAAACATGAGCCAATCTAAGTCTTTGGACTAGGAGTAAAAATGTTAATATTCCACTCAGAAAAGCCCCAGAGGTCTAAACCCTGAACCTTCCTGTAACCTTATTCCATGTTACCTTACGGTAACACCACAGTCTAATGGATCACATCATAATCATGTCATTTACGTTAGTCAGGATGCCTACATCTAAAAGCTGCTTTTGCTTTTTTTGAGATCACTAGAAGCAAAAAAAAAAAAAAAAAAAAAGGTTTATGACAGCATATTTGGTTAGTTTGCATGCCAACACCTCTCAATGTCCAGTGAGCGCTGTCCCTCACTAACCGTGTGGAAGCTGACCTGCATGTGCAGGACGTTCTCCCGTCTCTGCCATCTTCAAAGTGTTCGGCAGGGTGATTAAAAGGCATGCTGTAGGGAGAAGAGAAGAAGAAAAGAGAGTGGCATGCAAATTATGGAAGAAATGGGAGAGGAAAAAGGAGAGTCAAGGTCAAAGAAAATCAAAGTAATGAATGTGTAGACTTTAGCCTGAGTGATGGAGGGAAGAACCAGACTCTTAAGTCTGTAGTTTCAGGTTGTGACACATCAATTAGAATTTCAAATGCTGGCACATTGATGAGTCTTTGGATGAACAGATGGGACTGCTGGGGATGCTGAGAAGTAGTTCTGACTTTTTTGAGGCAGACTGGGACATTCCCTGCCTGGTACAAACTAATCCCTTGGATTACACTTTGCTCCGCGCCAACGGCCTGGGCTCTCAGCTATAAAGAAACGATTTCTTCCTGGGGCCGTGGGCTCTGCTCAAGTTTTAAACGTTACTAATCAATGAGGCTTCTCCAGTTCAGCGCCATGAACCTTTACCAGAAACTGCCTGTGCTGTCATCAGCCGTCCTTCACTTCAAAGAGAAGCGCAGATAGAGGTGGCTGTTAATGTTGATTCAGTATTAGGAAGAATGACCAATACAAACTGAACGGCTTCGTTCTCTTCCTGCGCTGCCCACAAACCAATTTCATCGATCACAGCTTCTTCTTCTTCTTCTTCTTCTTCTTCTTCTTCTTCTTCTTCTTCTGTTGGCTGATTGGCTCAGAGGAAATTCTACCAGAGGGCATCCAAGTCAAGATGTGGGAGAAAACCCCAACTGTGCTGTCACTGAGATTCGAATCAAGCGCCGGAGTGCAGTGATCAGGCTGGTGGAGAGTCGTCTCTCTCTGTCCTCCTCTCATTACCTGGCGTCTCGCCCTCCACCTCTCGGATGGTGTTCTCTCTCCACTGCTGTGTTTGTGGCCTTTCCCTTATAACCGACTCTCAGTGAGGAGCAGGCTCCCGTCGTTCGCTTCAAAGAGCCAGCTCCTTAAAGCTGGAACGTTTGTGACCAACCCATCACTGGTCTGCTGAGCTTATTATGTAAACTACCTCAGAGCAATGCTCCTTAGAACAACGTCGAAGGCCGAAGGCAGAGCGCGTTTGTATGTTGCTGTGCGTGTTGGAAAGAGCTTCACGAAGACACAGACGTCAGTTTCAAGGGGTCAAATTCGGAAGGTGATTTTAAAGCGTTTCTATAAAAACGGAAGGCAACAGTTTTTGGTCGTGCTATGAAGTGGCGCTGTGTGGCTGGAAAATACAAAAATACACCTTTAAAAAGAGCTTTGAGGTTGTATTTTTAAGCATTCGGAAGGTGTCAAAGTAATTAATATGTAGAAATTAGACTAAAATTTCATAAACTCCCAGTACTGAGGCTTCTCTGAAGGCCTCCGAGGCCCTGAGACCCTGGCTGAGAGGATGACCTGACCTTTGACTCTGAGAAGCGTAGCTGACATTTCAGTGGACATATGCTTCTTCTTTGAGCGAGAAAGCTCCATATGCCATATCCTTTATCTATCAGCTGGACCAACAGTCTTTTAATCTTCAAAATCTTGACTTAATTTTTTTTCACCCATTCCACCTCACCCACATTCTCGCACATCAGTGAGCTCCTGTTCCGTCTCGACGCGCCGCTCGGTGGGACGGGCTGGGGAACCCGGGGGGGGGGGTTTGGGAAGGAAATCGTGGGGATTTGCGGCTAAATCTGCTTAGGTAGGCACTTTCCCTGTCTGCCGCGCTGTGTGACTGAAGGCTGTGGATGCGCCGCCTCGCTGCAGCTGACAGGAGCTGCCTGCTACAAAATCAATACAGCTCCTTTCTCTCCACTGCCGCGCGTCTCTGCTGGCGGCGGAGTCTCCTGCCGACACTAAATCAATGAGTCCTGAAGCTGATTAGCAGGTTCAAGCGCAGGTCATTCCACAGAGTCAGTTTGGGGAAAAAAAACAAAAACAACAAACAAACAAAAAAAGAAACAATTACACTAATCGTATTTACTGTAATGACTCGTGAGAAGCAGAGGAATGTTGCTTTCTGACTACAAATAAAAACAAAAACTGAAAGAAGACTCTATTTATCTGAATTTTAAAGTTCAGAGCACATATTGAGCCACAAACCACTTTTCCACTGTAAAAAAAACCCCAAAACAAACAACACACAGTTACAGACTGTGACATCCAAAGCATCATACCTGGGTTGGCTGGGTAGAAGAAACTTTTTCTGAATGGAATCCTTTTACTGTACTAAAATAAGTGACGGAAAAAAAATTTACATTTGTACTTTGCATCCTAACAAAATGCAAAAAAATCTGCATGATGGTTGTCAGTTCTGTTGCCCTGTAGCAACAAAGTCCTGGGCTTGAATTCCAGCCAGAGTTCCTGCAGCCTGGAGTTTGCACGTTTTGCCTGTGCATGCATGGACTCCCTCCAGGATCTCCAGCCTCCTCCCACAGTCTAAACATGGCTCTGGGAGAATATTTGGTCTCTCAAAATTCCCCTCAGGGCTAAATATGTGCATCGATGAATACACCAGGACGCATATTCAAAGACAGGTTTTGACACACTTTGGATGAATTAAGAATTGAACCTTTTGGTTGTGGCTTTTGTAAAGCCCTGAAAATATGTTAGGAACGTTGATAATGTTGCATTAGTAGGCATAATTATTTTTTTGGGCAAGCATTTATTTGATTTAGTATTTAGTTAAAACAGTTCATTTGATTTATGGCAAAATATGTGCTCAAACTACTTTATTTTATTTTATTTCATAGATTTCTGTCACGATAACATCCCTTTAAGAAGGCCACAATGCAGGATGGGAGATGAAAGTTCATGACCTGTGAATATATTCAGTACGGAAAGAGAGAAAACGACACAAGCTGTATGCTGGAACCGTGGATTTTGTTTAATAAAGTTGCACAAAAGAGACTATCTATTTTGAGTTGTTGTTTTTTTTTAGTTCTTTTCAAGGGTGCAACACTTCATGTTGTGAACTCAATAGTAGAATTTTGTGTGCTTTGGAGATGAGCTCATCTGGTTCCTCTGAGAGATTGGAAATGTTTAGGAATAATTCATAAATCCTGCGAAACGGACAGAAAGAAATTAAAAGAAGTTCAGAATAGACGTCATACTGAAGTTCTCATTGTGCTGCATTGAATCCATCAGCTGTTATGATTTCTAAATTGTATCATCACTCCGTGGGGCAAACAGAATCCTTTTATATGTTACAAAATGTCAGAGAAAAAAAAAACCTTCAGGATGTGAAAATGAAGCCAGGAGGGCTGAGATTTCCTCCTCCATCACAAAACACAAGTTAAAGCAATCCTCCAGCGCCCCCAAGTGGTCTTCCATTGCCATTTCTAATGGTGCATTTGCATGATTACCATTAGGCTGTGGGGTATGAAAGCAAGAAAACTTTCTCCTATTGTCCACAGCCTAACCCAAACAGCACTTCTTCTTCTCCTGGCTCTCAGGGTTTAGTCCTTTCGCTGTATTAAATATAAGACCACATACACATGCAATCAAACACATCCAGGAATTTTCAGATAAACTCTGTTGGCCTATGGTTGCCACTTGTTACGTCTTGTATTAACTTGTAATTTCCAGTGATTTTATATGTATGCACATGTGTTTCTATAGCTTCTCGGTTCTGTTTTTGTTTCTCTCTTTCTGCAGGTGTAGAAGCAGAAACTGCTGGAGTCGGGGTGTTGGTTTGTATATTCTCCTTTGTCTCCCCCAGTCATATCTCCATTTCCTTTCAACCTTTTTCTCCCTTTCTTGTCTCCTATCTTTTTCATCCCCTTCTCCGTTACATTTGAACCCAAATCAAATGTAGTTAAAACAAAAAGGATAATAGTTCAATATATTCCTCAAAGAATTAGTGCGTTGTTTTTTTTTTTTTTTTTTTGTTCATGTAAGGTTTCTCCAGCTTTCTCTCACCACTGTCCATAAACATTTATGTAAAGTTAGTTGGTTTCTCAGGTCTCTCGTTAGAAGTGTGTCAAGTCCACCTCTTGTCTAATGACTGCTGGAGACGGACGGCATCTCAAAACGATGCCTGGATCAGCGATTGTAGACGATACTATGCTCCTCAGGTTGCTCTAATTCTTTGTGTTGGTCTTTAGCATTTTGATTCCCACCAACTCTTTCATTCTGTGGGCAACAGCGTCTCTTGGGCTGATTTATGTGTCTATCCATCCATTTTGTTACACCTTTGTCCCTAGTGGGGACCTGTCGCATGCTCAAGCTTTGAGTTTGAGTAATTCTCATTTCTGTCTCAGATTAGGATGCGTACAGTTCATCTGAATCAGGAACGGTTTTCCATGGCATAGTGACCAATAACGATTCACACTTTGAAGAAGGAAAGAAACTAGAATGTTGGAAAGTTTATTGGAACAGTCCGAGGGAAAACAACAGTGTTAATATGAAACACTGAGCTGCGGTGTGTTAGTAGAAAGAACTGAAGTGTCAACTAAAAAAAAAAAACAACACAAAAAAAATAACCCAGAGAGCTTAGTACTCAGAGCAACTGTCTTCCTCAGGTTGCCTCATTATATTGATCTCAGGGTGTCCTACAAAAATACAAAACACATTAAGTAAAAACATGTATGAGTGTTAGTACAGAGGACCAGAAAGCCAACAGGAACAGTCAGCTTCTTCCTGTCTGCAACGCTTTTACTTCAGCCAGCGTGGACATTTGCTTCATGCTTTGCTCTTGTCGGAGCTCTCCTGCTCTGCTCCCTCTCCTCCGCTCCCGAAACGCTGGTGAAGCTCAGATGACAGCACCGAGCAGCAGGATTTCTGGGAAACAGCAGAGGAGCCGTGAAGAGCAGGAACACCACACGACCCGACTCCGCCGTGTGAGTCTCTCTGCCTTACCTTGCCGTCTTTAGCTCGGCTGCGGGCCCTGGACAGGAGCTCGAGAAGGGCCAGCAGGAGCCCCACGCCCAGGCCCAGTCCGAGCAGCAGGAAGAGGCCGCGCAGGTCGTAGGGCTTCAGCGCATCCGACGCGTGCGTCTCATCAGAGCCCATGCAGCTGCTGGCCCACCACTTCTCCCGCAGGTGCGTTAACTCCCCCGACTCACTAAGCTGGAGGATGGCGATGGTCAAGTTCTTCACCAGCGGAGAACCTAGTGGGGTAAAAAAGGAGGAATGAGAGGAGGCAAGAGGCGCTGGCGCCTGTCTCCAGAGGTCACTGGCTGAAAGGTCAGGGACGCCGCGGGGCCGATCGCCAGTCCATCCCAAAACAGCTGCTTCCAAGGAGATTCAGTTTTTCATTTTAGAAGATCTAAAATATTATATCTGCAAAGATGAACTGAAGATGCTGAGAATGTGGTGTGAAGTAGCCAAAGTGACAAGCCTCACCCCGAGGCGCAGCAATGCTGTATGACCGCATGGAGATGACCTCCTGGGCCCGGGTCAGCTTACAGTACCGAGCCACGGCCAAGTCCAGGGACACAGCTTCCCCGATGAAGGCGAAGCGCCCCTCCTGAGCCCGGCGAACCCCCTCCTGCATGCTGGACACGTAGCTCTTTTTGCGCTCCATGTGCTGGTGGATGCGGCGGTACACGGGGTTGATGGAATTCTGGGGAAATAAAAAAACGAGTCATTTCATGTGGTCAGCCGGTTAAAGGTGCCGGATCAGCTGGCGGACGCCGGTTCTTCTCTGTGCCTTGAAGAAGAGCATGGTGGAGCCGTTCTCCACTGTTCCGTAGTCGATCACGTCCTGGTTGGCCAGCTCCTCGAAGCTGGTGATGGAGGTGTGCCTGCTCTTGTTGTGCAGCACCGAGTTGAAGTTGACAAAGTAGCAGGCGAGCAGCAGCACTGCAAATATCCACCAGATGGCGCCGACAACCCGCCCAGACAGAGCTTTAGGGTGAGGGCCGGCACCTGGGAGGACAAAGACGGGATCAGCTCTCCACAATCCGGCCTCCAAAACCAGGAGAGATTAGAGTCGAAACAGGTTTATGTTTATCATGGGATTGTTGCGTTTTTCTAAATCTGCTCCACATTACGGCACCACTGGCTCTAATGCCACACAGGCAGGCAGCCAGAGGGAAGGAAGGGTGAAACCCCTCAGACAGACATGAGAACTACTGATGGGCCATCAGAGCAGAGCAGTCTGGCTGTTTTATGAAAGATGAGCGGCGAAGAAAACGTCACTTTTAGTTTTGTGGAGAACAGAGCAGAGGAATGAGCACCGAGTTGAGTGGGCTGAGAACCACAGAGAGATGAAAACAGAACCTACTGGGTTCTAAAGCTGTGCAGTAATAAACCCACAGGATATAAACAAACAAAGCAAAACTAGGGAGAATTGATTTTTTTTTTTTTTTTTTTTTTTCCCACGAGTCTCTATGTAAGATCTGATAAAAGTTGTGTTTTAAAACCGACCGGTACAAATTTTCTTGCATTTGTTAAAAAAATAAATAAATAAACTGTGTTGATAAAATATGCAATGATTCCATAGGGATGTTAAAGGGTTACAGTTTGTTTTACTGAAAACAATCTATCACAGTAAGATGTGATGCTCTGAAGATGTTTTGTTTTTTTGTTTTTTTTTCTCATCAAGGCATCCCAGAATTGTGAGAAAGACGTGACTGAAAAGAGTCAGCAGAGGGCGTGGCTGCTCCTGCGTCTGGTCAGCTCCATGTCCAGCGTTACCTTGCAGGGTCAGCGCGCCTGTGATGTACCAGAAACTGTGCAGTAGAGTAAAGCTGTGCTCGTCTGCTTCTGGGTCGGCCCATTCCATGGGGCTGATTCTGAGGGGGGAAACATGACGGGCGGTTTGGTTAGAGGGACCGAAATCTAAACCCTTCACATTCATGTTACTTGGGAGAAAACAAGTAAATTACTGTTTTAAATCCATTAAGTTACAGGGAAATGTTTCTTCTACATTGTTGGAGTTTGGTTGTGTGAGTTTATATTTTAAATAGAACTCTAATGTAGAAGCATAAATTCAGTTTTAGTTCATAGGATAAATTATGCTTATATTTCAAGTGGACATATAGACGGAGAACGTCAAGCTTATGGCTTCACTATTTAGGAAACCACATGTTACAGTTATGTTTTTAAATGTCTCCTCTTAAATTGTTTAGTTAAGGTGACATTAGAAATATCAATTGGTCTTCTTTTACTTTTGGCTAGGAATGATACAAAAATTCAATAAATGCATCATAAGGAAACATGGTGAAATTTCACTTATATTTTTTCCTTCTTTTTTTCTTCTTTTTTTGTTCAGACTGTATTTCATTGGATTCTGATGTTATTGTAAAAATCACTTCTGTTAAATTTGTTTTGTAACTTTCAACAATCAATTATATAATGACTGTCTGGAACAACCAGACAGTAACGTAACTCTAATTTATTTGTGGAAAACTGGCCTGTTCAGATTTTTTTTCTTCCATATCTGAAGTATTTCTCAGGAAATCCAGCTTGAAATACTAAGACACAATTCAACTTAGCACACTACAGGCAGGTGTTTGCAAAGGAACCAATCCATAAGCGGCATTCATTTTCCTTGGCCCTGACTGGCTGGATCCCCAAGAGAGGAAATTCGGAAGTGTGTAGATGTCACACTTAGCACTACGACAGTTTCTACTGTGTGTGTATTAATGCTTATTAATGTATTAGTTAATTCATTACGTGTTTTGAAGTATTCAAATGTGGGCATATAGGAAAACATTCCCACTTGTTTGTGAAACGTTCAGACTCGCCAGAAACATTTTTGTTCATTACAATGCGGAGTATTTTTTAAAGTTTTATTAACATTGCATTTTTTTTTTTGTTTTGTTTTTAGGCCTTTGCCTTTATAGTACAGTTAATAGGCAAGATAAGGAGATGTGAGAGAAGGGGAAGACTACAGCCTGTGCACATGCTGAGAACGCTCTACCACTCCGCACCCTGAACATGTTTGAAGCTGAAATCAGAAATAACGTTTGGAGCCCTCTGTTTCAGAGTGGAACTCACCTGCCCACCAAGAACACACAGAGTCCTGTTAGCAGGAAAGCAATGAGAACACCGACCCACATCTCTGTGGAGAACGGGGACAGCAGGCTGAAGGAGTGGTCCTCAGAGTCGGCGCTTTTACGCACGATGAAGCTGAGTCCAGTTTGGATGAAGGGCGTGGTCATGTCCACGAAACGCTCTCTGACGGCAGTGACGGTCAGCGGGGCCACGGCCAGATCAGCCTCCTGGTACAGATTGCAGCAACAAGCAGAGTCACAATTTCAGGACAGGAGGCACGTCATGTCAGCCGAAGCTCCCCAAGTTCTCTCAGTCCACATTTAGCCACACGTTTCGTACTTTAACAGTGATAACAGTTGATTGTAGCCTGGATCGAATAGAATTGCCTCCTAAGCATCTCTACTTAATGAGATTCCTCCCATTGAACTGGGTTTCTTTCATTGTGACCAATCAGCAAACAGAAAGAGGAGTTGTAAACGATTAACGTCAATTTCCAAACTCTTTAAGAATTTTAGACTTCCCAATTTTAGTTTGCCAAACTACAACCATAGGCGCACATTGGAGGAAGTGAACATGGTCACTCTTCTAAACATTAAGCAGTTAAAGATATTGTAGGGGTTGGTAACATTGAACTGGCGCATTACATACATCATGAACAAACGTTAAAGATTTCAACGGAGCAGCCTGTTGTTTCTCAATAGTGGAGGGTCCAGACTCTCAGAACGAAATAAAGCGCAGAACATGGACCCGATTACCAGGTTGGAGAAGAAATCACTGAGGGACGATGGTGGCTCAGGACATGCGAGTTCAAACTGTAACCTATGAGTTTCTGGTTCGAACCCCCACCCATCTCAGTCTATTATTTATTAATACATCTAACAATGGATGATATGAAACCAAGTTACAAGGAGCGGTTGAGAAAAAGGAGGGGAGGAACCTCTGGTTTGGACCTAGAATCCCTGCGGTGGAGAACAGGTTAAACCTGGGGGTCGTCATTTCCTTAAAACACCTGCTGCGTCTTAATCTTTATCCATGTATTCATTCCTCATTGAAACCAAGACTTCCATACTTTCCCATCGTTTTGACATCATCAACTTACCCCTCTGATCACTTCTCCAATCATGCCGTTCCAGTTTCCAGAGGAGTCCATGGCTCCATACCTGCCGTCCTTCACCGGGTGGACGTTGTACTTGAAGCCCAGCTTCTTGGACAGCTCTGAGATCAGGTCAATGCAGTAGCCCTCCAACTGGGAGCCTCTGCTCATGGCGTATGGGTCATCCTGGGAAAACGGAACAAGTTGTACGTGGTGGATCACTGTGGAAAAGTAGGCCTCAGAGAATGGAATGTGAATTGATAAAATATGAAAATCAAAACAGAGAAATACTCATTGCTGAATAAATATTAGCTCCATGTAGGTAATAATCTGAAGTCAATGCTTTTGCGTGTTCTGTCTAAATAAATGTAAGACACTTTATGGCCTGTGACACTAGCGAGCTCAAGCCTTTTATTGTGAGTACTTCATTTATGGAACAAAAGTGTTGCAGTGTCTTTATGACCCGTCAACATCTCCATGTCTGAGGTAGTCATGCTGTGTTTAATGCTGCTCACCTGGCTCATAAGAGGTGCATATAGGCCATGCATTCCTGTACACATTTCTACATATTGACATTTGAGGCATCCATTGCAAATGTTAACATTAAACAAAGTAACATTAAGCAAAAATCTCAAAATTACAACCCCAGGTGCTTTTCTAGTTGAGTTTTTAAAACTGATTCTCAAGTCTCGAATGGAGCCTTTGACTCTGCATAACACAGCTGCATAATGCTGAAACAACATAGCTTATAGGAATGTATTTAACTGCATCTGGGTTGGTTTTTATCACGTTAAATGTGTGGTGCTGTACAATCCTGATGGTGAAAATGTAGTTGGATGCCCCCTAAGCTTTATCCCGTGTTCATTTGACCTGATTATGGCATTTACATGTTCTAAAATGTGAGGTGTGAATATTGTGCTCAGTCACTATCAGGCTACAAACGCTGCAGAAAAACATGTCAGGCACAATTTTGCGGTCAGGACTGACGATGAACCTCAGACCTAGGAGATATTCCAGATGATCATTTCCTGAATCCCAAATTCCAGAGGCCTTTCCTGTTTTATCGCTGGGAAAAACATGTTCTTGTCCAAACCACCACTGAGGTTGGACTTTCCCATGGTGTTTATATTTGCACATAAATGTCTGAACAGATGAATGTGGAACCTTCAGGGATCTGGTCCAGCTTCACACGTCTCTTCATATATTGGCTGATTTCTTTTCATCTTGTCCCACAGTGTGTTTGTCTTAAATACATGCACAGATGTGTCTCCCACTGAGAATCAACCTATAGGAAACGTACAATGCTATGACATCATCATCGGGCTTTCCCAAATCTTTTAAAAACATAGTAATCCCAATGAACGTAAACCTTAATGTTTGAATGTTGAAATAAGACCTCTAGAGTAACACCAAAATATTTACATAACTAACATAAATTTACATAATTAGCTCAAATGATTCCAGGCCCTGATGTCATTCCTGACTTTAAAAGGAGCAATTTTTGTGCCTCCTCCAGGCATTCATGCTCAATGAAAGTTGGAGAGCAAGGATACCTTTATAGTGGTGATGGATAACTCCTTGGCATCTGCAATGAGAGAGACAAAAGTCACAGGGTGGAGTTGTGATGAAGAAGCATGGTAATGTGACTGCACATAAACATAAGCAGACAACGAAAGGTTTTAGAGTTGCCACTTGTTGGACTGAGAGCGAATGAAGCAGATCGTCGCTCTGCGCTGCGCCATGTTCTCCTCAAAGCCACAGCGGTAAATTAGCCAAATGGCCCCCGTAGGACCATGGAGGTTTTGTTGGAGGTTGTTTTGCAGGAGTTTTCTGAAAGCAGCTCCATGCTGAGCAGAGGGCTGAGAGGTACAATGAAGGGGTTGACCAGCCCCCCCCCCCCCTGAGGGGATCAAATTATGGACCCATCCTTTTTGGGCCCCTGTGTAATCAGAGCAGGGGGCAAACCCAGCCGTTTGTTTTTGTCGCTCATGTCACTCCTGGTTGTTTTCATTTTGCCATAACTGACCAATGGCGATTCGGCGCGTCCGGCAGGACCTAACATGTGCTGCCAGGGTCGGTCAGAGACGGGAGCGGAGGTGCCAGGGGCGCGGGCCTTTCAGAGCTGCACGCCGTGACGAAGCCGGCCTGGCTGGATCTCACAAAGCCCATGACACTCTGTCAGCCTCCCCCAGAGAGGATGGCAGGACGGAAAATCTGCCGAGATGCCTGAGACATCCGGTCGAGTCCTGTCTGCCGCTGACCCCCTCCACCTAGGGTTAATTGATTCATCGCAGCGTGGCAGCAGCCCCTCCACTGGTGAGAAATAGCACGCTGCCCCCTCTGTGCTTTGATGGGACTCCAGCAGTCCAGTACAGCCAGTGGGCTGAAGGCTGAGATTGATTTGGGAGATTGATTTGGCTGACCCTTCCTCGCGGGTCAGCCAGTGCAGGCCGGCACAGTGTGCAGAAACATGACTGCGGGAGGAAGTGATGTCACTGCCTCTGTGAGAAACTACCAGGCAGAAAACACAAGCTGTAAGACAGGTGTTAAAGGAGCGCTTACTTAAAGCTTTTATTGCATAGAGTGGCAGCATTGGTACAAGAAAATTCATCTTAAATTAAAGAAATGTATTTAAAGGGGCACATTTTTAAAGAAAAACTTCCTTTCATTAAAACTTTTTAAGGTTCTGAAATTCTGCAGTTTGCTTAGATGGCAGCAAATCAGTGGATCACATGCTGATTTATAAAGCACTTCAATGCAGAAATATTTATGAAATTAGAAATAATTTAAAACGAAATCATACGTTGATTATTTTTGAGCCAATTAACAGAGATGAAATAATTGTAACCTATTCCAAGGACAAAATATCTGCAGACCAGCCCCTTTAGTTTATTTCAGTGTACATAGAATACATCACATATTTACTATAACCAGCAATCTTGAGCAGCACGTATACAATGATGATCGGCAGTGCTAAGATGCTCCTCGTGGCTCTGATTGGCTGATTCTGACTGAGCGGTGTATTTCTGTTGGTGGCAGTAGGACCACAGGGAGCAGGTGGATTTTTCAAAGATGATCTGCCTCATATTGTACTGTCATGACATAGTGAGTTAAATATATTCCTATATTTCACAAATACGTAAAAAACAACAACAGAAAAAACACATTCTTTGAAACTTTACCTAGTGCAACTTCAACAGAAACTGTGAATGTGTGTTATGTTTTTTTATGGCTAAAACATGATCATTCATCATTCAGTGAATAAGGTAGAGGTAGTCAAAGAATCACCTCATCATAATGGGAAGACGTGCGGAACAAGTCCATTTTGTTTTTCAGTTACTTTAGTAAATGTAACTAGTTGCTCCTCCTCAGACCTCAAACAGGAGGAGTCTCTCACAGCCTGTTTTATTTCAGCTGTAAACAGAAAGCTCTGGCGTTCTGCCCTGACAAACAGGCGAAGCGTTGACACCAACGAGCAACTGGGTTTTCATCCATCCACGTCCCGCATTTTTAGAAGAACATGATGTTCCCCAACACAGTAAACCCATTGATCCCAAACAATCCAGGTGATAATAATCGACCTCCTCTCCTCCCACTTCAACACAAACAGGTTTTTTTTCCACCCGCCCCTCAGATCTGATGGGTGAAGTGGAGTTTTCCCCTCACCTGCAGTGTGGCTCCACGCAGTCAGGGCGCTCACACAAACCAAAGCCAAAAACGCTCTCATGTTTCCAACAGAGCTGGAAAGAACAGGATAATGACTACGGGTGGGTTTCACAATAATTAATGAAAACCACTTTGGTGGCTACATGCTACCTTTGCATGGAGCTACAAAGGAGACCTCTTACCTAATTTCTGCCAGAGATGATGAAAAGTGAGACTTCTGTACGAGGAGAAATTCCAGGTCCTGTCCGAGGCGTGTGGGAGGAACTGGGCGCAGCAGAGAGCAGTTTGGGGGTTTATATGGTGGGTCCAAAGAGGGAGGAGATCAGACCCAGGATCACAGGAAGCTGAGTCTGAGAGAGATGAGGATGAGGTTCCACATGTGTGCAGGCAGACTGTTACCAGTTTGACCAGAAAATGTTTGTCTTCAGTCAACTGGTTCAACATCTGTTCACGATGCTTGGCATGTTGATATGTGCTGCACACATTTTGGGGCTATAAGGTGTGGAACGTCAATCACTACATGTGGGCTTTGGATGGTTACATAACAGTCTGAAGTCGGGAGGGAGTGTGTGTGTGCGTGTGTGTGTGTGTGTGTGTGGAGGGGAGGTGCTGGAAAGTCCAGGAGCCCACCACTCCTGGAGAGGGAGTGTGTTGCAATGGGTTCTGGTGGAGCAACAAAACAGACGATAACACCCCCATCCTCATCCCCAAGACTGAACACAGAAAAGCCCCTGAACAAACATTTGAACTGAATGAAAGTCAAGAGAACAGCTTGCTCTAGCTTTCATCTCACTGGCCTAAATTACTATCCAACCTAAAAAGTTCAGCTTCCTTCCAGCTCTCCAACCCCAGGTCTAACAGTTTGCTGCATTATCTGCCGAAGTCCTTTTTGTTGGAAGAGAATCTACCAAATCTGTCCTACAGCTTATGCTTACAAACTGATTTATTTGCTCAGAGCCTCTGAGAACAGGCAGTGGTTTCAGCCTGAGAGCAGAAAGTGCATTCACTCTGAGACAAAAACATTCTGTCAGGGTTGAAGTGCTAGACGGGGCCTTGAGGTTTCAGTTGAGAGGCCGAGTCGTGCCAAATTGTCCAGATAAATACGGCTTTAAGAGGGGCTCGGTGGTTTTCCTGGAATCCTAATGAAGCCGTCTTTTGTGCTTGTGAGCTGGCAGGAGCAGAGTCTGTGGCTCTAAAACAAGCATGTCGTGCTTCACAAAGTCCTACGGATCTGAAGAAGGCCTGGCAGGGTCCGACAGTGCACTGGAGGTGGCCGTCAGCTTTTCACACCACCAAATGGACAATGGATGAAGCTCTGAGTGACAAACCAGTGTCCTGAGAAACCAAGGAGGGGCTGAGCAGAGTCTGTCCGGATTTCAAGACTCGGGAGAGGAGACCATTTGATATTCTGTTTATCAGAACTCCAGCTTCAGTTCAAAGGTTTGTTTCTAATGGTTTTTCCTTCATTGTTGTTATTAGTCATTTATTTCTCTTTTAAACCCAATTCACTACAATAATTGGATAATCTCGCAAAAATGTCCACACTTCCTTTTCATATTTTCGCCCATTACAAGAAATATATTCCATTGACATTTTATGTGAAAGACCAACACAAAGTGGTATGCAATTATGGAGTAGAAAGACAATTATACATGACTCAAAATATGAGTGTGATGTTCAAAAGTAGTGGATGGTTCCTGACACACATCCCTGGAGGGTTCCCAGATATGCACTACAGTTCATTCATTCATCCTCATCATCCTCACTTGTACTGAAGTAATTTAAATCATGTAGTAATTATTTATGCCATTCATTTCTATGCCATCTTAACAGGCATTTAAATGGTCAATAGTTGAATCTTCACATGTGTAGTGTGTGGAAACCAGTCCTTCCCCAAAGGAAATTTTCCCCAGTTCTAAAATCCTTCCACAAATAAACTGGATTGATTTATGTGCATGCAGGACATTTACAAGAACCGAACGTCTGATTATAAAAAAAAATGAAAATCCTCAAACCAATTTAAGCAAGGTTCTAAAAAGTCTCAACGTGGTGAGGAAGACTAATCTTTTCTTGGTACGCAAGAAATTAGTACAAACATGTTTTTCGTCTCTAAATGATTCGTTGAACTTGTTCTTTTCTTGCCCAGTGTCTTTGTTCTGGAACATTCCTTGCTCCTGTGGGGGGTCTGTTCTTCTTCCTCCCCTCCTGCTGCAGAGGCCGGGAGGAGCGGTGGCTGCTAAACGAAGACCCAAGCGGAGGACATAATTGGAGCTGCCAACACCAAGGCCAGACGCTCGTTCATGTCAGTCTGCGTCAGCCTCAGTTTAGCTGCTCCGTTAATGAATCCTCCGGCTTCCTGGGACTTGGGCAGCTTCTGACAGATTACACACAAATGAAGCAAATGAGGTGTGAAGCGTTCAGTGTTAACCGAGTTTTATTCATGTCATAATTACACATTGTTTGAACTCAATATTGTCTTCAGAGTTTCTGCTCAAAGAACTTGGACGGCAGGGCAAACGGAACAAACAAGATCATTCCCAGCTTCCTTTAGTAGCACGGGGAAACGAAAGCAGGGGTTCGGACGCGATGCCCTGCTCGCCAACACGAGGTGATCCGAAAAGCGGCTAAAATCTTAAATCTTCATATAAAAACATTGGTAAAATGAAGGAAATCAGTAGTGTGCTTTAAAAGGCATGCGGTCAACATAAAGGGCCAGGTCAAAGCGGCTCAGTCAAAGAACAGGGTGTCGGCGCCTGGACATGCCACAGACTACAGTCAACAGAATAGGAGCTCAGTCTGGTTACAACAGAACGGCTAGAATTAGTCCTTGACAAAACAAACAAAAAAAAAAACATTTTGAGAAACCGGTCCATCTTTTTCTGCAAAGACAAGACTTTCAGCATCAAACGGTACATATTTCTTTATGACATGCTATCATGTTCAAAATATTGCTAATAGATGGATGAGTTGGCGATGCCTCCACATAAACAATCTAATTTATATCTAAAAAGTTCAAGCAAATTAAAAAAAAAGTATTAAAATCCTGTTCTCTAGTGTCTATTGCTACTGTGAGGTCATGTCTAAAAAATACAGAAACATGAGAGCAGGTCAGATTCAACACAAATATCAGTTAATATATTATATAAAAACTTTTCACTGAAGTCCATTTTCCAACTACCACAGGGCAGAGCTTGTTCCTTTAAAAGGAACTGTACCAGGTAAGGGGATGGTGAAGAGTTCGGGGTGTGTGTGTGTGTGTGTGAGGAAGAGGGGGAGAGCAGGGACAACCAGAACCTTCTGCAGGGAGACAGTGTGACCGGTGAGTACAGTATTACAATAACTGCATCCTCAGTGTGTAAGCCTGAACCAGGAAGTGAGCGATGGGAAGGTGAGCGGAGGGGCTGAGGCTCATCCCTGCCTCCAGTTCCTGCTGTGGAAAAGCACCTCATGGTTTCTACGAGTAGTGGTCGTTTGAGTTTAACTGAGTCGGGCTCAGATGCTCCGCTGGGAGAAACCGGCAGATATGACATGTAAAAAAATGGGAGGAAATGGATTCAAAACAAGTTTCTAGCTGCGTCTCCCACCATCAGTTCCAAGTCGGGTTGTTCTCAGAGCTGCAGCCTGAAGAACAGTTGGGCGCTGTCAGCTGTCATGGGTGGCTGGACATGGGAGGGGGGCTCCAGCTGGCTCAGCAGGTCCAGGCTGCTGCAGGGACTCTGGCCCACAGAGCATGCTCCCTCTGGGTTCCCCCGCTCCTCCATGGGACCAGCTCCACTGCCAGTGCTCTCAGTGCTCCCAGTAAAGCTGAAGCTCGCGCTCCTGGCCTGAAGCAAACCCTGCAGCCGCTTTCTTTCCTGGGCCTGTTTGGCCCTGTTGGCGATGTAGCGGACTCTGCTCTGGCTCCTAGATGAGGTCCGTCTCACCAGCGCCTCCTCAGTCTCCTGCCCGCCCACTTCCCTAGCTCCGCCCTCCGGCATGAAGTCGCAGGGACTCAGCGGCTCCACGTCGGTCAGCCGGCGCAACTGCTCCATCAGGTCGCTCTGCGGCCGGCTCCTCGGAGCGCTGCCCTTACGCAGCGTGTCTCTGCTGGGCCGTACAATGAAGCTGCGGCTGATGCTGCGGTACTTGCTGTCAAAGTTGCAGGAGATGTCCTCAGAGGTCAGGTCTCCGAGACTCTTTGACATGGACGCAGCTGAGGTTGCAGTGCCACTTGGCCTTTTGGGTGACGCCGATTTGAGTCCTTCCACGTAAAGCCGGCACCAGGTGTGCCTTCTTTGGGTCAGTCTGCTAGGTGACTCGTCTGCACCATTCTGGGCTGGCTGCAGTGGGTGGGGCTTAAGGTCGTCTTTGGGACAGCTCCTTTGCTGAAGGTTGGGGTTGGACTTGCTCTTACTGACCCTCACCGTGTCGCAGGGAGCCGGCGCGGCGCGGCGGCAGTCGATCCAGGAGGCATCGCAGCCGCTACTGGGACTGGGCAGAATGCCCAGGCTCCTTCTGGCCAGGTTAGGTAGAGACAGGTCGATCACTGTATCGTTGGAGGAGATGCTGGAGGACGAGGACATGCTGTCTCGGTGGCTGCCAGGCTCCAGTTTGCTCCAGAGTCGGTCGTTCATGGTGGCGTCTGTACAGACCTCTGGTACAGCCGACTGGGCCAGCTTAGCTCCCTTCCCCAGAACGTACCCTTCACTCTTTGCCCGTCTTACTGGGACAGGTTGTGGCGGGGAGCTAAAGAGAGCTCTTCTGAGTTGGGGACGCTGAGCAGCCGGGGGCCCTAGGCTTCCCGGCGGCCGCGTTTCACCTGGGGGCTCTGCTCTTTGATGAGGCTTTCTTTCTCCTGGAGCGAGAGTTTCTGGGGTTTTCCTCTGTTCAGGTATCTTCTCCTCTAAGGCACCTCTTGTTGCCTGGGCGACTCGGGGGGACAGGGACGGTTCAGCCATCTCTACAGGGAAAGAGGTGGAGGCTTTAACCTCTCTGCTGACTTTAGTGGCTGCGTTGTACAGAGGACTGCTGGCTGTAGTGGCTGAAGGGAGAGCTGATGGTGGATGCAGCGGTGTCGGAGTGGAGTGATGCGATGACAGGCTCTGCTCTGGACTGGAGGCAGAGCGGATCAAACAGCTGCTACTGGGATTTCCCCCTTTTAGTGAAGGAATGCGAGGAGGGGAGCTTGATTCCTGCACCATGGAAGAGTCTGAGGAGAGAGCAGCAAAGAAACTTTAGAAACCACATGGAGTCCATCATCCTGTTCAGTTTAATGTTCACAGCCAGTTTTCATCAGTGTAATGCTATGGTATATAATCTTAACACAGTTTGATTTACGTGTCTGTATGTGTTTTGATGTGACCAGGAGACGGAACGTCAGCAGAGCTATGACAGTACGCCATGTTTTCGCTGTGCCTCACAATCGGGAGCTGAGATGTAACGCTGAGAGCCGAGGAAATGTAGCAGAAAGGACCCACTTTGCTCTCCAGCCTACACGACCCATCACGACACAGCTGGACTCGAGATAATCTGGGGAAACCGCCTGCAGAGTGACGGCAGGGGGGGATGTTGCCAAGTTCCCTCCACGCATCACAACATGGTCCAGATTTCTTCCAGTAAACACGAGCTGCCAGCTCAGCCTCAGACCACGACAGAAGCCAGCAGCATGCGAGCAGACATGCCACGCAACAACACCGCCACTTTCATACGGATCTTTTCAACTCCGGCGTCGTCTCCCATGACCTCGTCACGGGACGAGGTCATGGGATCTGTTATTAGGTCATCTGCCTAATAACAGATTTGTCTGTTATTAGGCAGGTTCCTGCAGATGAACCAGCAACTAAATTGAAAAAAAGCAGCAGATTGATTCTGCACTTCGTTCATATAGAAATGCACCTCTTGGGTCAGTCACTGATGTTACACTGATGTCTGAAAGACCTTGCTTTGAGTTTCTGCACCAATTAATTACAAAGCTGTTCAGTCAGGTTGAGATCAGGACTCTGTGCTGGTCAATCAAGTTTTTTCACACTGAGGATCTCGATTTGCGCAATGGTGTGTAGAACATACAGTCAATAAGGGAATTCACCAAATGAAACACAGAATAATTTCACATAGACTTTATATCTGTTACTTATTTCATTAGCCTTTCTTCTCAAGACTAATGAAAACATGGCTATGAATATAAAATCTGACCAGTAATAAAAATAAATATACATTAATACAGAACTGTGGATTTAATGAAAAGTATAATGAATACCTGCTAAAAGTGATGCGTAAAAAGTATTTTCAATCTAAACAAACAAGCCTCATCAGAACATATTCGAATTCCTTGAACATGACTCCAGTTGAGTCTCCATAGTGAAGCATTTCCAGTTTCTCTCTCTGGAAATCAGGAGTTCACACCCTAATCCTCCCTGAACCAAACTTTAGAAGATGCATCCAGGAGAGTGTGGTTCACCTAGCAGCTGCTACAGCCAGATTCCTGTCTGATTTTATGCAAATTACCACTTCATGGCTATGTTCCCAATCATTCCCAATTTGTTAGAATAAGAGTTTTTAGGTTGTGATAAGAAAGTGAGCCGGCTGTGAAGATGTCAGCGACTGATCTCTCAACTTTAGAAGTGAAGAGCATAAACATGCGTTCGGAACTCCATTTTCAAGACAGCATATCAGTTGCTTTACATTTATCACTGATAATAAACCTATCATTCTGGCATTAACATAACCATTTTATGATCATTATTAAAACTGGAACTGCACCGTTTCCTGCCTGCCTGTTGTAATAAATAACACTACGCATCAGAAGATTGAGTTTCTAATGGCTTTTAATGGCTTTTGCCATTAGAAGCAGAATATATTTGTTTCAATGTTGCAGCAGTGTGTAGTATTTCAATTAAAGCTCTACATTTACTGTTCTTATTAACCCACAAGAAATAATTCACAGGTGAAATAGTGATGAGATGTAAATGGATGATGTTGAGGAGAAAAAAAACTATTTGAATTTCTGTATTAGACTGCAATCTTTGTGCTGTCTTGAAAAGCAGAGAGATTTTAAATATACACATATATACATGTAAATATATAACATGAATGACTTATTTCTATCCTTTGGACATAAAAAAAAAAAATAAAAATTGAGGAACAAACTCTCCATCTCATTTTTGTTAGACCAATCAAAGTGCAGAGAAAAACACAGAATATGAACTTTGATGATTTAGTTTATTACTAAACTTTAGCAATGCAGAAAGAAACTGTCACTTTCCAAAGGGTTTAACCAAATCACGCGGCTAAAGCCAGTACAGCCTGGGATGCAGTCACTCTGCTGATTTGAAAGGCTCAAGCTTCTATCAGACATTAATTTTAGCCACCATTCTGGAAAAGGACACACCGTGTGTCCATTTTCAGAATCGTGTCACACAGCCTTAGATGATTTAGGATGAATTAGAGCACAATGGCTTAGATCATGGAAACAGTGCTGCAAAAGAAAATAGATTGGTGTAAATATAAAACCTACAGAAATTCTGATGTCATTAACTTGTTTAAACTGTCTACATATTAGCATATTTGTGATTATAGTGCTGAAGCTTGCAAGAGAGGAAGAACTCTACACCCCCTCGTTGCCATTGAAGACTACCCAGTTACTGAAAAACACCCACTGTGAGCCCACCTCGCCCCTTTTGTACAGAAATCTACGGAGGGTTTGTCCCTTTATCTCCATCAGTCTTCTGGGTTAGTTTGATTGTCCTCATTCTTTAGGACCCATTCTTCTGTTTTTATTCTTGTTTAAGGCTTTTTAAAAACATTTTTCTCCCCACAAAAATGAACAAATAAATAAGTCCCATCCCCAGGAGCAAAGGTGCAGATGGAGAAAAGATGGTTGGTGTCAGAAAGGACAGTGAAGTGAAGGTGTTGCAGTACTGCTGGCATGCATGTAGTGAGTTTACCTGGCTCTGGTCATCCCCTCAATTCTGCACTAGGAACAGAGAAAGCGTGCAAAGAGGAACAGAGAGGAAAACAGGGAATTATCCAAACTGCAACAAGAAGGAGGAAGAGAAGCAGGCAAGCAGCTTGTAGGACAGAACGCAACTCATCAGGACACGTTGCTCTCTAATATCATGATGTTCTACACAGAAACTGGGACTGGAACAGGGTTACTATAGCATACAGTAAGCATCTGCCAACATCATATGACTATTATGTACTCCAGCCAGAACCTAATATTTCTAAACACATTCTGCTTTCCCCAAAAGAGCCATTTGCATATAAAATATCTCCACCACATGATCTACCAACAGGCAGATGGGAAGGGGGGGTGGGGGAGCGCCGGGGTGGAACAGCTGGGTCCAACCAGAACAGCAAAACAGGGAAATTTATCATGTGAGCAGGAGGTTTCTCATGGACGCAGAGCAAACATCAGAAACTCGTGACTCTCAGCCCATCACACAGGAAACCTTCCAGGTCTCCAGCTTATTGGAAGCTGTAGAACATGGAGGAACCATGAGGCTCAGGAACGTTACAATTAATGAGCCGGGGCCAAAATATACAATCCAGCAGGTTAAAACAACAAAAAATAAAGGTCTAGTGTGAATGTTTACTGATGCCTTCTCCAATAACCTAGAACATTTTTCTGCCATTATTCTGGATTTGAATTTTGGGTGTTTTTTTTCTTTGTAGTCTCAAATAATAAGAGTTCATCACAGTAGAGCTGATAAGAGTTCTTCAAGGCTGGACTACTGTGACTCTATACTATAAGGAAGTCCACAAAATGCTGCAGAGAGACTTCTGAAAAAAAGGAAAAGAAAATGTTCCCTTTTGATAAAGCTTTTAGTTTGCTTATCCTGAATAATTCTTTAGCCGTCTCAGACAATCTCATCTTGATTTATCTGAGCTGAGACTGGCTCCAATAAAGACAGGCCTTGCAGATGCTGTCCCACAGCATCACACTGCCTCCACCGAAAACTGTCTGGTATTGACGGAAAGAATTTTTCATACCTGCAAACTTGATTCTGTTGCTTAACCCAGATGTGTGTCTTTTTCCAAATGTGTAGAAATTTAAGCGAGAATAAAGCCTTTAACATTACGAAATATATTTTCAAGAAACATTCTCTAAGTGGAAAAAACAAAACAAAACAATTTTGCTTTTTGTGTCAAATTAAAAAATCTAAGTAAAAAAACATGGAGAAACGTTCATGTCTTGCAAATCAACATACTGATACAGCTGCTGTAGAGTTCTGAGTCAAATCTGAGTCATCTAATCACTGGGATCACAGACAAGAGAATCAAAGAGCTGCAGAGTTCTCCGCAAAGCTTTGACAACAACATCAAACTAATTCCAGTTTACAAAAAACTTACCACTGTTCTCGTCTGTCGAGCATGTTGGTAATATTAGAGGGGGATATTTAGAAAAACAAACCGAGTTAATTATTAGAAGACTGTTAAGAGTAAAATATTTGACTCAATGAGAATGGTAGAATAAAGAAAAACAGAGCACTATGACTACAACCACGCTGGACTCATGTTTACCGCCATACTATCAGGGACACAATGGGTGAAAAGGTTTCTCACGACAGTGGACTAAGGTTCGACCTACATCCACTACCAAACATCGACTCCAAGTCTATGATGGAAGCTCGTCTACAGCTACCACCAGGTTGGCCTCAGGCTCATCTTACCAGCAAAAAACATGGGGGACTTATGGTGCAGCTCTTCCATTTTCTGGGCAAACAGGGCGTTCATCTCTCGCTGCAGGGTCCCTGCCGCCCTCTTGCGGCTGTCAAGGACAGAGCGCGGAGGCAGCATGGGAAGCGACTCCAAGCTGTTCAGACTGTCACAGCTGCTGCTGTCGCTGAGCAACAGAGCTTCACTCGCAGTCAGCGGTTTTAATGGAGTGGTTGATGAGCAACAGACAGACCCGTAATTGGGGGGCGTGGTCTGCTGCCAACATAGGCTGGTCCTGCAGTCTGGAGCCATGCAAGGTGCTGGTGTAACAGCGTTAGGGGAGCGCCTGCGTGGAACGCTGCAGGACCGGATGCTCCTGGGATGAGCTTGAGGATGAGGCCGGAAGTGTTGGGGACCGAGAGTCTGTCTGTCCTTTGATCTGGAGAACGCGGTACATAGGACAGCCTGAGGGGGGCACTGAAACTGGGCTTCTACACAGGACGTGGTTTTGGACAGAGGCTGCTGTAAGTCAAGAGGGGCAGCTGCTGCCTTGGTAACTGAATCTTGTTGAACTTGTCTCTTGTCTGAAGGAACATTTCTCTCCTGTCTGACCGCGTCCGTCTTTCCAGACTTGCCTTTTTGTGTTTCCTCAACCTTTCGTTCAGCTTCGGGACTCTCCTTGGAGCCAATGACACAGGAGATGCAGTTGGAGGACATCCCCACCCTACCTGAGCTACTGAGAGCCACTCGAGCAAACACGCCTGGCTTCATGTCCAGCGGCTCATGAAAGCGGAGACGGCTGGCCCGCTTCAAAGGCTCACTCATGGGTCGGCGCTGAGCAAAAGGTGAGCCCTTACCTTTGCTCTCCTCTGGGTGGAGAGCTCCGTTCGTGTCAGGACGGTCCCAGGGGCCCTTGGCTTGGTGGGGGTCCACAGATTCCCCGATGTGATGCTGTGGTGAAGGAGTGAACTGGTAGGATGTGGCCGCAGATGCCTTGTCTCTGTCCTCAAACTCCCGCTCCTCACTTGCCCCCTCCGAGCTGTAATCTTTGGTGTCGATGGCGAGCTCAGGGAAGCCCTTCTTAACTTTGGGCTGGCCTCTGGTGGGGGCGCTGGCGGTGCGGCGCAGGAGGTGGGCACCGAACGGGTGCTTACGGCCGGGGTGCACAACAGCATGGCTGTCCAGGGAAGCCTGCTTTGGGTTTCTGTGAAACAGACCCTTTATACCACCGGCTGCTCTGGCCTGTGGGAGAAACAGGAAGTGGTGTAAAACACTGAATCAAACAGAGGCTGATGTTTCCATATGTGAAGGGATTCACTTGTGTTGGAAAATAAAAACTACACAAGCCATGTTAACACAGTAAGCATGCATGCACATATTATACACACACACATTTACAGAAGAACCATCTGTAAATGATCAACCACACAGCATTGTGCAAAAGTTTCAAATCCTCCCAAACCATTTATCTATTAAACTGGTCTTCATCAAGCCTTGTGATTCTTTTCACTCATTTTCAGCCGACTACTAGACCATTCTCATAGGATGACGTTTTAAAGATCCTTTTATACGAATCATTTAGGCTACATTCACACAGCAGTAACATTGCCACCGGTCTGAACAGCTCAATTCCGATCTTTGGACCAGGGACGCATCCGATTGTTTCAAAGCACCTGCAGTCTGAACGGTCACGTCTCTTTTTACCCAAATTTTGTGTCATTGATGTGAGGCAGACGTAAAAACCAGTTGAAAATGATAATTATGAAAGAAGATGTCACAGAAGCACATCGCGTCCCAATTCCCCACGACTAGTTCTGAGTACAGATCCAAACAAACTTGTCTGGATGCAGTCAATGCTCCACTACAGGCTTTGCCATCAGCTGTGCTGCCTTTTCTTTAAGCTACCTTCATCTTTTTATGAGTTTGTTTTATGATACTGTCGGCTCTGAATAAACGTTAACATAGATTCATAGATGGCTCCATCATCATTACTTCCACAAACGTGAATAAGCAAAAAAAAAAAAGAAAAAACAATGCTACTAGGGTCAATTACAAAAAGTGGGCTGATGGTTAAAAAAAAACAAAAAAAAAAATGCCAACGTTAAGCTTTAGAAAGGCTTTGGAAAGCCTGGAGAACTACTGAACAAATACAATCCCAGTGATTCCTGGAAGGACTAACGTGCATGAAAAACATTTTAAAGAAATGAGAAATGGTGAAAAAAGTGTGGTATTAATATTAATCATTGTTATTAGACTGTAAAGTCTGCTGACCAACTTTAACTCTTACCATGATAACTTGATAATTGCACGTCTGAATTAACTTTCCAGCTGAACACTGTCTGTTTGTAGGACACCAAGAACTTGTCTGGGAACTAGAAAATGCTTTCAATGCTACATGTTCAGGGCAAGTTCACACTGTACGAACACTTAGACAATGACAGTGATGCTTCTGAAACTCAGCAGGAGATGAAAATTATAATTGAGCAGAGCAGACACAAAGGAGTGTTAGTGGGATGAGGAAGAAGGTATCTTTCTAGCACATGGAAGAGCAGGTTGATATCCAATCTAACAAACAATAATTGAAATAAGATTCCAAAAAGAAACTGCTGTAGATCAAGGCTTTGCAACAGAGTGAGAGCCCTGAGCTCTGCCTTCTCTTTCTTTAGCACAAGATGAATCATTTTTTTGCAGAGGACATTTCCCTTTGTTTTTTGTTAATACACAGATCAAAGAGTCTGACAACATTTCTCCAGAACTTAGAATGATATTAGAATAACAAAAAAAATGTTTGTGTAGAAATGCACCTTCAGGGTGTTAACAAGGTATTTGCTCTCTGACAGATTTCTTCTGTTTTTGCTTTTTTTCCCCACACTGATGATCCGTTAGTAAATTTTTCCTAATGAACTAATTGTAGTAACGTTTCTTTGATGGGTCTTTCGGCTTACTTTGCTTTGCCAGACAGGTGCAATTCAAATGATTTCTTGATTCTACAAGTCTGATAGTGATCAGGTCTGGGACAGTGAAATTGAACTCAGCTTTAAACAAAAAGTGGCTAATCGTTCAAAAACTGCAATTTGTATCGACTCATATTATCTCTGATGAGCTGAAACATTTAGATATGCCAAAAAAAGTGAAGACATAAGAAATCTGAGCAAAACAAAATGCTTTTTCACACCACTGTACACACAACTTTTGTTGAATGGAATGAATAGAAAGTCCAGGAAGATGGTGAGAAAAGTAGATCCAAACAGCCTGACAATGACAGTGAGGTGAATCATGCTTAGTGGAAGAAAAAGGACAAAATCCAGAGGCTGAGTGGAATGTGGATTAAAATGAAGACATTTTTATTTGATTTCTGTTTTTTATAGTGACAAGACTTTTTTTTTGGTTTTACTTTGTTGCAAGGAAACGGCTATAAATCATTTTCACACCAATTATTTTAGAACAATGACTTATGATTAGCCTAGCATTAAACAGATATTCATTTGCATGTCGGTAGCATGCCACGTGTTGCAATAGTCTTCTAAAAACAAAAGTTCTGCAACCTGTCCCGAGAAAACTAAAAGTATCAGTGCATACATTGATTTCTTTGATCATATAGTAGTCTTGACCATTTTAAAATTTCTGAAACTGCTATTTAAAGCATTGAATGGCATTTTCTATTCTAGTGGGCTACTAGTTGGTTTTCCAAAAAAAAAAAAAAAAAAAAAAAAAAATCCCTATTTTCTCAGATCATAATTTTTATCATTTTTTCCATTGTGAGATTGTGAGATTGGCAGAATTTGAATCTCCATCTATGCTGAGTCAGAGCTGCTGTTTTAACTGGAGAATGCTAAAAATGACCTTTTGATGTGTCATGATTACCAGCTGGTCCTGCCTGGCTTATCAGGTTGTTATAAATTTCACCTTGATGTCAATAAATTTTTCCCCAAACAATACAATAACAGCAGTGTAGCTGAGGACTAAAAGTGATGACAGCCAAACAGATTTCTTGAGATGGTATTTCTAATATTGGATCTACTCAAGGGTAATGAATGCAGCCAGTTCAAGGCTTCATAACTCATGTGCAGCATGAGTTGGCCTGAGTTCCTTATGCTAGAATTTGGCTGATAAATGTGTTGGTTGGTGGATTGTTAAGGTGGAGGTTGTTGCTCATGCAAGACGCCAACTGGAGCTCACAACACCTGAGTTTTAAGGTGCAGCTTCAAGGCTCCTAAAACTGTCCTGCCGTTAGAGTTTGGTAAGAGGCGGTTCCACTGAAATCAGAAACAGACACAGGAAGAGAGGGAAAAATCTGAGAGAGGATGAAAGGGGGGGGAAAGAGATGTGGGGTGGACCGAGACAGAAATCACAACAGGAAGCACACAGAGACAGCAGAAAAAAGGAAGTTCAAAGTGAGGACATTATGAAGAACAAAGCGGTCATTCACAGCATGGCTGGAGACAACTGAGAGGATCCAAACAAACGAGACAAAAGCAATACAATGAAAAGCCAAACTGTGATCTAGTGCTGCTTTATGTACTAATATTAAACCTGACACTACTAAAAAAGAAATAAGTTACTGTTACAGGAAAATGTCATACCACTGTATGTCAAAAAAAAAAAAACATTTATATAAAAGCTACATCTCTCTTTAAGGAGAAGTCAGGCTCAGACAGTCATGAGCAGAAATCAGGTCTCCACACACTCATGTAAAACTCAGACACTTGCAAACACCTACTAAAGTTTTCCCAAGGGTTTGGCTTTTAGCACATCAGCGTCCCAAGACTGTGATGGTTTCAGTAAATTTAGCAAACTAGTGCTGTTCTACCAAGTTCATTGAGTGCTGAATTAAAAGCAAGAGGAGACCTTTTTGCTCTCTGGAGACATTTCCCCTCCTCTGAATGGCTTCTTTAAAGGCTGATGACAAGTTGAGCTGCAAAACTCTTGGCCGTTAGTCAGAATGCATCCAATCACTCCACAGATCAAACACTGAATAAAACCTGAAGTGGCAGAGTTTGCAAAACATGTTCTTTTAACCGTCAAACCTTTGGCTGTGCATTTCTTGAAAATCCAACAGACAGAATAGCCTGATTGGGCTACTACTACTACTAGCACACAATGAGGTGTGAAAAGACCCAGGCCTGTGTCAAACATACAATTAGAGAAGAGGACGGCCTCCTCAGGAAGTACCTACCTTACCGGTGATGTCATTCACAGCCACATGAACAAAAATGGAGGCTTCCTCCATACCTTCCAGGTAAACGTGGCGATAACCTGCACACAGATCCCAGCATCATTCATTCTGAGGAAATACAACTTGTGTAGCATGCTAATAATCCATTGACAGGAGATTATGATGTCTTTGTATGTGCTTGGTGAAACACCAGGGGTGGCAGGGCAGAATGGAGGGTGGCGTTGAAGTCAACCTACTGCCTTGTGTCAGCAGATTTGTATAAAAAATGATGTGGTTTAGGGCTCCAATCTGTGATGTTGGCATTACAGGGAGCTAGAGAGGACCAGACCACATAGTGGCTACCTCATTTCTAACCATCAACACACTGAACCAGAGGTTCTGAAGAACTCCAAGACAGAAAGATCACAAAAAGAGCATAGAGGTGTCAAAACACCAGCAATGTTTCAAATTTTAAGAGTATTCAGGCAATTATTTCATAGATCATGTTCTACAGCAGCTCATTTGAGGTCCGCTTCATGAGTCATGTGGTTCTGGAGTGCCGGCTTGGTTTTTGAAAGCCCACATGTGCAAAATGTCACTTGATTTGGGGCTTATGTCAGAATGAATAGAGGCAGAACAGAAAGACTGGGATATGCAGGTTTACATTGTCTACAATTTTCACTCAGTTTATTTGCCCCAGTTTTACATTGTCATCATGTCAATGAGCTATTTGGCAAAAACAGAATCATGCAGTTCAAATTTCTACGATTCGTTTTAGATTGAGACTTAGTTTGGTTTTGTTGTTTTTAGCTGTAAAACATTACACTTTGAAAACACAATCAAGTACAAATAAAGTTCTTCTATAATTACTACATCATCATAACATACAAGTATGAAAAAAAATTGGTTGACATTCTTACAAAGACAAAAAGCTGTACAGTGTTCCTCTTTGCAGACAACAGGCTTGCTGATCTTTACAAAAGAACATTTTGTTTAATGAAAATGATCCTTCTGGAACGACAGCACTGCTAGAATCCATTGTAATCTGCTGTGAATTTTTTTTTATTATATCAAAATATTGTTCTTTCTTAAATATTAAGTTGGTAATTAACAGTGCTGCTGTTTAAAATCATTTTAAGGGACTGGAAGATTTGATACTGAACTCTTTAGAGAAATAATCCAACAAAAAAATAAAAACACTATTTGCAAATTTGCAAAATTTGCAGATAACTATTCATTTGTCTTTCGATTAGATAATGGGTCAAAGAGAAACAGTTGGAGTTTTTAGAGATAGATCATGCTTCAGCTAAAGGTCATCGTCTCTGATTCCTACCTGGCATCATGCTGTGGAATGCAATGGTCCGCTGTCCGATGAAGTCTTGGCCGATGGGGTCATGATCCCACACAAGAAAACGCACAAGGGCCAGCTCTGGCATGTGAACCGTGAAGACCAGAGTTTCCTCCCACATCGGATTGAATCCTGGAAGAGGCAAAAGTGAGGCAACGAACCAGGTGAAGGTGGATGTGGAGGGGTGCAAAGGAAGAGATAGAGGCAAGAGGAGGAGGACAAGAAGAAAGAGGTGAAAAATAAGTGGAGATTATGCAGGAAAAGAGAAAGAAGGTTGCAGGAGACGAACAGAAAGTGAGCTCTGTGCTCATTCATTATTCAGGATCTTGTGCTTCTCAGTCAGAGACAGCAGACTGAGAGGTGCTGCCGCTGCACAATAAGCTGTGGTATTCAGTTCTACATCAGGAGCCAAACATGCAGTTCAATCACTGAAGGTGAGAGTCTGATTCAGCAGCAGCCCCACAAACTTCTGCGGGTCAAAGCAGAGCTCCTCTGTCCCACACATCACACCAAACGGGATATTTATGCACTAATACAAGCATTAACTGGAGCACGCAGAGTGACATTATGTGAGGATGATCAGGTGCGTTGTTACTTATAAGTCAGCAAACAACTCACCGTTATCATCCACCACTCTGGTCTGCTCTTTGCAGCAGTCCACTGGGAGGCCGATGATCTCCACCTCCACAAACGGATCGATAATCTGACAGAATGATGTCACACAGGATTAGGCAGAGAATAGAAAAACAACAAAACTCCTCAATAGACCAGAGAAACCAATGATATTAACACAGTTGCTAAGGAGACAGAATGTGCACGGGTGGAAAGGTATGATGTGCAACATCTCAAGAAAAATTACTTTATCTATCTATATATATCTAGAAAAATATATATATATATATATATATATATATATATATATACATACAGAAACTAGAGGATGAACACAAAGTGCTACAAAGATGACTGATTGTTCAGTTTTCAGGGATATTGAGTGTCATTTGTGTCAACATACACGAAATCACAGCAAACTGTGATTTTGCTGTGAGTTATGTATTATGCTCCCCTTTGGAGGTGACGGGGAGAAACAACCCCTACAGAGCAGTAGGAGGGGCGTGTGTCTTGTAAACGAAGAAATCTGGCCCACCTCTCCTCGGTCTCCCAGCATTGAATCTTTGGGTTTGGGCAGCTGTTGTCCACTAATTATCTTTAACACCAGCTGTTTCTTCATGCGGCCTGGCAGCGGATCCTCCAGGTTCGGGTTAAAGGCACCTGAAGCAAGTGGGAAAGATTTGTTCGAAAGCTCACACAAAACAGTACTGATGAACCCGCTGTGAAGAAGTGGAAAGGTTACAGAGCACATGCAGGTCGAGAGTAAACTGCCTGAAGGCATATTTCCTGAACAGACCTTCACACATGCAGGCGGGTTTGAGGATGTAGCCACAGTTGCCATTGCTGTAGAATTTAGCTCTGTTGAGCTGAAGGACCCGCCCCTCAGACTGGTAGTTTAAAGCAACTGAAATCAAAATAATGTAGAGTAGACATTTCACTGAGGAGAAGAAAAACCAGATAATGTGTTCAAGGCTGTGGAAGCAGCAGAAAGCAGATCTGAAAGTGTGGTGCTGTAGGCTGAAAGTCCATATTCATCCAAAACGGCTGAGCTCTTACCAAGCTGGCAGCCGGTGCTCCAGAAAGGCTGGGGGTTGAAATTAGAGGAGTCCACCCGGTAGGAGGACGGGTAGATTCGGGACAACTGGCGCTGGTTGAACTGGATGAAGGACGCAGCTTTCTGTTGCATCAGCTGATGGGCTTTTGTTTCGCTCAGAGACGACACCTGCCAGCTGCAGTTAGCTGCCACACAAAACAAACATCTGATTCGCAGAGAACAGTGCAGCTCACATGAATTATGTAGTTTGGAGGTATGAGTTGTAATCCACTTCTTTACAGCTGAGTGCAGTAGTTTTGAACAGTCAGCGTTTTTCCTACAATAAGAGTCTAAGGCTTCAATTTGGTGAATCAGAAAGAAATTGAGCTGTTAATATGGCGATTGCTCAGTGAAGATACTGTCTACTCAGAAATAACCAACTATACCCCAGCTAAAATAAACACAGTAAATAAATCCAATTAAATTGTGTGCACAGCCTGTATCAGCTGGATGATTTTACACTCACCTTGGGCCTCAATGTCATATAGACCCACAGAGCAGGTGTACTTCACCAGATCAGACAGGGCCCTAGAGAGCTTCATGGTCTTCTTCTTTCTGTGGGGCCAGTGAAAAGGGTTAAAATATTTTAAATCTATACAGTAATTACATTAAAAAGAAGAGGAGTTGATCAAAGTGAAACCTATACATTAACCAGAAAAGGTTGTTTCAGCGTGTGCAGCTATGACTTGGTGACTGATTACATTCCTCTCAGAGACCACGGCAGTTAAAACAGGAAATGTAAGAATGGCCCTTGCGAGTCACCGTCAGTGAAGGTGTGTGTTTCTGGGACACATACTTGTTGTGGTGGGGTGGGGCTCGAGAAGCGCTGCTTGTGCTCTCCTGGTCCGTGTCTGTGTCTTCGTAGCTCGAGGTCTTCTTCAACTTTGACGGCTTTTTCTGTGAAAACATTGAGCAGGTCACCTGACAGGCAGCACGGGAAACACCAACTCATTGAATTGTGTCCACACAAGTTCCATTTGCATTTAAACCGGCAAGAGTTTATTTGTGTGAACGTTGACGCAAACTACTTCCTTTCGGAAGCCGTTCGGAGGGTGAAACATCAGGACCGACCTTGCGCTTAGAGAAGCTTCCGATGAAGGAGCGGCTGGAGCGCTTGGTGCTGCTGGAGTTGGTCTCATCAGCTGTGTCTGTCCCCTCATCACTTTTACCCTTTAGCCGGAGAAGAAAGACATTTTTTGAGAAGCACTTCAAACAGGAATGGAGACATCCTGAAGGAACCAAAAGGGTTCTACCTGTTCACATAGTCCAGGTCTCTGTTCAGATCCTGGTTTCACAGACAGCATCACACAAATATTATGTAATATTTACCATCAACAGTTTTTACACAGTCACTCTCAATGACATGTCATGTAGTCATGTGACACCTGAAAGGAGGAAGTGGTGCGGTAATAGCCACATGTTTGTGATAGGGTGAGGTCAAAGATGGCGGTCATTTTTTCTCGTCGGTCGTTTATTGGTCTCCATTTATGGGGTAAGAACTCAAACTGCTTTAAACCTTTGGCTCAGACTTATTTTGTCTCAAATCTATAAACATTAGGAGACATTTCTCATTACAGAGCTTATTTTAGAGCTTTCATTAAGAACTTATTGCAAAAGTTTGGATAACCTTCATCTAAATACTGGTGTATACAAGTCTTTTTTTTGCTCTGAGCTGAAGATGAGTGATTTGCAAAAATCCACTGGTATCCCCATAGTTTTGAAAGATCCATAACAGGAGAACAGCGTTGGTTTGCAGTGATTAGGAAGTGGGAGAGCCTCACGGCAAAACTTGCTGCTCTCTCAGTTGCTGAAGAGCAATCGGTGCTTCACATGTTGACACCATAAAAATCTCCAACAACAAATAAAAGTCGATAGATTTGTCGCTCGTCGCTTTCTTAAAATACGTCACTACAGGGGCACCAAGCAAGGGTACAAAGTTGGCAACAGTGTCTCTTCTGTCCTGACCACACCCTGCTTCACCTAACTCCACCCACTCTCGACCACACCCGTTAGTGTCTCGTGGCTTTACCCCATTTAGAGGAATTTCTATAAATCTTAGACTTAGACTTTATTGATCCCTTGGGAAGACTCCCTCAGGAAATTGAAATTACCAGTAGCTTACAGAAAATAGTAGCACACAGCTGTCAGGGTCGGCGTTTTGCTTTTACAGGGAAAAGACCTTAGTTACACTTCAAGGTTTCAAACCAATGTCGGAAGACTCAACATTTTACTTTAGTCTCCTGATATTTTCTACATCTGTTATAAACATCTTTTAAAACAATTTTGTTTTAGCTGAGGAAAAAAACAAATTTGATCACTATCATGAGTAAATGTATAAACCAGCTGCCTGTCACCACTCACCTGTGTTCTCCATAACAACAAGATGTCAGACGTTGCGCCCTCAACGTGACGATCCTGACGGAGTTAGTTGGTTAAATAACAAGCTTGTTCTTTACATTCTGTGTTTACCTTGTTGTCACTCTTATCAAGGGTCTTCCCACTTGGTGGGAGGCCAGCGATGGTGAAGCTGTCTGGATCCTCCCGGTCTCGGATCTTGGACTCTTTCATCAAGTTGTCCAGTTTTTTCTTAGCCATGTTTTCCACCTGCTTCCTGTTAGCTGATGTCTGCGGGACAGAGCAGCAACTGAAGGTTAGATGGTGAACGGCGCCGTATGAAAGTTATTCATGATTTAGCATAACGCTCAGATTCAGACTGTAAATGTTTCAATACATTCCTAACTGCTGTGTCATACAGCTGTTGCTGCAGCTCTGGCAGATATCGACAAATTGTCAGCCTCCAGCAGCTCAAATGAAGGACCTTCTCCTAAGCAAATCAAGAGCACGGCTGTCTTCATAGACACAGCTTTAGTTTGAGTAGAATGCACATGCACAGTTCAGCCACAAGATGGCAGATGTGATCAATAACTCACAAAAGTCAGATCCACATGAAATTAAGTCGGAGGAATTATTTTTACTTTGGATAAATATTTCACTGCAGTGATAACAGGATCATTTTATTGAAACGTTTGAAAGAATTGTTAGCTGAATGCTGCATTTTCTGCTTCCAATAATAAACACAATGAATTCTGGGAAAAAAGAAATAAAATCTTAATCCATTAACTGAAAACATAACAGCGGATCCTCAGAAGATTATCTGATCTGATGCGTTTAAAAACCGTAAACTATATTAATCGGCCTACTTCTCTATTTTATTTTTTTTTATTTTTTTACTTTTCACATCAAAGTGCTAAATTTAAGCTCTTCTGTAATGCAGCAGGAAAAAGATTAAAATAATTTCTCTTAAATAAGTGTCGTTTGGTCGGCTTCATGTGTCTAAATGGTTCCCTCTGAGGAGAGCTGAGGCAACGTTTTGACACCCAACAGCTTGAAGCTAAACAGGCAGGATGAGAGCGGATGGAGCATGACTGAGATGACTAGAGATGAAGTCTTTGATACGATACCTTCCACTTTAAGGAGTTAGCACATGTTCAGGAAAAGAAGAGAGAAGAGCAGGAAATAAGACCAAACAGGCACATAAAGGAGGAATAAAGCCAACCAAGAGAACACTGTCAGCAAAGCTCGATACTAACGTGAACACACGGCAAAATTAATGTTTCATCTACTGAGCACAGGGACACGTGGACTGCTGGAAACAGACGAGGACGCGGAGGCTACGTACATCTCCGTTCATCAGCTTGCAGTCGTCCTCCATCTCATCAGCACTGTCCTCATCCGACACGTCTCCCTCCTCTGCGTCCTCGTCGATATTAGGAGGCAGCTTCTTGCCCTGCAACGGAAGTGGAAAATAGATTTGAATAAACAGATGCAGCCGTCTCAGGAGCATTCTGAGACATTAAGTTAGAAGAGGGCACTGTTCGCAAAAATCCAACACTGGGTTACTGTAGAGCACTGACTTTACTTAACACAGAGAGGAAGCCAAAGGAGAGCTGAAAAAGGCTACAGTCATAGTGAAAAGTAAGCAGAACCTGCTTTAACTCCAGGGCAAAAATGAAGCCAACAAGAAAAAAAGCTTGTAGAACTAGACAGCAGCACTAATATCAAGTAGTCGTTTACTGTCTGATTGCATTATTCTGGAGTTTCAGACCAGTCTTCTCACAACTTTGCTTGCATTGCCTGGTTTTGTCCGTAATCCAAACCTGCAATCCAAAAAGATTGCAGGTTGCCTCGGATTTGAGTTAAAAATCTGAATCCATGAACCAGCCCTAACCGAACCTGACCTAACCTAACCTCTCCACCACCAAGGCAGTAATCTCAGGTCTTTATTCTTTTAGGTTTCACTTAATTTGAACCAAATTGTTATTCTGGGATTTAAAGTCACTCAAGAGAACATCATGTGTGAGCAGCAGCTGTGGAGGTTGTGATTCTGATGGACTCAAATAAACCCAGATAGAATATTTTGTCTTATAGAAATTCATTGCTGGCACAAAAATGATGATAAAGACTCAGATCAGCTGATTATTTCACTATACATATAACCATAATCAGGAAATCCTGAGAAGACAAGGATGTTTGATTTTTCTCACAGCTTTTACATTTTAGCTGCAGTGAAAACGATTTAGTGAAGCATGCCGTCCTGCTCAGTGGCTGCTCTGACTTTGGATTCAGGAACTCAAGCTTTGATTATTTGACTCTTCATCTGGATTCTATGATCTTGATTTCCAGAAATAAGGGATGTGGAGCAATGAGCAGCAGCCCTGTCCATTTTCTCCTCTGCAGACGTCTCTGGCTCAGAAATGGCAACATGTGTAACTCATTTACTCATGACTTTCCTCTAAACTCTCAAATCAACTTTTCTTCACAAGCTCACAATTATCCCTGTTGCACCTTATTCTTCTGCTTAAATTTCCTTCCTCTGAATATCCCATTAATATATTTGCATACAGCACTCTGAAATACCCAGCTTCTTCAACAATGACATTGTGTAGTTTACCCTCATTGTTTCAGTGACTGTCACGATAAGTGAATAAAGAAGTATCAATCTCTTTATTTACACAAATTAACAAAAAAAAGTTTTAATAATATTTAGATTTCCCAAGATGCACCTGTGTTTTCTCAACATGACATAAATAAACAGATGAGATGATTTACAGTTTGGTTCAACTCTAGGAGGAAATGTCCTTGCTACAGCCAGGAAGGTTTCCTCTCCTCTCTCACACCGTTTTCACGCACTCCTCTCCACACCTCAATCTGCTATTCTGCCTTTGATTTTACAGTGTGAATATCAACCTGCAGATAAAATGGAGGGCTGCCGTGACAGCCTGGGGACCGAGTCTCCGAACTGTGAAGAATGTCAGCAATGGAGGTCGTCTGAACTCTAGCATCTAAGACTAAGCCTACTCCATGAAACATCAAGATTCAGACTTCACCTTCACCAGGATCTTGCCCCTGAGAGATTCTGGAGAGGGTAGTCTCCCAGACTCCTCTGCCTTGACGCTGGACACATCTAGTTTGTCCCCGAGGATCTCCATCAGGTACTGGGCCATCTTCTTTTGCTGGGGAACGCTGCAGTGGTTCTCTATGGACAGGATCACCGGGTAGCTGAGGAACGACAATGACAGGCTGGATGGGTGACAGTTCAGGATGTAGCAGTCAGCTAATGCTACCGTGTGTAGCACAGTGCTATTATGTAGGAGATGTTGGAAGAGCCAGGAAAAATCAGCTTGATTCATGTCAACCGCTTTAAGCTCCTTTTTGTTTCTTATTTGACCTACTTGTCTAAAGGGTTTAACCTGGGAGGGAGTTATTGTTATAATATGGGAAATTTACAAGAAAGAGGAGGAAGAGGAGGAAAATATAGTCGTTTTCTGAACAAAATGGGATACTTCACAGGTATGATGTAGTTTCCCGTAAATTTTGGTTAAAGTTGGTCTAAAATCATTGCTACCAGAATATTAGAAATATTACTAATAACAATGATTTCAGAAATAGATAATTGTATTTATTCTGACAAAAATTCGCTTAAAAAATTAAAAAACATTTTTTTATTTAGCCACTTATGGCTTTTTATATAATAATAGAAATACATTGACAAATGCATTTAAATAAATTATTAACTTGCTTTTTAAATATAATAAACATTTTATTGCCTATAATGCTAAAACAAAGAGGATTATAGACAAAGAACTTTTTAAAACTTAAATGGAAATTTTTGATATTCTATATTCAGTTTCAGCTTTAGTTCTCCATGTTGTCTCCTTGAAAATGGCTCTGTTTGAGTCTGTATACTCCAATTAATATCATGCTACTGTAAGATGATGAGTTTCATTCGTCACCTTACCTTTGCAGAAGTCATTAATACTTGTTGCTGAAGTATTTGTCATGTAAAGGTGAAAGTTTAAAAAGAAAGGATCCTCATAGAGTTTGGTTCATTTAACCATCTTCATGTTGGTGAACTGAGGTCAGATTTTAAACATGTACTGTCCAGACATGAACTCCGTCATACTACTGTGTTCACTGTGTGGACGACTCCGCCGTGGATAGGGAACGCCAGTGTGTTTTTGCATTTCAAAGCCTGTCTATATGCAGCATTACCTCGTCGTTATGTGTTGAGTATTTCCAGTTATGAGATACATAAACAAACGTTGGCAGGATAAACTGGAATGGGCGCCTAATTGAAGCATAATCACGTTTCACTGTAACCAACACCAACACACTTCATTAGTGCTGGATGGTGGTGAAGCTGCCTTGCAGCAAGGAGGACCTGTGCTTGTGTGGGTTTTCACCAGGGTACTCTTCCTCCCACAATCACAAAACAAGACTGTCAGGTTATCGCCATCTCTAAATTGCCATTAGCTTTGAGTGTGTGCATAGTTGTGTTGTGTCTGTTGACATCTCAAGCTAATCATTGGAGAAAGTCTGCCTACCTTCCACGATAATAGTGAGATATAGTCAGTGGATAGACACATTTTAACCATTAGTGTTTTGTAGGCGCAACCGATTTAGAAGTGAGCACTTTGTTTGTTTGTGGTTCCTTAAATGTGTTTATTGCTTAGATTTAAATGTTTCCAGAACCATTTTCTGGGGCAGCTGAGGAATTACAGTGCTAAGGAGTTTGTAATGATCATAATAATCCATATAAACTCTCAGCATTTGCATATTTCTTTCTGCTCTGACTCCAGTTGCACTTGGCCTGTTGAGAGCCATGTCTTTTACACATCCGCATGCATCCGCTATTGTCACATTTCATTTTACTGATATTGCTACAATCAATAACAAATGTCTTCAGGCACAATACAAAACAAATGGTTAACTCATTCCAACCAATCTGTATCACATAGTAACATAAAAATGCACATATGGCTTTAAAAGCTCAAGATGTTCTTTCCATCATTTCCTCATTTTTCAGGTCCTCATTTCCTAAAATGAAAACTCTTTCACTGGATTCATGTTTGCTTGTGTCAGAGTGTTGAATTTATACAAATGTGACACATTTGGCATAATTTTGTTACTACAGTGGGGCAGTGATTTTTCTCACCACATCTTTTTCTATTCCACTAAAGGAGATAATTTGTAGTTCCAAAGGCACCGGTAACAAGTTAATGCATATGAGAAATTGTTTTTCTAAATACATTATGAGCCAAGTATGAAGATGATTGAGCTAATATAATGGAAATCTAATTCAAACCGAAAATAAAGACACACCGTAAATGTTTAGGTTGCAAACTTAAATTGATTATGAAGCAATGAAGAAATTAACTTGATTGCTTTGATTGAATAAAATGGAGAAAGCCCACACAGTGCTGTCAGCAAGAATTTACTCTGGGAGAGTTGCATAGGAAGGATATGGTCAGGTTAATGTCTGGAAAAACAGCATTTCAAAAGATGAAGCACGGCAAATTATGAGTCTCAAACACAATACTGAGTACAGTGAACAATTCTGATGTTACAGTCACTGGTAACATCCCTCAGATGGAGGGATGTCTGCCTCCATCTGACATCCCTGTCAGATGGAGGCTTTTTAGTCCAATCCTGTCTTGAATAGGCTCGTCTTTATTTAGCACCCTGGAAAATCCAACTCCTCTTTGAAGTGGTACCAGCCATTTAATCTGGGCTATTTTAGCCAATTATCTGCGGAATATGGAGTCCACAGTCATCCTTTTCAAAAGCATATAGTAAAAGGTGAAGATGCACACAAAGGCAGTGCTTCGGTATCCTTTTCTTGAAGAAACAGGATCTAAAAAGAGTTTTAAAAATCGAGTCTGCGTGCATATCAATGGAATAATTACCTTTTGATGCAGAGTCAATAAAAGGAAGCAAGGTGTCTGTGTGAAAGCTTTCATTTATCTGTGCCAGAAAGGTAGAGAATTTCAGGGAGTTACATGAGCATGTGTAATATGGCTACATTCTAAAACGAAAGCAAGGAAAACAATGAGTGACAGCGAAATAATAACTACAATTTTCTCCATCACAACCTAACAAAATGCTTTTTTGAAGAATGGATAGGAAAAAATATAGGAATTAGACAGGATGTGATCAAGGTGCAAGTCAGATTTGTATTTTTTGAAAGGTTGTGGACAGTCTTTAATTCTGCATAAATCAGAACTACACCACATATCTAGGGGATGAATAATTATCAAATGATTTTATCCTGAAAAGTGTGGGATGTGGTTCCTGTCTTGCTACACAAGAGAGACAAAAAACACTGATGCCCAGAAGCAAAGTGCATGAAAGTACTCCGACAATGTCTTTCTCATGAAAATAGATGGCATGAGGAGATAAAGCCTGATTGCCTTTGTTGTTAACATAATGAAGGTTAATAGGATTTGTATGAGGAGGAACAAGCCACATAAAAACTTTACATGACTAATTACAAATAACTGTAATTAGCTCTTAAATGGGAACACAAAATTGAACTGATGTGATCGATGTGGAAAAACAAATATTTTATACTGACGGGCTTTTTTCTGCAGCAACTTCTCCACCTTCATAATGTAAAATCCACCAGAATTGAATCTGAAATTATAAACACAGCTAGTATCCAGCTAGATGACTATTAACTGGGTTTTTTGCCATATTTATGAAGCAAGTCTAATGCGCTCAAAGGCTCCACACTAATGGACGAGTTTAAGAAAAAATGACACATGCAATATAATAAGTGAAGACAGTAAAGTGCAACAGACACCATAACTAACTTGTACCTTCACGATTTGATGCATGTGATCTGATGCTTGATACAAGTCAATAGTTCTGGAAGCTTACCGACAGATTCCTAAAAATCTACTGAGAATACATAAAATCATTGGAAACAGATGTATTAGAGCAGACACACAACTAAAATGTGCAAGACCAAAGTCAAGGACTACTGACCTAAAACAAATCTGAATATTTCCCTGGATGACTGAAAGCTTGTCATTGTTAACAAAGCTACCAGACAACAAAAACTAGAATTAAGAAAATATTTTCGTTAAATAATAAAAAAAAGACTTTGCACTAAAGGGGAAACTAACAAACTGTAATGAGCATTTCACCTTCCCCCTCAAACAACTCCACTTGCGGCTTTAATAATTACATTACTTTTGATTATTATTATTATCTTGTCATTGTACATGATGTTCCTTTGATATTTTACTTCCACAATTCAAATTCAAAACAGCATCATTTTTGATGGCTGAAGTGAAACTTACTGTAACAGAGTGTTTGGAAAATTAGGTTTATTTCCTGATGCTGAGGCGAGGACTGTCTATGAGATGAGGAACAATCGTTTCTAGGAGTCTATAGAAGGGCTGCAAAAACACTGACCTCACATGTTTGGACAAGTCATACACCGTTCATTTAAGCAAGATAATTTCCTTTGTTAGAAATGCGCTGACATTTTGTGTATCACTGTTCTTACTGTTGGCAAGTAAGAGGCCCAAATCCTTGTAATTTCTGTCTTGACTGCTTTGTATAACGAACACGTTTCTAACACTATTAGAAACTAAAACTAAGGATTTTCAAAAAGCAAAAATCTTCAGAAATTAGGTGTGAAACATTTGGGCAGAAATCCTCCAGTTCCCTTTAAGCACTGAAATATTAACTGACAGCACCGACACCTCCCGATAAACATGATTATCAGTGGCAGACAGTCACGCTTCACGCATCGTTAGTTACCATTACCAGAACATGAGGAAATGACACGGTGAGCTGCTGAAGTGCTCAAACTGCCTCAAAGTGGATTTGCGGGCCACACGATGAAAAGAGAAGGGACGAGAGAGTTTCAACGTACTCTGTCTTGATGAAGGCGTACTTGTTGATCGTCTCGATGACGTCTTTGAAGAGGATCTTGGAGGTCAGGGTGTAACCGTGGTGTACGATGGGCTCTCCATCCTGGCCGTCCCAGCAATCGACTGCGGGAAAATGACAGCACATATACACTGAGCAGAGGAGCTCATCATAGAATAAGAGGGATTTATGCAAAGAATACTATTATTTGCATAAATTCTTCCTAAGCTGACAAGACATGAGTGAAAGAAGGCGTCTGATTGTGACAAATCGTTAAAGGAGGAAAACAACAAGAAGAGAAACGGGATTGAAGTTTCTGAGAACCACTGGCTGGTTTTAGTTCTGGTGAAGTCAAGACATCATAACCCAAAACCTTTAAATCTTCAAGTACTACGTTGACCACAGTTGATTTTTATTTGCTCATGCAAACCTGGCCGACATCTACTATCATCATAACGCATTTGTAAGTGAAAGGATGAATAATTGGCAGATCATCTAAATGAACAAATTATTACTCTGGCAAAGACGAAACAATGTTATGGGGAAAGAAAGCATTTTGATGAGTTTCTTAAGTTAGAATTGAAGCTATTTGATTGACTTACAATTTAAACCCACTGAGTTTAATTTCATTTCATTTAAATATAATTTCAGTAGGACTTAATTGCCCATTTTCAGAAGAGCTGCGTCAAATGTAATACTCAAATATCAGGTGAAATTTGGCTAAGCCAGTTAGTGGCAATGTTTGTTGATGCTTTGAGCATGGGAATGGTTCCAGGGTGAAAATAAAAGAGCTTTTAGGCTTGGGAGGTAGCAAATCGTAAGGCTTTCATTTAAAGCTTTGTTATTCAGAAAAAAAGATTTAAATTTGTTTTATTGCCGATTTAGTTTCTTCTCGTTCAAGTTCTCAATTGAGTATTTTCCACCAATCTGAACAACGATTACAAAGCAATCTCCTAGCTGGAGACAGAGATGCCTAATGATTTCCATTTGGATTAAATATTAAACATTTCTATGCGATAAAATGTCACTTTGCAAAGACACTCCATTAGTTCCAATCAGACTGTTTCACATAAAACGAGTCACTATGGCCTCCATCAGTGCATCATTTAAAGCATCACACTGCAATGTTTAGAACCATGAGGGCTGCTTTGCTTCCTCATCACAAAACATTTCCAATCTGAAACATAAGCTATAAATGACTTAATGCTGAAAGTTTCTCCGTTTTCTTCATAATTTTTAACCTGGATAAAACAGATTGGTTATAATAGGTAACGGTGCAGAGAAAACACTGAAAGATGCAGAACCTATGATTTCATTGTTTTCTTAAAACCTGGAAGTAAAGAGGAGAACCATCGTCTTTCAGCAGAGGGAGCTGCTAATAACAAACCTGCAATGTATTTATATGAACGGCTTTTCTAACTTTAATCATCATATGAGTGGGACTGAGTGTTGGTTGATACAGATGTAAAGTGGGTGGGGGTTCAATTATAGATCTGCCTTCAACCTGCTACAAAGACAAATTAAGCTCTAAATGCTCACTAGACACAACACTCTTTGTTCTTCTAGTCCAACGCATTTGGAAGACAACAACCAGGAACATTCCCACACACCACGCTTCCACTGAATGAAGGCAGACTGTGGGGGAGATAAATGCTAAATACTCTGAATTTAGAATGCAGTATTTGACTCTCCAACAATCACAAGCACTATGGCAACATAATGTTTGCAGATTAATTATCTCCTTTACTGAAACACAGTTCTCAAATTACAACAAGTCCGTAGCCATAACACTCTAGATTTTGTTGATGCAATAAAACGCACATCTTTATTCCATCTTTATTCAAATGAGAAAAAAAAGATGCAAATCCTGCTTGCTGCAGAAATAGGAAATTATTATTATTGTTATGTTAGTCACCTTCCACACAGCGACAGCCTGCCTGCAGCACCCAGGCGTACATATCCACCCTGGACTGGGACATCAGCTGGTCTCCCATCAGGTAGGTGTTGTGCGATGAGGCGATGAAGTAGTTGCACAGCGGCTGGGTCATGTCCTGGTTCACGTTGTAGTGCTCTGGGTTGAAGATGTCTCCAGCCGGGCTGCGCATGTAGTTTGTAAAACCTAGAACAAAACCAAATCGTTTCAACTGAACTACTTGTAAATGTTGGAAAGTTTTACAGGCAGGTGCACAAATTATTATCATGGACTCTAACATCAATTTTTAATATTTCCAAGGTCAACTTTGAACAGGAACACCTTACCGACACAGCTGTCACAGATACTGTCCTATGGTTTAATAGTTCATAATAAACAAAGCTGTTCCAACAATAGACTAATAACCAGTGCTATAAAAACAGAACCAATGTGAGGTTCCAAAGCCAGAGAACCATATCTTTTCTGTCTGCTTTCTGAAATTCTGTATGTGATCTCAGTGTAATATTGATTTCGGGCTAATATTTAAAGCCTGCACCAGCATTTAAATGATGTAAAATGCTGACCAGCCTGTCCAATCCCATAATCTGAAGACAGCAATTGTGAATAGAGTTCAGTAAGATGATGCCCTCTACTTACTGATCTGTATTAATTTAACACAGAAGGGCACACACACACACACACACACACACATTCATGTATATTTACCATCAATTCCCAAAACGCCCTGCTTTTGATTTTCAGAGCACGGCTCAAACTTGTTGATGATCTCCAAGCAGTGGTCCTTGGTCACCTTTGTCATCTGCAAAATGAGGAAATGCCATCTCTAGAAGGTCTATTATACTTTTGTTTCCCAAAAAAGTTGACTGTTTTTTAAAGAGTAAATGAGGTGCACCCATGTCATCGTTCCATCCATCCTGGCTGGTAAAGAAAAAGTCAGCCTGGTGCCTGGGAGCTGCTGTTTGAAGCTGATGATCATTAAAGAGGAGTGGCCAGTCCTCTCACAGCACAGACTCATGTCACTTTGTCAATGTCAGGTTTACTTATGTGGCACTTTTAAAAACGGGTTAAAACTGTGCCAAAGTGCTATACAAAAACAATAACACAATCAAATAAATTGAAAACAAAGCTAAAACATCACATCAGAAAAGTTTCAGAACTAGGCCACAAATAAACAGCAACAAACAAAAATAAGTTTGGAGAAGTGATTTAGACTTTCTGACCATCACACACAATATTCATTCTATGATAAAGATCTCAGTAATCTAGTGGAAATGAGTCCATACTTACTACAATCTGCATCGAAGGGCTGCAAACTTTAACTTTTGCAATATTAAATGCAATATTCATTACTGGTTTCTCAGTTTGTGACTGAGTTTTTTTTAGGACTTTTTGTTGTGTTTTTATGACACCAGGTACTTCTGAACTGCCTTTTTGCTTAAGTATACAAATAAACTTGATTGATTGTTCGATTGATTTAGGAATATTCAGGAAGGAAAAGGTCCCACAGAGGAAGCTGCACCTTTGAGAGGATGGCCAAGCAAAAATACTTTGAAGAATGTGGTGATAGGACATTGCTTGGTCCTGGTCCACAGGCCTTTGTGTGCTCATTTACAGCCACTGTCCATCAATATTGTAAGACGTTAGCAAGCTTTTCATTACCACAATGAAAGCACATGTTTACCTTCTGCTCAGTCTCCAGGAAGCGAGTGATGTCATCTGTGTCCAGGTGGTCTTTGTGGTTGCTGTAGGTGAGCATAAGGAGGTACAGATCTCTGCGGGTCGACATCATCTTGTAGAAGGAGCAGAACTCCTCAAACCCCAAAGTTCCCTGTTTGTCATCTGTGTCTGCCTCCTACAGCAATCATACAGTGACGTTGTTATCCCACCAGTTTAACATCCCAGCTAATGTTATATGTTCATCTCCATATATCTAGATCACAGTATGGCATGTCTGCTGGAGTGATCCCAAAATATACAGTTGGGTTTTCTATGCAATAATTTCCCAAAAAGCATCAACAGTTTTCAGTCATTTCAAAGTTAATCTAATTTATAAATTAATTGAAGCAAAAAAAAAAAAAAAAAACAAAACAAAAAATATCAAGAAAAACTGTAAAATACAACTCAGTACATATATAGACTCATTATCAAGTCTTGATTGATCACCGACAGGTTAATTTGGTAGGACTCAAAAAGGAGGTTTTCTCCACTTGTCCCATCTGTTCCCTGACTTGATATCAGTAGGTAGGTATATTTGGACTACAATCATAAGCAACACATTATTCTACACTACTGTTCATGTGATCCTGCCCATAAAGGGTCCATATGCCAAACAACACTGGAGGCAGCCACATACTGGACACTGCTGACGTCTGTGCCAGCTGGAGTTTGGCCTCGGAGTAGCACTGAGTGGTTAAAAAAAGAACAACACCGATCCAAGAGCAGGAACTACTATGTGTAATCTGACATGGCTAACTCCTGTAGACCCTGAGCAGGGCTGCGGAGGAGTTTCATTAGCTGACGGCTTTAGTTGTAGTTTACATAAAATGAGTAAATTATACAATAATTTTGAGGAATATAGTCCAAAAATGATCTTTAGATACTTTTCCTGGTGGGCAGAAACCTTCCAATTTCTTTTAGCTAGAAATGGAGAGACTGGACAACAGCACTGAAATATTTGCACAGCTTGGAGCACATCGCACCTAGATGCTGCTAAGTTGTGACAGTCCAATAACAAAGTGACAAGCACAGTCCAAGTAGATATTTTCCCAGAGTTAACCGAGATATTGCACTCTCACTTTGTTCTATTCTGAAATAGGGGCAAAAATCAGTCAGAAGTTGCACTAAAATGAATGAAAGGCATAAAAATGCATACATATTTACAATTATTGTCACTCAGGACACATCATGGAGCCAGCAGGATAACAAAGCAGTGGAAGCACAGCTGGGGAACACCCACAAAGCTTCTGAGCCTTTTTGCTTCCACCATGTTTTATGCATGAACTTAAGTGCTAAGAAGGCTTGTTCTTTGGGAGCATTGACAGAGGTAATAATTCACCACTTAGCAGAGCTGCTGCTGCCTCTGCCCACAAAGTTTAACTGTCCCTTGAACATCTAAGCTCTGGGTGTTACTTAGTGCTGCGATACCATGTTTCAATTGGTCACTACAACAGGCCACACCACAAAGAAAATCATCATCATCATCATCATCACCCTGGTTATGAATTTGACCAGGTTTATTGAATTCTTCTGATATAACTTAAAGTAGATCCTTGAACTATTGATACGTCCATCAGGATGTGATGGCTCCAATATTCTTTCTTTTTTTTTTTTTTTTTTTTTGTTGGAGCCATCAGTCAGAATCATACATTTCACCAATAATATAATTGAATTTTACAGCAATAGTGATATTTTAGCACTATAAAGAATTGTAGTTGCTCTTATGTTTAGAATAAAATGTACATACATTTTTAACATGTTTATTACTTTTTATACACAAAATCATTTGAGCTAATTTAGGAACGCGCCGTTTTAGAGCTACATGACAATTACTCAAATAAGTTGCTGCTGCCGATCACACACTCCTAACTCAGTGTTTACATTAGCACCTCAGACACATGAAAATGACTCCAAACAGCTGAACAGTGGCATAAACATGCATCGCCGACCCTGAAGCAGAAGAAGAGGAGCATCCTGAATAACAAACATCAACCCACAACCACTGAAGGATTAAATGTGGCTCTGAAACACATTTCTATCATTATTAATTCAGACTGAGGATTCTGTTTCAATGTGCTGTGATGTGAAGTCCAGCAGCTGACATCAGCACAATAATTAAGCACACAAAACGTTTTTTTTTTCCCCCCCCCACAAATGCAACCTTTTTTAAAGTCTGCATTTGCAAGGTTAGGGGAGAAGCACTTCTCTCAACATGCAAAAAACCCCAAAGTAAAATAAAATGACTCAATGTTGTCAATGTCCGAGCGTCTGACATGTTTTCACAAACCCTGCATCACTATAATTCCGACGGAAAATGCGCAGCCATTGTGGAGAATGTAACATGAGACACAGGACTAGCAGAGGCTATTGTTCAGCGTTAGCTTGTATGAAATGTCAAATCATGTTAATGCCGAACAACAATACAAAACACACAAGACGTGCTTACATCACCATCATTTGCAGAATTGTGAAGAACAGTAGGAACACAACCTCCCTTCAGTCCACGTATTCTGGTAAATCCTGCTGTGAAATGTTGGTAATTTTCAAAGGACTCCTTCCTAAACTACAACTTTCTTTGGTCATTGCAAGCAAAAATAAAATGAAGCCACAAAACTCTGTTCTCTGTGACTGGGAGAAAATGGACACATGCTCTGTGCTGCAGCCGATAGCAAAACATTTTTCTTTTCTAGCAGCCATTGTGCAGTAGTAACTTAACATTTTCTTGTAATGAAGATTACAAGAGGGGCTGGGATTGGCTTGGGGTTACAAGGTAATACAATTTTCATGCAACAATTTTGAGATTTTAGAAACATGTAAAAAGTGAATTTTGCATTATAGTGGACCTTTAAAGTGGTTAACTAATGAGAACAATGAAGGGGGATATGTGAGGGAATTACCACCAGGATTATCATACATCTCAGCAACATTCTAATCTCAAATTAGCCTAACACTGCTCAGCTCTGCTGTAAAGCTACTTTTACAGTCATTAAATTAGATCACAAAGTAACTAGATTGATACTTTTAAATCCTATTTTACATTTCTTGTATTGCATATCATTGCATATTAGCTGACATTATGACAGAGCCAGTCTTCAGATAGGTAAAGACTCTAATAAGGTTAAGCCAAGAAAGTAGCCCAGTGACTGCAAGCACACAAATCTGCATAATGTCCACACGCATGCACACACACAGAGCCAGATTGATGCCCAGTGCGTTTACGCCGCATTACAGTGCAGGCCATCTGTGTCCCAGGAGCAGCATATGGAGAACATGCTCAGGACACTGGTCTTAGGGGAAGCCAACTGGCTGCCTGCTCTGGAGGAAGAGGGCTAAAACAACATGTTTAACAGGTCAACATGCTAATCCCTGTGCTGCGTGTCAGCCAACATCTGCAGCAGTCAGTGTCTTCTCTGATCAATCACAAACTGTCAGGAAGGAAGTACTTATAGCAGTTTCAAGTCACTAAATAAGCCCCTTGACATTAGGAGTCAGTCACTAAAGTCTACCACTGCTGTAGCTTCAAAGCTGTAGTATCCTTTAAGAAATAGATATCCAAACAAAAATAAAAAAAATATTTAGTAAGCCTGACTGTGTTTAAGGTCCTATATTCAACCCTAAAGTTGAATGTAGGGCTGTAGTCCTATGTTCCTGATTCCTACACTCAGACTGCCCTGTCTCTCCAGGGGAAAGCCTGCAGTCATTGAAGAACTGCAAAAGGCATTTGTTTCATAAAACAAATACCTGATACGATTCTTAATATGAAGAACCAAAACAAAAAAAAAGTCTGAGCATCCACAAGGAAATTAATAAAGTCAGGAGTTATAGTTATTTTCTAAAAAGAAAAAAAAAACTTGCTAAGCTTCAACTCATATTTAGGAGTCATCACAATAATTGCTGCTTTTTTCTGATTTGTTTCTTGAGTAAAACAAACCTGAAGAAAAGTAAAAGTGAAGTATTTCTATCAAAGCAACACGGGTAAAGGGACATAATTAAAAAAAGCATCAATTTACAATTTTATGATTAAGAAAATATGCATATGACATCACTTTACAGCTTAAAGTAATATCAACTTCAAGCTGATATTAAACAAGTATTAAGTCAGCATTTCTGCATTAAAATGTGATTTATTAATCTGATATATTCTATTCTTAAATATTGTGCTTCAATTGGTTTTGGGTTTCAACTAAAAATGATTATAATAAAACAGAGATGAAGGCTTGTGCACATCAGTTCAAGTGTACGAAAACTAGAAAACCCAGAATTTGTCCGCTTTTATCAGTACCTTGAACATCTGCTTGACCTTTTGCCGAGGCAGGTTGACGTTGAGTTTATGCAGAAGCTGAAGAACCTCATTGATGCTTAAACTCCCGTCGCCGTTTTTATCAGCCTCAGTGAACGTCTGCTTCAGCCACGTGACAAAACTCTGGTTAAGGAAGGCTGAACAAAAAATGTGATGTATCGATTTGAAGAACAGAAGCAGCAACACAAAATGTTCCTCCAATGTACATTTTAGACATGTTAATAATGTGGGACAGAGCCTCATCTAATTGATGACTCAGTGAAGGATATTGATCGCGGGTGCGTTGCCTCTTTGCCAAGCTGTCTTCGTCACTGATCCCGGCCATCAGGTACTTGAGGCCAGTGATCCAGGTCCGGGCCTCCTCTCCTGTTCCAGATACCAGGTCCAGGGACTCCATGTGTTCTCCGTAATACAGACTGAAGCAGCAGTTTGGGTCAAAGCTGCCATCTGCATACCGCTGGAAGATCTCAGACTGCTTTCCCTCACAGACCTCACGGATGGAGTCAATGGAGACTGAGAAAACAGGAAGTTTATTTAACTGAAAAGGAAAATCTTAATACAAAAGTGAGATTTAAAAAACCCTCAAAATTATACTAGGTGGCTCAATGGCCCTCTTTAATGTTGGCTGTAGAATATGGACACACCTTGCAGTTAAAATTTTGAAAATAAAATTTAAAAAATAACCCCCGACCTCTCACTTAAATGTGTGGTTGTACTATTTACAGTGCATCAAACGTTATTTTATTGCCATTAAATATCAGGAAAGTGTGACTGAAATATTACAACAAAATCGACAGTTATTCTGCTAGAAAAATAATTTATTCACTTACAAAAATCTAATCAAATCTCTGGTAAGCTGGCAACTTTATGAAATTCTTGAAGATACTGAATATTGATACCGAATCTCAATCTTACTTCTGACATGTTTCACATCAATGACATGAATGTCAAAATGAGACATGGCCATTCTGACTGCTGATGCTTTGAAAACTAATGGACACTTATCGAACTTTAGTTCTACATACGGAAGTGGCACAGATCAGATTTTTCTTCTGGAGAAAAGATTAGAATTGGGCCGTTCAGACTGCCGTGAAAAAGCCGGATTGAGGTCGCATTAGCCTGCTGTCTGAACGTAGCCTTATTCACTCAGTCTCACTAACCTAGCAACAATCTGTAGAGGGCCTTGCACAGCAGCAGTTTCAGGTTTTGTCAGCAGCTTTGAAATAAAAATGGCCTGTCAATGAATAATTCTATTTACTGATATAAAACTCTTACACTGTGCTGCATCACCCAGCCCTATTTCCCAGCACGGCGATTTTCGCCACGTTATTCTTTTGCAGAATCATCTTTCCAGCATCTATTGTGGAAGCGCAGAAAGAGAAACCTTTCAGAGTGGTAATCACAAGCACTTTGTTTAAAAGTCCTTAATGAGGTCATAGTGTTAACACTTTGCATTTTTCAAATCCTCTCTGGGCTCTAGTAATTGGTAAGTATCCAGATTTTCTCAACCTTAAAACAGCAAGGCTGACTTTTTAGCCTTGTTCATTCATTAACCTCTGATGCAACGAGAACGTCTGCTCACATTTAGAGGACATCAAGAGTCTTAATGAGTTTGAACCAGCCCCCCCACCATCATTTACTACCTCAATTTAAAACATGTCCACAGTTCTACCGGTGTGCCAGTGAAGTGTGTGGGTTATTTTTATGTTAGGGCTGGTGTGTAAAACACTATTTGGACAGATTAAAGCTGATGAATAATTAAACTGACTTAAGAAGCTTATTATTCCCAGGACTACAGAGGAGGGGGAACCACAGGAAACTGATCCCCTAAGCTCCCGTGGGATTAAAAATACTTTTGATATTTTTGCGTATTCCGATGCAATATTATCTTATAAATGTACAGCCATAAAATACGCCCCTGGTTGGGTTCTGTGTTTTCACATTGCCTCCTCTCTTGTACAAGAAATGTTTTCTTTTGGTGGTCTAAAAAAAAATCTCAGCTTGCATTTCCAAATAAATTATCTCCATGAATAGGAGTTTGTACATTTCAATGCTGTCTTTGGTGATTTCCATTTTACTTTTCTTTTCCAGTTGTGTTTTCAAATATGAGGTTGAATGTGTTTTTTTACTCATAAGTCCCTTATATAGTCATAATGTAATATTCTCTTTGGATTTTTCCTGATATAAAATTAGTATTTCATTAAGCACTGATTCCTGCTCATCCAGATGTCTAATAATTTCCAGATTGAGATAGTCCCATCTGTAGAATGTGCAGAAATCCTGTTGCACCAACTTGTATCTTGTTCTGAAAATCTTTTCTTTGACCTTCATCCATTATTGAGAAATGTGCTGTTATACCTCTAAATTATATTACATTGCTTTTGTCACTTGGCCCCAGATTCATAGTAGTTTTTGCATTAATTTTATTTCTTAATATTTTGAGCTTTCACTATGATCCAGTTTTTGTTCCTGTTTTGTCTCAGCCTCTTCTAATCATTTTAGGTGATTTATTCTCTTATCATTTTAACCCTCATAACTGTTTTTCCCATCCCAGACTATTTCTGGACTAACCTCTCCATTAAGTGTTTCTTTTAGAATATATTTGTGTCAGATTTGATTAGTTCTGTGAACTGCAAGTCATTTTGTCATATTTAATCTCCACTGTGTATCTGTGAGGTCCTTATCTAATTTTAAACTTAATAATGGGGGGAATGATCATAGAGGTCAGTGTTGCCCATCTCACAGTTACAAACCCTATGGTAATGTGTTTTAAGCAAAATATTTTCTATTTTAGAGTATAATGTATGTGCATGGGAGAAATAAATATAATCACAGCTTGTTGGACATAAACTCCTCCAGATTTCTGTAATGCCGTATTCCAACATGAGAAATTTCATTTTCTTTTGTAAAGAATTTGTTTTGAAGCCATGGATTGAGTCTCGTATTCAAATACCCTCCACAGATAAGTATACCAGTTAATTAAATCAAATAGTTTTTTTATAGCATGAAAAGTCGCTGCCTGGTGGAGCCGGGTAGATTTGGATAGATTTCCTTTAATTATGACATATAAACTGTATCTTGTTTCTGTAACGTGAGAAATACTTTCACATTGTACGACAAGTAAACATTAGAGGCTGGGAATCTGCATCTGACGGTGTGTGTGTGTGTGTGTCAAATTTTCTATTAATCTGATGTTCCAAACACTCAACAGATACAGTATCTGATGACAGTATCTGCTTCCAGAAAAGGTTAATCTTCCCATCATCAAGGCCTCAATCTAGACATCTAGACAGGACGGCATATAGCAACACAGGGAGAAACTACACTCAGGCTCGTTGCATGGCAACAGAAGTTACCTGAAGTTTCTCATACATACGAACTCTGTGGCGAGGCCCTGACCCTACAGGAGCAACCCATTTTACATCACTCACTCTTGGCCTTCTCGTTCTTGCGTGACGGCCGCCAGCGGATGCAGGACTTGTGTTCGTCCAGGTAAAAGAACCGCACCAGTCCCTTGGAGCCGCCACGGAGCTTCACCATCTGGGTCCCGATCTGCATTGAGCTCATGCATTTCTCCACTGCAAGAGAAAACACGGGTGGAATGAAAACATGGTTGGAAACTCAAAGGGAAACTGTTGGAGTGTGTGGCAGAGTTATTCATGCATTGTTTGTGTATGTTTTTTTTTTTTATTAAATCCTCTCACTAGCACGAACACACAACAATGTAGTGCTTGTACACACTCAAGAGTCGTTCTGCAATAAGGAAGCAAATGATAGTAAATTGAGAGGCATTTCTTCATGACTAAGCTCTGCTCCACAAGGCAGAGACAAACACCAGGACAAACCAAACAATGTCTGCAGATGTGAAGTTGATTCTGCGACCCAAACATCCAGAACTGGTCATTTCCTGCAATAAAATCGTACTGTTGAAATCACAGATTGCCTGTCAGGAACTCTGCAGGAAGCATCGTGCGTGATCATTTAGCTGCAGCGGGACTCCAATGGCCCCAGGCTGCAGTTACACACACTGTGACCAAATTATCAATTATCAAGTATCTGTCACATCTGATCAGACACTTCCCCTGCAACATGTATGAAAGTAGGCCACCTCAGCAGCATGTAGGGCTGACAGACAGCTGACAGCTGACTGAATGGTTGCCATGGGAGATTCAAAAATTTCCCAAACATGCAGGAAAGAACAACTAACAAGTAGACTGACCAAACCCCACTTAGACTAATTTCTTCCCTAGATTTCTTTTACATTTTCAGAAAAAGTCTGACAATGTCAGGATGATATTTCCCTATATTCTCATAAAAACTATCTTCATCGTCCCCAAAATTTGGGAGGGTGGCAGGACTTTGTCCCGTGATCAGTGAGTTGCCAGTTTAAGATCCTAATTTATCCCTCTGTGCCATTGTGTCTTTGGGCAAGACACTTCACTTGCCTTGCCTCTTGGTGGCGCCAATACGGGGCAACTTCACCTGCCAGACTTCCCCAAGACAGGTGTGGCTACTATCTTGTAGCTCAGCACCATCAGCGTGTGATTGAGAAAAGGACTGAATGTAGAGTAAAGCACTTTAAATCGTAAATGCAGGCCATTTATCATTTAAAAGTCATCATGAAAACTTGTTTTTAACATTTATTTCAGCAAAGATAAAAAAAAAAGTCAAACTAAAGATATTCTCTCCCATTTCTCCTGAATGCATTTTACAATAAAAGTTCAAAGCATGGCTCTGACTGAGCATCGATTTGGCCTTACTGCAGATACAAACCAGCCCCTTCCCTCAGGATATGGTTAATGCAGTCCAGTTCTGTTCTCTTGACCTCTGCTAGTGGATTCCTGCACAGGAGTTTGTTAACAGACTCCACATCAACAAACAGGGCTGGCTCATTTAAACGGGCAGGACATTGCTCCCTGCAGAATCCTACTCACATCAACTGGTGCGTTAGCCTTCCTCCCACCTGCAGATCTGCTGCAGACTGCAAACACCAACATCAACAAACAGAAACAGCATGCTGTAAGCTGAGGATTTCAGCACTGCACATTTTATTCCATTGCCTTTCAAGAAACAGTTAGAGTTTTATGTGTCTCTTTTTTCTTGTTTAGTAAAACAACAAAAAAGTTTGCTTTTATCTGAAGCAAATGTGATAATGGCTTAAAGGTTCTTCACATGGTATTTACATGAACAGCCATGACGTTTTGTTACTAGAGCTGTGCAAGTCGTGATCCTACCGACACTAGTTTCTGAAAGGTTGGAGTATTTATCACAACTGGGATTGTTGAGTTGTTTTAACTCTGAACAGTTAAAACAACTGTAAACACAGCAATATGCGTTTAAAAAGTCCTTCTTGTTTTAGATATGTAAGCATGTGTCATATCAATGTAACTGATATTATTTTAGCACTACTATCATTTCCATAAATTTTAGGATCTCAGCCAAAAAAAAAAAAAAAAAATATATATATATATATATATATATATACACGCTTCAGGCCAGCTGGAGTCCACACAACAGACAAAACAAACCATCAATATGTATGGTTTGTTTAAGGTGTAAGGTATATTAAATTTTACTTTGACCAATTTTATCAAAACTACATATTTTAACATTTAAAGTTTCTGAGGTGCTTCATCAGAAACTTTTTTTCTTTTCTTTTGACTGCGTGTTTGTGAGTGAGGCTGTGGGAGTATGAGGTGCCGTTCACAACAATGACTGGGTGGGTTTAGAGATTATTTCTGCTACAAACATTACAGTCAGAGGGAAAATGTGAAATGAGAATTTACAATCCAGAAAGTTAGTCCGACTGCAGGGGTTGGTGGTGTGTTTTCAGTCACAAAGTGAGCCAGTAAAAGCTATGTTTTTTTTTTTAACATCTCCCTGACCTTTATGGAGGGGAGTTGCGGCGGGGGCAGCTGCTCCATGAGCTCCATTGTTCAGATGGACGGCTGCTGTTACATTGTGCAAAATCAAAGCCCGACGCTGCAGGCATCACTTCAGATAAAAACACATCTACACACACTTCACTGTACACTGCTCATGAATGTGTCTGGACGTTCATTAAACAACAATATTATAGCACTAATATGCTGTCATTTGGTGTGGCATAGGCGCTTCACAATATTATTCTGGAAGGTCTAGCCTGATTAACTTGTGCTGAAGTTATTTTTAGGCACTAATGCATTCGGCTCTGATTAAAAATAGCTCTTCTGCTTTACACTGTCCCACTCAACCCAAGCATTCAGTCTGAACACGCCATCAATGTTTAGTCATTTGCTTCCAGGGTGAGAAAAGCCAACAGAGCATCAAATCTATAAGCAACTAAACCTTAATGATTTTACAGCTTGTGTTCATGCCAGATAAATGGAACATGGCTGTGAGAGAGCTGGTATTGATTTCAAAGAAAGAGTGATTATCTGTGCATGCCTGCTGAATGCATCCATAGTGTAACAGAGCCAAGGATTTGCACTTGTTCAGCCTGAGAGGAGGCAGCAATCCATGAAATAAGCTGCTGAGAGGGTTTAGCTGCAGCGAGCCCATCCGGACCCCGCAGGTCGTCGGGTCAGAGTTCCATCCCCCGGCCTGACAAGGATATAAACAGGCTTTATCCGTCTCACAGCAGGGGCGGGATCCTCACCTGTATACGTCACCAACTCACACCAGCACCAGAGCACAACTTTGTCGAATGCGAAGGTCAAACTCCTCCTTATTCAGTTTGGAGAGAAATGAAGAGAAAGTGTCTGTTTTTAAGAGGCTATATTGTTGCAAACATTTTCATGTTTCTATCCATAACCTGATCTATGCGTTTTTCAGTAGGATGGGGCAATGAATCAATAGCACAGTCCAGATCAATATCAACAGAAATGCGTCCGATAGAATGGTCAATAATTTCACTAAATTCCGATACAGAACTGCAAAGCATTCTGGGAGATGTAGCCAGAGGAAAGGATATAGCCACTTAACCTCTCATGTCCAGCTAGCTAATCAAGTTTGGTAGCATCAACTCATTCCCTGACTCACTGGTTACTTAGCAACGACTTGTTGAGTAACTTGCACATCAGCAGTTTCAGGTTTCACAAGTGCCTCATAATTGCTTCAAAATAAAAAAACGATGTGGAGTGAAACACAAGCATGAGTAGAACAGCCGGAGAAGAAGCTGGATAAAACAGGAAAAGTTACGTCACCAGTTTGGCTGGATTTAATATATTTAAAACAATATCTTAAATATATCTTATGGTGATGCTCATAAGGTGACTGGATTTATAAAGCCTGCAGACTGAGAGGGTGTTACTCTCTGTCTGCAAAGAGCTTAGAGAGATTGACAATGTGGTGCTAAAAAACTACAGCACACAGAGAAATTAGAGAAACAATTTCACCTTGTTCAATAGGAATTCATGATGAAGCTATTCTAATCAAAGGCTGGAACTGATGACAGAGCAGATCATTTAAATAGGTTAAATAGTGATACAGTCAGCATAAAAAATGCTGGTTTAAACACTGCAGCAGCAGCACGCATCCAACTCACCTGTTACAGGTGCAGAAACAAAAAGTGCATGGGAATTACATAAAAGCTAAATAAATAAATAAATTCGGCACAGGCAGGGATTTGGGCTTGTTGCCATGGTTACAACTTCAGATTTACAAAGTGATTGGATGTGGATGGCAAAACGAACAAAAACATTGTTCAACAACATTATAGCATTAATAAAAAATAAGGCTACCGTCAGCTCAACAAATCTCTGGCACAGATTTATTCATAAAAAAAAAAAAAAATATTAACGTCAGATGAGAACATAAGTAGCATTAGAAGTAAACCAAATCTGAAAGTTTGACCAAAACACTAGAACACCATTTGAGTGATGAGTCCAGTGAAATAGAACATGTATTCATGTGGAACGTTTCATGGTGAAAAGCCATTTGATTCACATTTTCACATATTTTCACGTGCATCAGACATTTCCACATGTTCAACCATGTGGAAATATGTGACGCACATGTGAAACGTGAAAATGTATGATGTACCTGGAAATATGTAACCAATGTGAAAATATGGGGCCCACATGTGTTTTAGACCATGAAACTTTCCAAATCCACACGTACAAATGCTTTTTCATGCAACTCTCATGATTTGCATGTGAAAATTTGTGCACACCGTATGTACATTTTTCACCCGGTGCCTGGTTTCTGCATGTGATTTTTGTATGGGAAATGCATGGAATTTCTCTGATACACTGAACATTAGCTTCACACGGAAAAAAGTCTGATCACATTTGTGCACGCGAGAAACACGTGATTGTGTTTTACACGTACATGTTGAATAGAGCATGGAACACATGGACAAAATATACTGCTCAAAAAAACAAAGGGAACACTCAAACAACACAATGTAACTCCAAGTACCTCAAACTTCTGTGAAATCAAACTGTCCACATAGGAAGCAACACTGATTGACAATCAACAATGATTTTGTTGTCAGCACATTCAACTTTGTACAGGACAAAATATTCAATGAGAATATTTCATTCATTCAGAATGTGTTATTTGAGAGTTCCCTTTATTTTTTTTGAGCAGTGTACTTCATCACATGTTGAAAATGGAATCCACATGTGAACCCATGTGAAATTGATGGAATGTTTCTGTAATTCCATCAGAATCAAGGAAAAATTCTGATGAAATTGATTGAGGATCATTGCTGAATACATATTTCAATAATGACAGTATTATTAATGGAAGCCCCAGAAGCAGAAGTCGGTGAAATAGTTCAGCATGGCTGTGTCTACTACTTTGATGTTATATATATTTGATGTGCAACAGTTTGTCTGGATATGGGAGTTTGTTTGAATGACCATAAATGCTCCACCGCTCCGTAACCCACTTGGTAAAGAGGTCAAGTGAAGCGCAGACGGCAGGTGGCGGCTCAGAAACACAGCAGAGGTCAGAGGTCAGAGAAACAACTGAACGTCTCTTCGTGGCTGACCTACTGCTACTGGGAAAATGTGTGCCGAGGAGATGGAATTAGCTCCTCGCCTCTTCTGTCAGAAAACCAGGTTAAGCTGGAGGAGAAGCAGGCGGGGGGGTTGTTGGCTCAGACCTTATGTCCCAAACAAATGCAAAACAAACAGGTGATTCTATGGCAATTTTGAGGGCAAACACAAGGTGGGGAAGATATTTTCAATCTTTAGTACACAAAAAGGATGTCACTGTGCTGGACAGGTAGTGCAATTAGTAACCAGGCTCTCGTTGTCACAAGGCTCCATGTGAAGATGCCAGTCATGAGTCTGTGGTTAAGATTAGCACAGAAGTGCTGTGAAGTGAGTGTAACATCATATGGTACCCTGTGACTTCAACACCTACACGGCTGCAGTGGGAAATTTACAAACCGTGGAAGTGTGAAATATAATCTTTATAAAGCAAAGCAGAGCAAGTGTGCTACAGCGTCTGGTATAGTGTTAGCTCACTATACCAGACGCTGCAGTTTAATACTTCTGCACTACTTTAGTTGCAGTGTAGTGACACTTTTCTGATGCTAGAAGAGAAAGTGTGGAAGGCTACAGGAAAAAGGATTGTGGATAAATGACGGTGAACCATGACACCTTCCACAAGCGGGGAAAATCTCACATTGCTGCTAAATTTCAGGTTTCATTTCTGTGCTGGCCATGTCCCATCAGAGAGAGTCAGCTGGTATCATCAGTTCTTTATTTCAGGGAAGTTTTTTGTCTAGAAAGAACAAAATCTTTATGTGCAAAAAGAATCTGTCATTCAAAGTCGCTTTAGAGGATTTTTTTGGTGAGTAGCCCTCAAGTTCTGTGAAACAATAAAGGCCAACTTGGTGAGTGAGATCTGAAACCTCAGCAACGACTGTTAAAAAAAACAGACTGCAGAGCAAAATGGGAGTAAATTATCATCAAAAACATAACATTTAATAATATTTAATAGCTATAAAATACTATTTCTGCACAAATTCTATTTGTCACAAAGTCACCTCTGACAGCCAAATGAAGAATAAACAAACAGGTCAAAATCAAATCCAATTTCTTCTAACTCTTCACAATTAACTTAAGTGGTGGAATTATTGATTAGTTGTCCAGTTTTGCATAAGCTGAGGCCATAAGGCGATGAACATCTATGTCTTTCTGCCATATCACATCATGTCTCCCTTGCTCAGCACTCTCACCTGACCCGATGCAGTAGACTGGAGATGTGAAAAAAAATGAACCTTATTAAGTCTAATTTCTAGCAATATTCAGTGAAAACTATCCTCCTCTCAGACTCAGCTTACCCATGTAGCCGAGACGCCATTTGGAAAAAGCCACAATGCTGGTTCCAATCCAGAAGAATTCCTCCAACACGCGGCCAACAGAGGCCTGTTCCTGCTTCTCACAAGCAGTCCCATCTTTCTGCTTCTCCTCCTCCAGGGAGAAAGCCCCTCGAGCAGGGGGTCCGGGCTTGTCTCCGGTAGCTGCTGCAGCAGAACGCATCAGGGCTGAAGGTACCGATCCAAATGGACTGAAGTTGCTTCTCTTTGCGGTGCTCATTGCACCTCAACAAAGGGTTAAAATACTGCTGCCAAAACTGGCAGCAAGGGAAACAACTTCTATTCAAAGAAAAAGTAGCAACCAGTATCAATTAAAACAGTAAAACAAATTTTTAGGTAATCCTCTTTCATCTAACTAACTAAAACAAAAAAAAAACAACAATAAAGTAAGAATGAGTTTTTTTCTGGAGTTTAAAGGAGACTGTAGGAAGCAAACAAAGAAAAATCCTTTATGACTCAAAATGACATCAAAAGTTGGTTGATCAGATTCCTCCTGCTGATCTCAGTTTCCTTCCATGTCAAAAACCAAAAGGATGCAGCTGGTCATATTTACAGCCACCATTGGTCCATATAACACACACAGTTTGGTGTGAGACACCAGCAGATCTGAGAAATGCTGGCTGCTCATGAGAGAGACAATTCTGCATCAACAACACGAGAGCACAATGCACAAAGGTAACTGTGCAACATGTGTTGGGCAGGCAGAGATCCTAAATCCCTCTGATGCAGTAATCCTGGTCTGGGAGATTTACTAAATGTGTTGAGTGAAACGCATTAACCCACAGAAAATGAGACAGCAGGCACAGGCGGACGTGACAGGCCCGATTAGATGGAGCTGCTTTTCTAGTTAAAGGCCAATTAAAAAGTTGCTTATTGAAGTTCCACCTGAAGGCTTGGAGATGAGGAACTGCTGGAGTCTGATGTAATGTTGAAAGGTGCAGTTTTTTATAATACACTTAGTGTAAATGTATAAATAGAGGGGAATGGAATACTACTGGAGTATGGAGGACCAAAAATGACAGGATGAAAGACGCAGTATTATGTGTTTCCCAGGCACATAGTGCCATTTTGTAGCATGATCAATAAACTACATTACCTACAGTTGTTATAAAAATGCTGTATGTATTTCAAGCATGACTTAAAAGAAATTACACTTTGTCCAGCTTAAAATTGGGCCCCTGTCTCTTTAAAACTTCTTTCTGTTCTTTCAGGAAGTGATCACAACATGGCTCCTCTATAACCTTTTAACAATGTTTTTAACAGCGTCGCACCTATAATGAGCTCAGCAGGTGCACAGCTACACCACGTGTTTGCTAATTGCTGCTGGCAAGTCTGTAGGAGTTGAGTGGGGGGTTGTGGAAGAAACTTTGAAACTGCAGCTCGGAGGAGGAGCTGCGTCTCCAAGGAGGGGTCCACCCAGGCGTTTTGGACTGCTGAATGGTTGCTATGGAGATTATAAAGGATTTGTCAAACATGCATGAAAGAATCAACGCAACACTCCAGGTATGTTTTTGATGAGGATATATATTACATTATAAATAACATTATAACATGATGCAAAGGTCAAAAAAGTACATTCTACATGACTGTCTCTTTAAGGATAATAGCGGAAATGATTACATGCCGCAAATAAACCAATGCACTTCAAATGTAATTCATTTTAAAAAAGACTTTGCCTAATATTTAGAATTTAATTCACCTTCATAGCACAAACGAATCTGGTTTTAATTTTTTTTTTTTTATGTTTCTGAAGTCTTTTTATTGCCATTATTGTCCTTCTTATATTTTTCCGCAGACATTCATCCAGCAACCCGTCGAGTTTTTGAGTAAGAAAATGCTTAAAGTGGACAAGAAATTTGAAAATATCGCTTGATAATTATGTGTTATCGAAAGATCAATACCTGAACACCAAGTATAAAGCCTTAAAAAATGCTAACATTTTAAAAAGACTTAAAAAAAAAAAAAAGCAATGCTTAGCCTGGTAGAGGCAGAAGTAAAGCCTGGTGGCCCACCAGGCTTATAATGCCTGACAGCAACTCTGCCAGACAGCAGACAATACTTTAAAAACATGTGTGGTAAGGCCTTGACAGTACAGTGAGTTTCTACTTTTAAATTAAATCAGCTTCCATGTGGAACAGTTGCTGATGGACAACAAAAGCCAGGGTTACTGGTTTGAACAGTAAATACAACGATACCCCCAACAGCTCAACAAAACGCGAGTCATTTGTCAAACCAACATCTAAGACAAGCTTTGCTCCAAGAAGCCCTTCTGAAGTTTGGCTTTATTTCGGCAGGGTTTCCAAATGAAAACTGAGATGCTCTCAGTTCTATTTTTAGCCCGATGATCTTCCCTCACCTGTCTGCAGACATCTCACAGTCCTGTGTGAGCTCCACATAAAACAATTCTTTCATCTGTCACAGTGGGCTCACTCCATCTCCGAGGCTGCTTTATGATCGGTGAAAACTGAAAAATCCATCAGTCTTTCACTTTTCAGAGAAATATTTTTTCTCTCTCTCTCAAACACACACACGCACACACACACACACAATAACGCTGCTATTCCTGGACTCAAGGTTCAGACACCTGATCGTGAGATGCAGCAGTCCGAGCACGAGGAGAGCGTCACACACTGTCAGACTTCTACTCCTTTCTGCTTGACGGATAAATACTGAATATGGAGGGGCTTCAGCCGACAGCTCCCAAACCACCCGTTAGCTCATTAAACTTCCAATCAATCTCTTAAATGACTCTGAATCTGCAGAGTTTTACAATCCAACACAGATGACATGCATGTATAAGTCGGCATAAAACTCAAGCAGCAGAAGACTTCCTTATCAGTCAAACTGATTCGTGACACGTATCGGCTAGACGATTTATCTGTGCCAATAACCTTAATTTTGGGAGATCGGTGATCGACCAACACATGTGAAGTCCATCTTATTCCCCGATCTTATCGACAGCGAAGGTCAAATAACCAGACACTGTCATCTTCTGCTCTGCTGTTAGAGAGCTTTGAGCTATCCCTGCTCAACATGTCATGTCTGCGTGACATGTTTCATATTTAGCAACATTTCAGAAACAAAGTGATATCAGCCCAAATGGGGATCGGCAGGTTCAAGCTTTTAAAAGCTTGGTAATCTGCAAGCAACCAGAAAACTACAATCGGTGAATCTCTATTTGAAAGTACTAGATTCTAGTATTCCAGTAACTAGAATAAGAATGGTAGAAAAAACATTAAAAATGCCTAATTAAAAGCGGAAGACAAATAAATTATCTTATAAAACACCATATTTTTTCATTTCCTTAAGGATGTGGCGCGAATTAAATGACATAAACAACACTTTTATACATTATAAATACCAGGTTGTTACAACCAGGGTTGTAGAGTCTGGTAGACTGCTAAGTCTAGTTGGTAGAGTCTTATATGTAGGAAAAAATAAGATGAAACGATTTAGTCTATCAAGGTGGAAATTTTCCTTCGACTTTAAAACGATAAATCATATTCATATAATCAGATTATCAACAATTTGTGAATAGAGCAAAATACTTATCAAGCCATAGGTAAATGTCATTTTGTTTGGTTAAGAATAATTATTGCACTGTCAATAAATGACTTCTAATAGATGTCCTATGGTTACCAGAGGAACACCTCCGTGAGCTCAGAGGTTCAATCTGACAAAAAACGAGGATGGATGCTCTCAGCTAAAAATATTTCTTGCCGTCTTTCATGTTCTTTCAGAAAACAGTTGAGACAGAATTGTTTTTGGTTTCACAACTGCTGTTACCTGCTGTTAGACCTGCCATTGAAAGTTTTCTTAAAAGATTTAACATTTCAACTCAACAGCCTCTACCTAACTGGAGGTTGCACAACCCAAGATCACTAGACCTTCTTAAATGATGGAGTCTCTGAGAACAGTTCTCAAAGACACAGTCAGTGTTTTCAGCACAGTTGAGCTGACTGTCCAGGAATGAAACAAGGAATTTAAAATTAGCCACAGATTCAACAGGTAGACCATCAAGTGAATCTGGAATCACTTTCAGGTTTTGTTTATCTCCTTTAATTAGCTCCACTGCCTTAAGAAAAATGAAAAGGTGTGTTCTTTTGTGAGGGAATTTATCTTTCACTGTTCCAGTAATGCCAGAATTAATAGTAAATAATAAAGACTTTGTGGTATTCCGATTTAGTGATGTAATTAGATTAGTTGTTATGCCTTTTTGGTTTTTTTTTTGTTTGTTTTTTTTTTTGCTAGCGGAAGTCGGCGTTAGTAATGGCGGACTCACCGAAGCCTCTCGGCCGCCTCCTCCTCTCGCCGCTCCTGTCTGGAGCGAACCTCAGCCCGCATGTTTCAAACAGCAGACTGGCTCTGCCGTGAAGCCGCTCGCGCGCTCTGGACCAGGTCACGTGCACGTGGGTCTTGGAGGAGCCGCCCTTCGGGTGCCTCAGATTAGTCGGTTCATGGAAGCTCGTCAGTTCGGGCGAACCCGTCTGATTTTTATCACATAAATAAAACATTAAAACGGATGAAGGTTCTGCTGTGTGCGACTGGGTTTATTTAGGAAGTTCGGGTTTCATCCATGTTCGCCATGTAACTGGTACGCAAACGCCTGACGCGCGTCAAATCCCGCGCAGGTGCTCATACTTGTGTTGCTTTCATGAAAACTCTGGAAAATGTAGTTTCTTTGCCATTTCCCGAACATTTCAAGAGTGCAAATTTAATGGTATTTTAATGCTTAAAAATATGTAGTTCTAATAACAGATTCTTGTGCAGCCTGCTTGAATTGGAGAACTTTGTATATTTAATAATTTTATCATTTATTTGCTCTTTCTCTTGCTCAAATAAAGATGACAGTTTTAACCATCTGTTATTTGCCCCCATTAAGAAGTGTGAACTACAATGGTTTTAGATCAAATGTGTACGTTTAGGGTTGCACAGTGGCACAGTTGGTAGCACTGTTGCCTTGCAGCAAGAAGGTCCTGGGGTCAATTCCCGACCCAGGGTCTTTCTGCATGGAGTTTGCATGTTCTCCCTATGCATGTGTGGGTTCTCTCCGGGTACTCCGACTTCCTCCCACAGTCCAAAAACATGACAGTCAGGTTAATCGGTCTCTCTAAAGACCAATTAAATATATCAATGATGTTCATATCATATATAATATCAGGAGGCCGTTCAGTGACTCCATGACACTTTCAATCTGACTCGATTAAGACCCAGCTTTGGTCTTTGTAATTTCTGTCCAGTAAAACTATTAATTTATAAATCAATGGATTACAGGTCTATAAAAAAATATATAATCCATGTTTCTGTCCCATATTTGTATGGCATTAAGGATCTGAAACTTCTGTTTTTCCACTGAAAGCTCTGGTTTGCACAGTAAATGCAAAAGCAGAAATATTATGAATGACATTCTGATGTCCCATTCTCCTGAAGGCAGCACAGAGCTGCACCACCAGAAACATTAGAGAACTCTGACTGATACTTTTACAGTTCTATCCATGTTTTAATGTTGGAGAGAACTGTCGTTTTGCAAATAGTTTAAACTTTGAACTAGCTTTTTTTTATCCAGTCATTTTGTGAAAGATTTAACAGCTTCAATGGCACAGAACATAATACTTTTTTACACTCTGATTGGCTGCTGTTAGGCCTAGTAATTATAATTTGAATTCCCATTCATGGCATTTTTCATAGATGCCTGTAAAAATAATTTCTATTCCCATGGTTTTTTTTTTTGTTCTCCGGCAAATTATTTTTGACGATAAATACAGAAACAACCATAAAAATCAAAACATCAACAATAGTGATAGTAATATTAATAATAACATAATATTCAGTGCAAAGTAGCCTACAATTTCTTTGATGGGGGCGGTAAGGGACCTGAATAATGGACACGGGGCGCTGGCCCAAAAAAGGTGGAGAAACACTTCACTAGCACCTTTGTTTTGGTTATATTTAACCAGAATGCCTAGCAGTCTAGTATTCTTCCTTTGAATGGTCTTTGGTCTGCTTGCATTCACACATGCATTTGAATTCCACTATATTTAACTTCAACCTGACAGAAACCTGGACTTTTAGGCGGACGACAATGCAGGAAATTCATTAGTGTTTTGAAGCAGTTGGGCTTTGCAGACAGTGGAGCAAATCCCAACTGAGATCTGAGAAAGGATGGTCAACCCTGGTACCAAGACCTAAATATAAAACATGGATCATGTAGATTTAACACATTGCTGTCCTAATAGTGACCAGTAAAGGCTATTAGCTGACAGATTTCCACCTTTCCTTAATTCGCCATTTTGTGAGACTCCAAGAAGTTTCCATGGACCCCGAAATATAGCCCAGTTTACTGCATTTCACGGCCTTCTTTCTCAGAGCATAAACAAGTTTGTAGCTTGGCGCAACAGGACTCAATGTATGTCCAAAACATAGAAGTAGGTCAGTGGGAAGTGGGCCAAAGCCCTGGTGGCCAATTTCAGTGGAACTAGTGTCTCTTTTTTAAGGCGTTACCTGTTAGTGTGATAGTTAGAGCAGTCTGTGGAGTCGCTGTGCTGCCCATTAAGGTGGACTCTCTGGAGGACTTTGGAGTGTGATTACAGCTGATCGCAGGAAGGTCACATTTCATTAGGAATTCAAACATGTCTGCAATGTGTTATACAGGTGGAATCCCTAAACAGGGAACAACCTGCACATTGCAGCTTTGGATGCAGTCAGGGCTCAGAGTGGGGAGCTAAAGGATCACAACAAGGTCCTGCACAGTTGTGGGATAACTGAGCTTTTAAGGAGCCAATCAATCTTCCTGGAAGCCATATTGGAATATTTCAAGCAGATTTGGATTTTAGATCCATTCATTGGCAAACTCAAACCTTCCATTGTTGCATTTCATGTTCTCTTACTTTTATGCTTTTCATGCTGCTTGCATGTGAAGCAACTGTTGAATGTTAACAGCAGGTGTGAACTGCTGTATTTAAGGTTGGCTTCTTGCATGTGAATGAGCATGGGCAGATATTAATATCGGAAACAGGATGTGGCATCAGCGTTATTTAGTAGCACCCCGGATGAAGATGGCTTAAAAAGAAAATTGCTTTTATTGCAGTAACATAACCTAGAACAGAGAACCTTGGAGATGGATGTTTCCTCTTCCTTTAACTTATTCCTCACTGCCCATGGTAGCCAAATGAATAGTGACTGTGAAAAGTTTGTGTCTGAGTCAGGGTATATTTATTACTCCAATTTAATAGTCTGTATTTAATTAAATGTTTTTAAGTCAACTTAAAAAGAAATGGACAAGTATTTCACTAAAGTTTTTAGCATCTCAAAAACTCAAATAATCTCTGAACTGTGACCCCAAATCCCAGAGGAATTGAAAATGAGTCTTCGAAAAGTTGGAATAAAGCCTCCATGTAGGCTTTATTGTCATGAGAAAGAGAAAAAGTCCAAAAGTGGATTGAATTATGTTTAATTGCTGACTTTTTTTTTCTCTTTTAACTAAAAGCCTCAATCCACTTGGAGACTGTTTGGAAGAACCACTGCTGCTTCTTGATGGTTGAGATGTGTTTAGTTCAGCACACATAGGTGCTATATTTTCTTGCTATTTGTAAAAAGTTATTTTCATTTCTTCAAAGCCCAACTGGAGTTTTTAACCGGCAAAACAAATGAGGAAGATGAGACTAATTTCATCAGACGAAGACAAAAGTATGATTTGTTTCATGATGTAGCCGCAGGGATCCGACAAACTGTGAATAAAAGAATATAAATTCAACACAGATTATTTTCACAGTCATGTTATTTTCACACCTCTTTTAATGGCCCATTTTACACTTGTATTTGGTCTGATTTTAGGCTCCTGCAGGCTTAATAACCAATAAAATCTCTCCCAAGCAGTTGGACATTAAAAAAAAAAAAAAAAAAAAAAAAGCTGGAAGAGGAAATAATGGGATATAATAAGGAGGCTCATGATTTAAACCTTGATTTGTGGAATCGCTGTCCTATATGTAACGAGAGCAGAGCTCTGCAAGAACCTCATACCTCCGTGGTGAGATTCAGGGTGAAAGCCGCACTGAGAGATGCACCAGCAGTCAGATGAGATTTACCTCCAAAACTGTTTATTACATCCCACAGCCAGGAAGGAAAGATGGGGGGAGAATATTTGCTTTCTGTGGGTTTGTTTTCAGCATAAATGTGTATGTTTGTTTGCATGCATGCGTGTGACTGAGTGAGAGAGAGAGAGAGAGAAAGAGAGAGAGAGAGAGAGAGAGAGAGAGAGAGAGAGAGAGAGCAATCAAGTCCCCGTTTGCAGCTATAAATAACAAGAATAGGATATTACATTTACCTCTGCATGGGTGCAGACATATTAAGGCCAGAACAAGCTCAGTCGGTGGAGTTTATGATGCCCCTGTGCTCTTAGCGTGATTGCTGCTTATTGAATGGACGACTGCAGCAGGCAGCAATTGGATGAACATGCAGGAAGTCGCATCGACTACTACATAATGTGGCAGCAAAGCATTCAATACAATGGGCAGCATGAGACATTTGACACTTTTTGTTTTCCTTCGGCATTTTTTACAGGTTGACATAATGATTTTGACTGAAATGGAAAGCAAAAGACAGGGACGAACCATTCAGGTTTAGTTCCCTGTTTTTTAAAGTTACTAACATCCTGAACCTCTGCTCCACAGAGCCTTGCCGGGGGCTGGCGTCAAACTCTGATTTGGCCACTAAAACGCTCATCTGTGTGACGGTGTGTGACACAAAAATGAGGCAGCTGACCACTCTAGCTGACACAGTTATTGGCATGCTACACATATTATTCAAAGAAAAGGAGCAGCAGGAAGAAGTATTTCTTTGCATTATTCCTCAGACCAGACCCTTGTGAAATCTTTCTCTGACAGCTGCATTAACGACTGGCTTCTGCACACAACAGAAAGTTCAAAGTAGTTCAACTAGTTTCAACTTCGGTCTTCAGTCAGAGGCTTCTTCAGATTCGCTGTAAGGCCGCTACAGGAAATCTTTCCTGCCAGCATCCATCACCATGTACAATTACTCTTTGACGAATTTGCATTACTGTAAGTTACAATAATATTTAATGTCCTTCTGGGATCAATGAGTGTTTTGAAGTTTTGTGGGTTTTTTTTTTTTTTTTTTTTAAATTTTCTTACACAATGCGTTCCACATTTTTGGTGAGATATTCAAACATTAAGTGAGCTGTCTTTCTGTCAGGTTGAAGAATATGAAAGTGACGAAGCAGATGAGATTGAAGAAAGAAGGTGACAGAGGAACCTATTTTCCCTGAGCTTTACTTTACCCTGGCTGTTTTTTTGGGGGTTTTTTTTGTTGGTTTGCTAACAGGCTAAGATTCCCCGATATTAAATGCAATTTATTTTCTTTACACCGTCTTCAGAGTTTGATCAGCAGCATATAACAGTCTACCAAAATTTGCACCCAAGCAGTCATGTGTGATTCTGATATTGCGTTTCAATTTTCAGAGTAAAAATGAACCTTACCCGCAGGTAAGCAGATTGTGCTTAATTCAACTATTCAATACCAGCTAAAAGGTTTAAAATAGATCTTTCTGGAGAGAAAGATTTCATGTTTTACTTTGCAAATTTTTAAAGAATTTAAATATTTCATCGTCCAAAGAGGTTTACATATGCGTTTCTTTGTTGTGCTGCAAAACCCACCCACGATTCCTCAGCGTAGATAAGGACATCCATAAGCCAACAAGCAAAAACAAGAGAGGACAATTCTGCTGCCCACACTGGCACAAGCCAAGTGAGAGAAGCTTCGTTCTGCCTACTTTCTTCCTCATCCTCACTGCCAGCGGAAAATGATGGAACAGCATATTTCTAATCCATTTATAGAAGGAGCCAAGGTGGGAAAAATGTAATTAAGGCTGCACTATTTGCATCACATTTGTGAGGTGAAAACAAATCCAGCTGCAAAGACTCCAACAAATATTTTGGAGATATTTTTTCATTTATTTGCAAGACAGCTCCTGAGTGTGCCTCGGCTACAAAATCTGTTCTCTCGGTTCCCGGTGTCGTTTCCTTAATGAGAAGTCGGAGCTGTTCCTTTCGGATGCTGCTCCACACTCAGAGAAACGCATGCCGAACTTCCTCCTCCAATCTTCTCTTCTTCTCCAAGCCCAATTTAAATCTGAGGCCACATGAAAAAAAAAAAAAAAAAGGCTCAAGTCGTTTCAAGACTGTTGTGTATATAACTAGAAAAAAAACTGTCTCTTCATATTTACACTGCTCAGACTCTTTTGAGCATTGTTGAAAACATATGCATACCAGTTTTCAGTGCTGTTCAATTAGTCATAAATAACGTTCTCACACAAACCAAATGCGACGAAAGCCGAATGCAAATACCGAGCATGTAATACATGGAATTTCCAATGCTGTGTATGCTGTGCAGTTAATCAATGTGTTCTGCAAGAGATCTCTGCTTTTACACTCTCAGGAGTGCAGCAACAAAGAAGGTCATTGGGCTTGAATTCCTCACACCAAAGTGGTGAGTGAAGTTGCCAAGAGTTATGGACAGTTCCAGCTGTTATGGGACGTTAGCAGAGACGCTAACCAGGATAAATAAACTGTCACCTTAATCACTGGTGGCTTTCCTCTGATATTAGAAACGCATTCTGGAGCGCATGTGACTTTTACAAGAAAAGAAACTTTCTGCAGAAAACCTTTCTGCTGCTGAACTTCCCCTCTGTGGGACAAGAAAGTCTATTTCTATTTTATTCTACATAATTTAACTTTTACCTTTTGGAATTAAAAAAAAGCTGTTTCTTTAAACACACATTTTAAAAAAACGATTTGGAACAAATTCTCCTCTTCTAAACCTGTCAGGTTTGCATTGTCGGCCTCCCCAGACGAGGGCAGGACCCTCATTTGGAGCTCCAGAACCATCTGAACATGCCAGATGGTGAGCGCGGCTCAGAGGAAGGTGACACTCTGCTCGGTTCTGCGTGGAAACACCAACCGGCACTGATGGTTAGAGTATCTGCCAGAGCACCATTTCTATCCTTTGGCATTTTGTAAACAAAAACTTGCTAAGGGAAAGGGATATTTTTCATTTGGACCTTTTTTTTCAATGAAAAACGATAACATATCAACACGTTCACAAAGGCAAACAGAGTAAATTTGTTTTTGTCATAAATTATTCTGAATGTTTGTGGTGTCCAATGTTAATATGAGTTTTATGTGATATTGTAGTTCTGAAGATGACCCTTCCCGTCCCTGAGCTTTTTACAAATGAACTGTAATTACGGCTCTGTCTATAAATATTCAAACTGATGGCAAAGGTTCTTTTTGAGATGCGATCAGGAAAATTTGAATCTAAAAGAACCAAACAAAAAGGCCCTTCATCCTTATCCTGCAGAAATCCTGACATGAACTAAGATTCCAGATATTTTCACTTAATGTTTTTTTTTTTTTTATATATATTTATTTTTTTTTTATGACACACATTACCATATGCAAAGCGGGGGCAAGGATGAATTGAGATTGGGAGAAAAGCCAAGGAGCAAAATGTCAAATTTACTAGCTGGAGAATTATATAAGAAGAGGGAATTGAAAAGGCCTGGAGGAAATTCCTCTGGAGAGCGATTGAGATCACTTTCTAAGAGAGAAAGAAAACCTTAAAGAGGAGGCAGCAGGTAAGAAGACAGACAGAGATGGGATTTATTGCCTTCAGCTGATAGCTTAGCTTAATAGATTTGTTTGGCTTTATTTCCCCCATTACTTTTCATTTATCCTGATCATTATTGATGGCCTCAGCTGGAGAGGCTGTCACTGCTGAGGTTCTGTCAGCTTTCCACATAAGAATGTTTGCCGGGCAGGATAGTCACCGTGACGTCGATGACAACATGATTGATTGTCATACAAATTATTTACACTACTGCATGTTAAGAATTCATTTCCAGATGGAGCGACTTTACTACAGGTAGAAGACGGACAGAGGTTTTGTGAGGTTTTATGGTCCACTGGTCAGAACTCTGAGCTTGACAATCAGCAGAACCTTCCCTCCGACTTTTATTTGTAGTTTTCTTGTAAAAATAATTTACCATCTATGTGTGAACCTTGCCTGTTTTCCATGGTTTTGAGAGTCTGTTTTCTTGATCCACTACAAAGGCATGCAAATTAGGGTGATTTGGTAAAAGGTGCAATTGTGTGTTGTTTGTTTCGACTCTCTGATGGAGCGGTCGCCTGTTCAGATTGTTAAGCGAATTATCAGGAAACAGCAGCAAAAACTCATCTGCTGGCGATGTGTCCAGCAGGACCCAGCAGAAACAGTAATCTCCTGAAAGCATCTGGGAAATTATTTACTTCCTGCTGAAATTTTCTTTTAGTGTTTTACAGTAAGTGGAATGAGTGGGCAGACAAACATAACTCATGAATAAAAAAAATGCTCCACTGTTTCTATTTCTTTATCTAATACACATATTTTATAGCCTGTCTGTTTCCTTCCTATGAGCAAATTTTCTCTGTTTTCCTTTACCATCACTGCTCCAGGTAGACTCTCTAGCGTGGAGAAGCCGTGAATGATGACATCATTTTTCTGCATTATTTTAAGATTTTAGTCCAACTGTAGTTTTCACAATGGCAACAGAGGAATTGAACGGAGCTGTTCAGTCCATGCTGATCACGTTTCCAAAAGACACCGCTTGGATCGGCACTTCTCTCTTCTTTGCAGCGCAGGCAATATCCGGTAAGCTTCATAGCATCGAACTGGCGCACTGCATGACACGCGCAAACGTTAGCGATTGGGAAAAATGTAAAACTTCCACAGAGTCCAGAACTCCGGGAAGCAATCGTTTCTCAATAGTCAACATATTGAATTGGTAAATGAGAAGAAAGATTTTTAGCTTTTTTCCTATAGGAAGGGTGAAGGGCAAGGATTGGGTTGGGGGACGGAAAAATTTGACTGTTTGAAAAAATATTTAAATTGCAAAAGAAGAAGTGTGAATTCGGTGGCCAGTTTTACCACATTTTTATGGTAATGTAGTTTTGAAAGAAATGTTGGGCAAAAAAAGGCCATCGGGAGAGAGACTATATCTTTTGGTCAAATGAACAGCCACAGGGCACCGAAACAGGCCAATTAACTTACTCACATCAACCGTCAGGATCCTGGATTGTAAAATAACTCCAGGGTTAAAAATATATAATCGTGTATATATTGGGTATTTCCCACAAGTCAGTGGGTTCACAGATCATCAGAATCTGTCCACAGTTGAGTACAATCTGACCGGTCCAGTCCTGTTTCATGTTTTAGTTTAAGACAGTTTGCTGCTGCTCCTCAGAGTCGCTGTAGAAAGATTCAGCAAGTTACTGAAGCTTAAAGTTTTCTGTATGATGACTCCAAAGCATCCCATTAAACACCAAACATTTTGATATTAAAACAGATTTAAAAAAAAAATGTTTTCTATAAATTGCAAAAGCCTGGAAGGGCAATTGGTTAACAGCCTCTATTACCTTACACCAAAATGGGAACAGAAAACAGCACAGAAGTCGGGGGCTGGAGGGTGTGAGAGAGTTGCAGAGCTGAATAATGTGGCAGGCTGCTGCTGCAGAGTCAGGCACAGTCAGCTTCCTGTGAGAAGCATCACTGTGGTCAGATAGTTTTCATACCCTCACAGGGCTAATGATGCGCAGTGGCAAATCCAGCTTCACCGGCCCATCCGTAAGCCTGCAGGCTCAGGAGGCAGAGCTGCTGTTATGTTCTTCAGGTTTAAACTGCAAGAGCTCTGTGATGTTAGGAAGAAATATTCTCTGAAGGTGTCAACGAGACACTCAGTATCACTATGTGTCTCTAAAAGGGCGCAGGAAAAAAAAAAAACAAAAAGCTCAGACTGACTGTCATGTTCTCCTTCATCACTATCTAAACATGGTGCATGACGGCTGCTGAAAAAGCACCCTCTGGGGGTCGGCCGCTCGTGTTGCCTCACAGCCAAAACAAAGAAAACCCATGAAGAAGATTTGGAGAAGAGGTACTTGAGCTGTGATTACGTCTGAATCCTGTGTCCTGCTCATCCTAACACTCTGATCAACATTTTAAAAAGAGTCTCCCAGCACAAGACAGCATTTCCCACAAGAAAGGCCATCAGCCGTGAAGAGGCTGCTGAGGGCTCCGGCTCATGGAAAGGTTGATCTCAGAGTACACCTTCAGATCATCAGTAACACACTTCAGGTTGGAACCCAACCAGAAGGTCGAAAGAGTCAGACTGTTGATTGCAGAAACATTATCCATACTGTTGTTACTACAACAATAAAAGCTCTCCTGTAAGAAGAGGCAAAACAGGTCAGAATTAGCAATTAGCTAAGAACATTAGTATTTAAATTAAAAATTCCTCTGAAATTTGAATGCTGTACTTGTCTGCTTATGTTTTCAGTGTACAAATATTTTGTAATATTGAAAAAGTAAGTACAAATATACAACTTTCAAATTTCAGAGGTATTTTTAATTCAAATCCTGATGGCACATATTTACTTCCTCACGAACAATAATGGATGAGTCTCTAAGATCTGAGTCTCTAAGCTCTCGCCGCTTCTTGCCACTGGGATTTCTGCCCAGTCCTCACACCCCTTCTACTTCATCTCTTCCCGCTAATATTGACTTCATTCCGATCCTGCTTGCAGATTAACTTCCAAATGTTGCAAAAGAACAATGGACATTTTGGATTTGTTTCTTATCTTTATGACTTGGAATTAAGACTGTCTATGCTGACAGAAAATCCAAGTATTGTTGTCAAAGCTTGGTTTGCCCGTATGACTGAGTTAGAAAGGGTCTGAGAATATTCAGTGAAACACTGGAATCCCGAAGAATTGCATGATTCTAAACTAATCCATCAAATAGAAGTAGAACAAAATGATCAGCATCCAAAGCAGAAGAGATCTTTTTCTAAATGAACTCCCTTCACTTCCACTCCAGTGGGCACTTAACCTGTATCTGACAGATGCTGCTGGCCATCTCCTAATCCTTTGATCCTGTGTCTGCACCCTAACAGGAACTACTCGGGTTTTCGAGTTTTATCACAGTACCATCACTATCATTTTACATCTGTTACAAGAGAGACAAAAAGCTGCAAAGCCCTTAAGCCCTGCCTCCATGATCATTATTCTACACACAGGGAAACTTTGCTAAGCAGGAGACATTTCGTATTCTACTAAGAAATTTTTCTCACATTTGTGATAATGAGACACATGTACTTGGCGCTATCTTGCAACTGAATCATGTCCTTGAGTTCAGAGTCCAGGCTGTAGCTCTGTTTAACCCTCTTCTTTGTCAGTCCACTTTCAGGAGCCACTGATCGTCTCTTTAAATTGAATGTTAAGATGACTATTAATGGCTGAGATTTCAAGTTGTGGTGAGAAATCAACTTGATCCCAGCTCCAAAGACAAAGCCAGCAAACAAGAAGCAACAACATCTTTGCACCCTGCAAGTGGACATGGGCCAGCTATGCAACATTAAGAAAGTCCTATAAAACATTACATTATCACCAGTGAAAGGAACGATAGAAAAACTAAATAATAAGAGGCATTTTGACCTTTATATGGTAATCTCTTCCACGCTGAGGCAGTGTTGTGTGTTTTCCATCTACTTCTAAGGACTGATGATGATCAGAAAGAGATCTTGAGTTTGACACCTTGACAACCAGTCATTGAACTCTTTATTAGGAGAACAGATATTAAAAGTGCCAACAGCAAAATGGATGACTTAAGGTGCCAGATTTCCAGGAGCTACAATATAAAGCAGAGGAAGAGATGTTTACGCTTCACACACCGTGTCTGAGGCATAAACATCTCTTCTGCTCGAAAAGTGAGAAAAACGATATAAACACAAAAAAATGTGTCAATAAAATCCTGCTTTGCTTCTATTTGGAAACGACCCTCTGGCATTTCTGCCCTCTGACCCAAGATCTAATGTGACATTTCAACAATGGCAATTTGCAGTAAACATGCCCCGCCCCCACACACGCACACACACACACGACTGCTCATCATATGCATGACCGCTTGCAAAAACAGGTCATGTCTCAGTTAAACCAATACTTCGCTTCTTTCATTTGTGTAAAACAAATAGTGAGACAAGGATCATTATTTCTACGCCTTGTGCAGGATGAGGCGTCGGTGACAGAGGCGGCGGCCCAGGGTGCCGTCTACTGAAAGCGGCATTGCCGCCTCAATGCAGAAAAAGAAAAACATAAATAGAATGACGTAATTAACAGCAGCAGTTTTCAACTGTGACTGGCACCCTTCTCTCATGCTGTATTGAAGATAAAAATTCAGAAATTATATGCGGCCCTGCACTCTGTGCCTTTAAAGTCGTTTCTCATTTTGGTGGAGCTCTAACCACAGCCAATTAAATCTGCCCCAAAAGAGAAGTGCCTAAAGAGGACCGATCGAAAGCCATCAGGGGCCTTCACGCTTTACAGACAGATTCTAGTGATCAGGCCTGAAATTTGGGAGTAGTGATGAACCTTCAGAGTCACATAAAGACAATTACAAAATCAGGTGATGCTAAAGCAGAGCACAGCTACGTTCGGTGTGTGCGCTGTTAGTCACAACAAAAACAGCTTTAATTAGAACAGAAACCATCAAACAAGCCCGAAATTAATTATTTGTTATACTGTCAATAGGTAAAATGGAATAAAGGCTGAATATTAAAACAGCTCATCGATAACTACTTTGTGTTATTTCTCTTCGGTAGTCGGCCTTTTCTACCTCAAAAATCATTGGTTTCTTCACTTTCAGGCTGACACACAGATGTTCACAGTGGGAGGGAGGCTTCCGCCCAGGAAGCAGGCTGGTTTCATCGTAGACTAACTCTGACTGGAGTGTGTGTATCTGCTGGGTTTGACATGTCCCTTAAACTCATTCTACAAAGACGTGCACACAATGATAGAGCAGACCTGCCACAAAAAAAAACTTTTATTATATTACAAGACTCATTTCTACTTCAGATGATGCATCTCAGTCCACAACTCAACATTTTTGAGATGTTATAATAATTGTGAAAAATATGCCATTTGCATTTTTTTTTTTTGGTTTAAATGAAAATGTATTTCTCCGCTTTATTAAGTTTAAATAATCAAACATTTGATAAAGTCAACCTGTCAAACAGGTGAGCCAGGCCAGCGTGAGGAAAGAAGAGCTCAGCGAGCGAAAACGCTGCAAGCCTCCATTGTGTGGCTCCGTGTCTGATTATTGCTCTCTGCAGTCCTTTCTGCTCTGCTCCTGTGAGCCAAGCTCATCCAACTCTAATACCTGGCGCTATGGTTACGGAGGCTTGGGGAATGATTTGGAGAATCAGAGGGAATGCGGAGCAGAGGGGAGGATGAGTTGGTTAGTCTTGATGGGGAGCTGGAGAGATAAATAACTTCATTACTCCTAATCTGGTTCTCCTTTCTCTCTGTTCTTGTTTGCTTTCAGTTCTGCTTCTGGAGGTTCTCTGCCTCACAATGTTTGGGTTGTCTCTGGAAACAGCTGATGACCACCAGTTTTATGATGTTTTTTTTTTTACTCAAAGGGGAGGGAAGCAGAACTTCTAGCAGAACATTTTCAGATCTACCTACCATCAGAGATCATTGGACACAGGAGACATAAGGAGTTTGGAAAACAAAGGGACACAAGCCCCTGAGGCTGAGCTGGACTCTGGTATTCTCTGGCCCCTGATGAGCTTGAGGGGCTCCTCGTCCTGAACTGGCCCACTTCTCCAAAGCTGCATGCAAGTTAAGTGAGGACGCCGGCTCCTCGCTCGTCTTACCTTTCTCCCGGCTCAGGCTGCGGATATTCCCAGGATCGTCCATTGATGTGTTCCCAAAAGTAACAGAGCTCCATGTGTTGCTATAACAAGGACAGAGGGGTTGATTTCACCCTGACTACCATCTGGAGAGCTTCTGCTGTCAGAGGCATGCCTCCCCCTTTAGGTGCCATCATTCTGGGTGGGACAGAAAAGGCTTCCTATCTTCTCTTCCTACTCTCAGCACAGCCTTCCTTCTCCGCCTGCCTATTGTCTTTGAGTAAGCTCATCCTTAAGTGCCAATGTGGTGGGAAGCAAAGCCAATAGTGTGATCTTACACACTTCTTCTGCCTCTACTGTACAAACTGGAAGGAGGAGAGTAGAGGGGAGGGGAGCGAAGGGGGAGTTGTCGCCTGAAGAGCTTAGGGAGTGCAGTCGACCACTCAGCTTCGGTACGAAAGAGGAGGGAGCAGCGCTCTGCGCCGATCACCTGGGAGAGTCCTCAGATGAAGAACGGAAGAAAGAATGGGAAGACAAAGAAAGACAGAAAAGCAGGGAGGGAAACCGAGGACGAAGGAGGAGCAGGAGGAGACACGTCCACTGAAACAGCGGAGGGGAGAGCAAAGGGAAGGGAAACGGGAGAGAGAGATGCAGCGGAAGGCTATAGGTGGCTGAGATTCGCGAGATGCAGAGATCAGCAGCGTGTGGCTCGCATGTTTTATTCAGCGACGTGCTGCTGGAAGAGAGGAGCAGCCAGGCAGGGATGGGTTTGTCCCAGCAGGGGGTCAAGAGACAGAGAGAGGCGAAGACTGTATCAATCTTTCTTGACACTAAAACAATTAAAGTCTGTCAGATTCCCCACAGATTTCCAACAACCTCAGTTCATCCGAGGCCTTGAAACGGATCGGAACGCCACGTTTCCTGTTCACACTGTGCAAACGTGATTCAATTAATGTTTCTTGCCTTGGATATTCAAAAAAGACTGTGATTCAACAGCACAAATTGCTGCATAATCTGCATTTAAAATGTGCATATTTTAAATGCAGACAAGTTTTGACTTTATCTATATAAGAAACTCAATTTTATCATTTATTGTGATTTCATCGTCTGAACTTTAACTTAGTTATTGCCTGGCTGCATGCAAAAACAAATGTTTAAAATCATTGTATTTTACTAACATACCCTCAGTGGGCAATCTAAGAATGGAGCAACAGATTAGGGTGATGGCAAGGAGGCTGTTCAAAAACAAACAAAAACATGTAAAAGGTTACTGAGCAGATCTACATATTTTAATGCCAACTATAAATTTTCTATTGATGATTTAGAGAGGGATAGAATAAGTTATGGGATGAGATTTTTAATACAATATAAAGAAGCAGAACAATCATTTTTGATAAATTTGGGGGTTTGCTATCTTTTGGTCAATGCCAAAAGATAGCAAAAAATGCCTGTTTCAGACGCTGTCAGAAACAAACATGCTGATTGAATACCAAAATCTCATCAAAATCTGGCAGCAGTATGAAAGGGCAGGTCTCCACTCCATCACCTGGAAACAAAGAGGCATCACTGTGGGATGTCAGCAGAGTCCCCAGAGAGTCTCTGTGGAACCTGCCTGTTCCACAGAGACCAGCTCTGTTTGAAGGCAGGATCATGTTGTTGTGAAGAACAGCTCTGTTGTGGCATTTCAAGAGTTATCAGTTGGACAAAAAATACAAACTTTTCCACGTGACATTGTCAAAAGGGGATGAAGCCTTTCTTCGTGATTTGAGTTATTTCTCACACCTCGTACATTTTTTACATATCTTCTGAAATTGATCAAGCTGTTGCGACAGCGTAGCACAAGGTGGCCGGTGAAAACATTTAGCTCCCAGTGCTAACTGGTCGGTCAGTAACAACAAATCAGAGTTAGGAGGAATCTTTCAGCGCTGTAAATCACCCAAGTGTATGTGCCGCTCACAACCTCCCCATTTCGCTCTGCTACACTGCAGCTGGTTCACTGTAACAAAAGCCCACCATGAAAGCTCAGGCTAGTTAGCATGGCCACCGATGAAGGCTGATTAAGTTTTTTCTGAAACAGTCACTTGTTTCTCCACCATTAACACATTTAGTAGCACATACACAGTTACTGGACAGCACTAAGGCATTCCTCCTGGTTCAGACTGGTTGTGGTTAAAACAGATCTGAAAATGTTGATTTGGATGTTTGTCCATGTGAAATGTTTATATCGACTGTGCTTCCAAAAGAAGCTTTAAATTCCTTTTTTATTAAAACCTTGAGGAAAAGGAAGCAGTTTCAGTAAGAATGTAATGGCAGAATTTATCATCGCCAAGCTGCTTCTCTAAATGTGCCTCATAATTTGAGTGCAGAAAAGCTGAATCAGCTATAGTTCATCATCAAACAGAGCGCACAATTTAAAAATATTTTCAGCAACTTCTAACTCTTGCATGAATAATACACGCTGTGAGCTGCCTCGCCTCATGCATGTTTCATGAAAGCAGGAACAACGAGCCTGCACTCTTTTGTTCATCCTTTTTTTAAGTCAAAGACTCTGGGAGTCAGGGAGCCGACTATAAAGTTGAGTCTGAACCAGAAGTCAAACTTCATCTGTTATGTCGCTCCTCCGTCGTCCACTGGCATGCGACGCATCTTGATGATGAAAGGGTTTCGTCATGCTAATTTTCACTCTGCTGTGGAGTCTGAATGACAGTCAGGGTCAGAGCTTCCCTGACACAGCAGGAAGTGGTCCATGAGGAGGAATGTCATGGTGAATGGATGTAGATTAGCAAACGGTTCACCAGGGACTCGAAACAGATATATGCAAGCTCATGTTTGCAACAGTGCCTCTGTGGGTTTTTGCTGAATATTTGATTTAGTTTACTTGTGAAAGCAGTGACAATCTTTGGTTTCAAAATTCAACTCAATTGTCAGGTGTGGTTGACCCTGTTGCGAGGTGCGATGCTCTCTTGTTGAGACAGTGAATGGTTCTTCTTCTCCTTCTTGTTGAATTGTGTTTGGCAAACAACTTAATGGAACATTGCTGCCACCAACTGGTAAGAAGTGTGTGGACCAAAATTCAGTTTTCTAAGTTCAATATTTGGAAATGTTAACAAAAAGTTACAAAAGTAAAAAAATTATATTAAAAAATTTATATATATATATATATATATATATTTGGGAACTGCTTATTTATAAAGTGTGAAACCCGGTCCTAGAAACCGTCATGGCTTGTCACTTATTGTTTCCTTTTTAACTGTAGAAGTAATGCATTTCTAACATGCTGTTATAAAAAGCCTGAATTACATATTTCTAACAATTATGGGAGAAATTTATCTTCATTTACTGCCTATATTAGAAGAAAGATAATAAGTAAATAAATAAGTAAATACTGAGTCAAGATCAGAGTGCATGGTATTTGTGGATGTGCATAGATGGTACAATATTTCCAAGGATGTTGCAGAATAGTCATGTTTGTGTCTTCACTCTGTGGAGAAGTACTGACAGAAAGGTACGAGCTGATCAATCCCTTGCTGTGAACCTCATAGAAACACACCTGGCCTCTTACGGGTGATTCTTTCCAGCTCCAAGCAGTGCAGCTGGTTATCTGCTGAGCTGCTGTGAAAGCACAAGATTGAAAAAATAAATAAATAAAAGCTGCGGAGAAACGATGGAGAGAACAATGGGAATCAATAATTCTGCCGGCCACCACATCTGACTCTTTCAAGCCTGATAAGAAGCCAGAGTATGTCTCAGAAGCCGTAAAGACCGGCTGCCACCGCAGGCCGCTTTGTGCTTTCAAAAGTACAACGTATTGAACTCAATTACTCACAAGAGAAGGTCAAGCATTTGTCTCAGGAACAAAAACTGCCACTTTAAATCAAGTGGATGTTTGGAAAGGATGTAAATGTTCTCCTATTTTGCCTTTTTTTTTTCAGGCAGGTCAACTTCTGGGTATCACTGTGGAGACATTGTTCAGATTCTGGGCCCGGACTTTTTTCACGATAAAACTTGAAGGTGGAAGGTGACGCTGCTCTGTGAAGTGGAATCTGTTCAGGAAACAGAGCTGAAGACCTGTTAACCAAACTGGTTGGTGGATGTTATTGAAGTGGATAGAGGAGGGGATGGGAGTTAATAACCTCAGCTGGATAGAGCAGCTGCGTCCTCTCCGGAAGTCTTATGCCATGTTTCTCCACCGAAGCAAATAGAAAACCCTTTTTTTTTTTTTCAATCAATCTTCCAAAGGGTCACTTGGTTCAAACACAAACGTTTAGTTGAATATATCATGCTAAATTGGGTTGTGGGATTTCAGCAGCCACATAAGGAATGATGCACACCTCATAGCCAGCAGGAGGAGGCACTGCAGAAATGAGCCGGAGGCCGGGGGGAAGATTTGTCACGCATCGGCAAGTTCAGCAGACTAGAGTAATTTCATCTAGTTCATTTATTTTTAATCTATCAGGTTGTAATTGTTCTGTCTTTAGCCACATCCATCCATCCATCCATCCATCCATCCATCCATCCATCCATCCAT
>VMRN01000160.1:238612-252334 GCA_010277015.1 Poeciliopsis turrubarensis | reverse complement strand
CATCCATCCATCCATCCATCCATCCATCCATCCATCCATCCATCCATTTTCTTGGTGTTCTGATGCACAAGAACTCACGGCCATCTCACTGCGAGGTAATGTTGCCTCAAATTCTGCCACCATGCTGCACATTTTAAGTCCATTTCAGTGTTTTATCATGTTGCAACCAGAAGATTATAATTACTTTAATTAGAGATTAATGTAGCAAAATGACAGACTCATTCACAGTTGCTGGAGAAAAAGAGAACTTATTATTTTTTTTTAAATTCACAAATACAAATCAAAAAAGTCATTCAGATCACTCAACTACGTTTTAGTGCCACCTATGGTTTTAATATCCGCAGTAAGTCTCAGAAATCTCTGTAATCGCTTGGCTGTGTGACTTTGCTCTCACTTCTAATGCAGCAATGCAGTATTTTGTGCTGTGTTGTCTCAGACAGCTGAAATAAATAAAATACATTCAACAATGCGTCGGAAATATTCCTTGGAGATTTTGGTCCGTGCTGACACGATAGCATCACACGATGCAGCAGATTTGCTGGTAGAGCTTCTCTTATGTGATTTTCCTGTTTCCACATGCAGAAGGCTCTCTGTTGGATTGAGAACTGGTCACTGCAAAGGCTGTTTGAGTTCAACGACCTCATGTTCATGTTCAAGACACCAGTGTGAGTTGATCAGAGCGTCATGACGCAATGCATCGTCCCGTTGGAAGTGGCCATCAGAGGATGGAAACACTGAGAGGATGGGCAAAGTGAATGGCAACGTGCAGCGAGTCTTTGGTGTTTCCTCTGCGTTCATCTGGTAATAAGGTGGCCAGAGAGAGTCCAGAATTTAACCCCCACACCATGACACTCCCACCACCAGCCTCAAACACTGAAGGGAACATGAAGCACAGTAACATTACTGCTGCAGAAGAGAGGGAGACCAAGGAGGGGTACCAAGCATCTGCCCTCTCTGATGGCAACCCTCCCTTCCCATGGTGGGAAGGGAGGGTTGCCAGGGAAACAGACATGCCCATCATGAGGGAATGTTGTGTTGCCAGGGAAACAGATATGTGCCTTCTGCGTGTGGTCACAGGAAAAAAGTGGGCCAGTTAGGAGTTTGGTATTGCACTCATCAAGATCTGTGGAAAACAGTGTTTGCTCAGACAAGTGGGCCTGATAGGAAGAACTGGCTGGAGGCCTCCCTTCATAACTCTTCATCAATAAAGTTTGATCTTGAGCTTTTCAAGCTGCTCTCCTTATCTTCAGAACCTGGCCCACGTCATGTTGGAGCCAACGTCTCTCCAGTCTGTTATGTGTGAGCTGTACATTAGTTTTCTGTTCTGAGGTCAGAGGCATGGCCCCCTGAAGGGTCTTCTGCTGCTGCAGCACTTCTGCTTCAACGTGTTAACCATGCAGACAGCATCTCTTAGATGTTTTTTTTTTTTTTTTTCGGAAATTCTGAAATCCCAAAAAAGGATCTTCAAAGTGCAACACAAATAAAAGTAAGAAGCAAGGCGAGATCAGATTAGACTTTGCCTTTTGGTAGAAACAGAAGTAGAGAATACTAAAATGAAATAAAGAAATTTGTGAAACTCCGCATAAATACTACAACACAATGCACTGTAATCTGTTCATATGTTTTGGTCTCCATCCGTGCCCTGGCTGTAACCTTGTAACTCTGCTCTCTGGAGGCAACTTGCTTAAATAGCCGTTCTTTAATCCAATCTCCTCCCATGAATAAAGCCGTGATGTCAGCACATGTACCCTCTCCACCGAGACCCAGAGAAAGCAGCAGCTGACTCTGGGTCACAAACACACTTGGCGTTTTTCACCATATTGCGTCTTTGACATCTTATCCATCTTTAATATGGACATTTTTCCTCCATCAACAGCAGTTAGATTACAAAAGTGACAGGAAACCTGCTGAAACTGGAGGTCTGTTGATACCCAGAAGTGTTATAAAAAATCTGATCCGTGAAGACCTGGAAAAGGCTGCCAGTACTGCCGTGCTCTGTTTTTGCACGCAGTGAATCCAATTTTCTGGTCTCGCTTTGCTGCCTGTGCAAATTTAAATTCCAGCAGGAAAATGTTTCCAAAAATACGGTCACAGAGATCCTCCTGCAGTCGAGCTCGGCAGGGAACCTTGATCATGCGTGTGATTGTATCTAAAGACAACTCTGTCTGAAGAAATTATCTTGTTCCCTTCGGGAACAAACTTCAATTCAGAAGATGTGTCACATACAACTATCTGCAGTGTAGAACTGAACCCACTGAAAACTCAAACCGGCTTTTATTTAACTCATTTTCACCACAAGTTGAGGTACAGCTTAATGTTTCTTTTCCCTGACTGACCCATCACTGCACACTGACAGGCACCTTAAACCCTTCTTGCACTCGATGTTCTGTCTGCGGACAGTTGAGACTTCATGTTCCTGTCTACTGATTGCCTAAAACTCTCTTGTGACAAATTCCTTTACTCCCCACAATTTAAGTGGAAACTAGCAACTTTGATAAACTAGTTGGGCATTGGTTTAACCCTATTTCTTCTCCACTGCCCACTATGCGTTGCACCAACGGGTTGATTCTTTACTCTACAATGATGATAATTCAGAGAGACCAATTGACCTAACAGGCATGTTTCTGGACTGCCACTGTGAAGCTAAAACTCAGAAACACTGTTTGCTAATAATATTTAGTTGAGCCCATTAATGGCAGCAGCAGCTAATCTCTTCTTCTCGCCTGAGCTGAGAAAGCAAATAAAGCAGATAATGAGCACCATTGGCATCATTAAAATGACTGGGATCAATCTCTATGGGACAAGAGCAGTTTCCATGTTCCCACACACCCAATCACGCTCCCACTCTGCACCATGAAAGCTCCCAACCTGCTGCTGTCAGCCGCCTCTAAGCTCATCTATATGAACTCTGCCAGAGTGTTTTATGGATGAATGCTGCTGAGAAAGCACGCTGCTGAAAAGTGGAAAACTGAAGAACGTAAACTGTAGCAGATGCCACACAGCAGGGGCGGAGAACACAAATTTCACCTTGCAGATTGGCATGTGAGGGTATGCCAGGGGGTGCATACCCTCACATGGTTCGCCGTCGTGAAACATATTCTCTGACAGGACATTAAACAGCTTTCAGAAGATGCAGACTTATATGTCTGTGCTCACCACCCTGTCATGATGCATGACAAGGTGAATGCGTCATGTTTTGTGAAATAAAAGCTTTAGCTAAACGGCTTGATAAATGGCCAGTCCACACAGTGGAGTGTCTGGGAACTGACATGCTGAGAGTTGCTACCACTTCTCATCCATCACTGATGACTCTAGTCTAATACAGGCAGAGTTATTACCATTAGCAGGGGTGTCAGCATGTGCCAGGAGCAGGCTCACCCCCTGAAAGCATCAGGCTTCAACACAACCAGACTCCAGCTGAGATGAAAACACTTTTGGACCCGTCGCAGTTATCGACAGCTCTAGTGAGTGAGTGCTTCATCACACAGTACTAAATGTCAGCCAGTGAGGGAGTTTTCAATTGATTCAGGGACATGATCCAATCAGGGTCTGGATCAGTAAGAAAACAGTAACTAATCAAATAGATCCAACTGGAGTGAGGAATAAGTGACGAATATCAACATCAGCGCAGCAGGCCACCTCAGATTATTAGCCGAGAGTTATTCAGCTTCGCTCTTAGAAAAAAATGACATTTTTATCTTAAAAATATATATATATTTTTTATTAAAACACTAAAGGCAACACATCTTGTTGTAAAGGCTGACGCTCCAAGACTGGTGAACTGTAGAATATTTTGAGTGGAAAATCATTTAAAATGGAGAGAAAACGATTCATGTTTGAAGCTGAAATGGATACACAGACCTGATTCTACAAGTAAAACTCTCAACTTTTCTGACTGTCCTTGTTTTGACTCAAACCTCTGGCAATGACTTATGGGTTATGATCAAAAAGATAACTAGATCCAGAATACAAGTGGCTATAATGAACTTTGTGATGTTGTTCTTATTTTCATGATTCGTGCTCATTTTACTAATTTATTTCAATTGAAATTTAAAAAGTTTGAAATTCCAATTGCAATGGAACTTGAATGGTGTTATGTTGACAAATGACTTGACTGAGACGAACACTTCCTTGTGCTTCCTGATCTTTGCAGTCAGACTCATGCGGTTCAGCGTTCTCAATGTTTTTGATGTTTCCTACATGACGAAACTCGGCCTGGTCAAGCACAAAATCTGATCAGTTGCAGATAATAACAGAGCTGAAATGATCTCAGAGAAAATAAACACAGTTCACAATATAAATATTTCTTTTCACACTTGATAGGATTTCTTCCTCCACATAATGAGCTGCTGGGAGCAGACATGGTGATGCATGCTCTTTATTTTTAACTATTGAACAGATAAACTGGAGTTCTATTAGCAAATAGTGGATATAAAAACTGCAACTGCTCTGTTGAAAGATTATATTCTGAGGAAACTCTTACACTGAGGGACACACACACGCACGCACACGCACACCCACACACACACACGCACCCACACACACACACACCACTCTGACAGACTCGCAGAGTTGGGGAGGTTGGTGCAATTTGCACTACCAGGGCATCCAGACTGCAAATTCTTTTCAGTGAAACACTTGATCAACCAAGCATCAAATTGACTAGCTATACTCACATGTGCTCATAGAGTGACTAAAAATGATTTTTAATTTGTTTTCAACATCAAAGGTAGAAATATCTCCCTCCTTTCTCTCATTTTCACTTTGAAATCAGTGAAAAACCGCTTCAGCAACGCAAAATATACAAAACAGACAAGATGGGTTGACTTCCAATTTTTGACAAAGCAAACAGGTAGAGACGCTGAACTATTCTGACAAAGAAGCGGATTTTCCCTCCATGTAATGCAGCGTTGTACTTGGTTTCCAAGCTTTCCTAAACTTTGTGACTGTTTTCAGTCACCTTCAATACGTTGTCTATGACGAAAATATCTTTTTTCATCTTTCAACACAAAACTGAGATACAACAATAAATATATAAAGACCATAACCTGAACCCAGTGTGTAAGAAATAAAAAGATAGACATGACAGTGGACATTAAAAGGGTCCTATGTATACATTGAACACAAGGTATTTATAAGGGATAGGGAAAACTGACTGCCCTCTAAGAATGCTTAAATCTATCTACTTTAATAGTTCAATCAGCAGATATATCTTCATGCATTAATACACTCAATGGAAACTGTTTTAACACTGCAGCATAAACTGATATCTGTGGTCTTCCTTGTCTCTATTTTTGAGATTTTAGCCAGTCAGCCTCAAGGAAAATGAATAGTGTTCCTGTATAACATAAAACTAAGACATCAGGTCACTAAATATTTAATGTACTTGTTGGAAACACTTATAAACATGTATTTGTCTACAAAAACTTAAGATATATGTATATACATATCAATATATATGTATATATATTTTTTAAAGTTACTGACTTTTGCTTCAGAAATCAACAAGGTCTGCTATTTTTTTTTTTTTTAACTATAATTACTTTTTTTCCAGTGGAGCAGCAGCTGCTACAGAAAGGAACGAAGATCTACTAAATAGCCGTATATGGAGGAATATATAAAATGTGCTGAACTATGACTCACAACTGATATGACAGACCAGAAAAATATTGAGGATTTCTGTTTTGAGCCTCCTTACTTCTTTTAGACATTTGCATTTTGCTTTACAGCCAACACCGATGTTCCTTCTAATGGCCTAATTACATATGAGCCTGTGGAGATGGGGTTGTGGGTCATGTGAGGTTAATAACCTCAGAGCTTCTATCAGCCCGCAGAAGATGACATTTACATTTCAGAACTGAGTGGCCTTTGTCTGTGAAAATGAAACCTATGTTAGCATTGGAGAAATCCCAGCAGAAAAAAAAAATGATGTACGTCTTCTTCTTTGTATTTGTATATTTGTACACTAAATGATTGTCTCCAACCTGTTTTTTTGTGATTTTTTCATTGTCAGCTTTTCCATAAGCTCTTCTGTCAGCGTTGCAGTGAAATATCCTTGTCAAGAACATTGTTCTGAATCTAACCTGCCAATGAGAGTCAGGGAGTCCACGCTGCTGACAGCAGCTTCGTGAGGAAACACTGAGATTATTTTCCTCGGCATGTCCAGAGGGAGCAGTTCCTTCTGCGCACTGTGCGCTTGGCAAAGTGCGCATTTCATGCAATGATCCATGGCTGTCGATAGCAAATGAGGGGAAACACTATCTGGTCCTGAGTAATGACTCCTATCTGCATAGCTTCTCTAAAAAAGATGAACGGACGCCTGATGGGACTGGAAGGCAGCCTGTCAGCAAATACTCGTCTTGTGTATTTGGTTCACTAAATATTGTTCTCCTTATTTTGAAAACCCGACATACTCTCAGGAAAAACTGCAATTAAACATAAAGAAGGTGTGTAGCTGAGTTGATTTTATTTATTTATTTTTTTATAATTATTATGAACCTTCTCAAAACACCTTTTTTGTTGAGTTGAGATGTCTGTTGTTTTTGGTTCCTGATGTTGTTCTGGGAGGATGGTTATTGATGTGGCACAGAGTGGGGTTCTGTGAGGAAGCTGCAGCAGCCAGGCAGAAGCTGCCTACACAGCTGCTGGTAAGATGTGCTAATGCTACCTCTCACTCTTAGTGATGTTTATGTTGTTTATGATTGTTCTCACACTTTTGTACTGCATAAATTATAATGTTAAGTATTTTTATGTGTCTTAAAAAAAAACTTTAGGTTCAGTTAGAATTAAACTGCTGCCCTTTAAAGTGGGTTGAAATTTTCCCTCCAAAACGTTTGTAGAGCTGCTGGGATCTGACTGGATGTGTGTGCTACACCGATGGTTGAATGTGTCCCACGTTGTGTTATAGGTATGTAATAATTGCACAGATTTCTGTTATAGGTTTATAGCTTTAAATTTAATTACTTTACATGTATTTTATGTAAAGTAAAAAATTTGAGTTTTGTATTGTAATTTTGATGGTTGTTTATATTGTTTTGCATTGTGCATTAACATATTTCTTTGGTGCTGATTCGTACACAATTTTCTTTTTCTTTATTCCTTTTGTGATTAATGTAAAAAGAGAAGCTGCCTTCTCTTTTTAGCTGCTGAGCTGCTGGGATCTGACTGGATGTGTGTGCTACACCGACGGTTGAATGTGTCCCACGTTGTGTTATAGGAATAAACTGACGCAGATCCTGAGTCCTGTGTGATCCATTTTGCAACTGCTACAGGTGCAGAGAAGATTGTTGACCTCATGACCCCAACACACTGCTTCTCTTTTTGTCAAACATAATATGAATAACCCACAGTAGCATCTTAGCATGAAGCTTATTGAATCAAAGGGAGAAATATTTAACACACTGGAAGCAGCCGTCTCTACTCATTGTGATGGAATTGGACGGGGTGATGACAGCATAGTTGTTATCTCATCTAACAAGGTGAAGCTTCATTTCCAACCCATAGATCAGACCTGGGCATTTCGCAGTCCGTGACCTTTGACCTTTGAGCTTGTACTGAACGCCATTTCGCCAAAGCCACTTTGTAACGGTTGGACTACAACAACCTCTCCTCTTCCAGAGATGCACTGATCAGGACATACCCCATAAAATTGCAAGAACAGAGTTAGCAATTCTTCGATGTTGGACGTTATCAAAGTCTGTTTGGTAGAACCTCGAGTGCAAATTTTCCCAGTGAAAAAAGACGCTTTTAGAAAAGAGTGAAGACACATCACAATGAGGCAGATGGGAAACATCGGAGCTTCAGATACCAAAAAAAAAAAAAAAAAGAAAACGGACAACTTTGGCTTGTTTTCCTTGGCTCTGGATGAGAGCGGGATGTCCGTGGTAAAGCCCTGTCACAGATCTTTGAATGTGGATTCATGAATGACTGGAATGACAGGAGCTGGCAGACACAGACACTAAAGCAGAGAGTGATTTGTTTGGGGAGATAAATGAATTATTGACCACAGTGGCAATAAATGGAACAAGCTAGTAGGTGTGTATTGGACTTTTGAAGCAGATGCAAAATAAAGTGGCTGAATTCAAGCCAGAACAGAATCTGATACGTTTCTGTCATTGTGTCATTCATCACATATTGTCTAAGTCAGTGCTAAAATTGAACCATGCTGTTGATGTTGCAACTAAAATGGTTTGTTTCATCAGAACAAGAGCACTGAATCACAGAGAGGTGAGCACAGTGAGTGAGGCGGCCAGACTGGCCCGGGCTGGGCTGGTTCAGAGCCATCCCACGGCTCTCAGACCTGGGCAGGTCTGACTTTTGCCCTTGAAGTTTTGGAATGAGCCATTAGATGATGTCAAATAGAGCTAATGTGTTAACTTTCGGTTGTGAGCAGGACCACAACATAACCTGACACAGAAAGGTCATTTCCTGAGGACTGAACCGCCACACTCATCTACAGTCAGTATCTCCCCAGATGACTCACATCCTCATTCCTCCCGCTTAGCCGATCATTCATGCCCTTCAATCCATTTCATTGTGGAGTGCTCCTTACTTATTGAGTCAAGTTGGCTGAGAGGTTGGGAGTCTCTCCCTGATTCTACAAACTGAGCTCATTCTGACTTCCTGTATTCTGTATTTCTAAATCTGAAAATGATAACTGTTTTGTTACAGCAACGTTATGAACTGAAATATTCGGCTGCAGAGTTCGGTATTGGAATTCTGCAGCTTATCGAGCTAAGAAAACAACATGAACATAAGGACAGGTAAGGATGCTGACGTCGAGCTGAAATGTCCAGACGTTTCAGCAGGGCTGAGGATTTCAGACAAATGTTGAAATGTTAAGATGATTAGAGGTGAAAACACTGCTGTTGCTTGTGCCTAACCTGACTTGAACTGATTTTTGGACCTTGTGAAATAGCAGCAATCTGAAGAACAATGACAGCAAGTGACAGAATGAGGATCACAGCATTATGAGCCGACGGTACTCTGACCATCGACATGTCTCACCTTTTCAAATGCCAAGAAAAAAGAACTGTGCTACAGCATGAACCTCTCACAGACTGGCTCTCAGATTTCTCTACCTGATAATAAACCAGCCATCCTCATTGAATGTCGAAGAGAAAAGTATTGTGCTGCCTCTGTTATGAAGCGTCCACGTAGTTACATTCCTGTTCTCCTTTCTTCTTCTGCCTGCTGATGTCTTCTGCTCATTGCTTTACGTAAATTAATTCATGCTGGTAACTATTCGCGTATCACCTACAAATTTCACCCAGTTTAAGTGTGTTATGGGTTGTATAACGCATGCTGGGGAGCGTAGAAAAATCTGATCAAAGAAAAAAAACCCAAAAAAAAAACAGGCCAAATGACATGTTCCAAAATAAGTGCTGTGCAAGAAAAGAACAAACTATGTGGGAGTAATTCTGTTATATTCATTCTGATTTTTTTTTTTTTTTTTTTAAGTGTCGTTTCTCTTATTCTGGCTGAAGCTTTGCTTCTTTGGACTTTTTTTTTTATTCCTTGCTGGGCACCTGGGATGATTTTCATACATATGAGGATATCTATTGTACAAACGAATATCCATTTGTACAATATGGATTGTACAAATGGATTGTTTTCACAGATTATCCTTCTTGTAACAAGCTGCCGCGACATGGTGCCAGCTGTAGCAAATATGAGAAAACATATTTTTGATTAAAGTTATATCCTTGAATAAAATGAAGCCATTGAGCTTTTGAGATGTCTGGGTTGCTTCATCTATATTTTGCACGTTGCCCAGGACTGTTCCTAGTGGGGAGAGACATTTCAATAATCTAAAACTAATAAAACATACTTGCAGCCTTCTTTGCAACCAGTTTCCAGGAATTGACGCTTTTTCATGCAAAGAGTCAATTTTGATGCTTTGATCCATTAAAGCCTCAAAATTTAGATGCTTTTGATGGGTCAGATAGATTCAAGATATTGCAGTGGCGTGGGCGGGAGGCCCAATTTAATTTTTTATCGGGGGTTTTCTGACCATACAAGCACTCAGACTCTTAGATTTTCAGCTGCAGAGAGATAGTACCTCTTCACTAGAACAAATGATTGTTGACAAGGTTTCATTCATGGTAAGCAACTTACTTGAATGTTCTCAAAAAAAAAAAAGAAAAAAGGTAATTGCCATGAAATAATATTGACCAGTAAAGTAAAACTTCATTTTTGATGTTTAGATCCCAGCTCTATCATCTGGATCCTCACATAGTGGGACAGCCCTCTGGTTAAAGTGAACTGCAGTAACTATCACCTGAAATTACACTCCTTCTTTCTTGCAGTTTCATATCCTCGGCGGCCCAAAACTTGAAACATACTGAAGCTTTATTTGTCCTGAGCTTCAAAGTTATTAGATAAATCTCCTCAGGCTTAAAGGTGATTAGTTCACTCTGTGTTAATGCTACTCACAGTTGGAGTCCTGTACTACAGAGAAAAGATCTGGATGAATTATGTTCAACTCTAATTTACCTTTACCTGGATCTTGTGAACCTGCTTCCTCTCACCAAGGATTTCTGAAATTAATGAGCAGATAAATCACATTTGCCACCTCCTGCTGGGCTCCAGCAAGTTAAAAGATGCTCAACAACACCAACAGGGCCTAGTAACTAAACTACGCCATGAATTCTGTGTGACACCTAAAGGGAAAGCAAGGGATTCGTCATGCTAATAGTGAGGTTTTTTTCCAACCAGCTCCACGAGAGCTGCTATTTAATTGGCTCTCAGCTGCACAAGCTGATGGTCCCATCAGAAAGCTCAGAGATGGAGAGCGTTACTCAGCTCAAAACGAGGTGCAGCATATGTGACAGGATATGCTGTATGTTTAATAGGGGGAAAAAAAACCCATCACAGAATTTCATGCTTTCGGAGAGGAGATGTTGTGTGGATTTCACAAGACACCAGTCTGACAGAACGTGAACTAAACCAAACGTAAAACATTTTAGTTTTAAAATGTTTTTCAAACTAAACATTTTAAAAAATGTTTTGGTTTTTTTTTAAACATTTTTAAAACATTTTTAGCTCTTAGTTTTGGTCATCAAAGTGACCAAAACCTGATTTAATTACTAACTCTACTAGATTCAGGTTATTCATAATCATATCAAACCAATTATCATGACAGATTTATATGATTTTTGATGCCGGCTACAATAGAATGTAGACAATTGTACAATGCCAATTGGCTAGAAGTTGCTCCTCCAGCTGAAACAGATTCTGTTCTGATTCCTAGGTCAAAGGTCAAGAACAACTAATAATAAGCAAATAATTTGTTTAAAATTAGCTTAAAGTTTAAGAGCAAAACCAAAGGTACTTACTGTCGACAACAGCTGTGATTTGTCAGCATGAATGCTTTGAAGCTTTTTTCCTTAAACTTGATCAGCTTTGCTACTTTTCATGATTTTATGATAAAGTTTTTTGTTTGTTTGTTTGTTTGTTTGTTTTTTTTTTTACATGCAACAGTAAAGAAACTGAATGTTTAGCTGGAGACAGTCGCACTGGAACTGTTTGCTTTGCTTCAAAGAGAATGATGCTCATTTCCTGAAAGTGACAAAGTGAACCAAACGCCATGAAGGGGAACGAGGAGTCGCTGCAGCGACAATCAATCACCTGACAATGGACTGCAAATTTGGCCCGAATGGAACCACAGCTCTCAGGGTTCCAGAGAACCAGATCCTGCGGTACCGAAAGGCACTGCTTAGCTGTTGGCAGAACCTCAGTTCATCATTCTCTCAAAGAATGTCTGGACTGATTAACTTCCCTTTTAGTCCGGATCACATGGTGGTCAATAGCAGGACGGCACCACCAGTAACCATGCAGTAAAATAAACTGCTCTGTCAAAGCGTTTGCATTTTCAGATCAACATTAAAGCTCAGGCAGAACTTGTGAAACCTTGGACATTCCTTCACTTAGCGAGAAGTACTGGCTGTAATTATGTTATATTGATGTCTTCGTGGCAGGGATCATTGTTTCACAAAGACGAGTGTACACACCAAGGACACAGGAGAGCCGATGCTTCAGCGGCATTCAGAACCTGAGCAGAACCATTCTGTCAGGCTTTCAATGGGTTCAACACATTCAGCGCTCTGAGCCTGAATGCTCTCTGAGACACCTCAGGCTTTGTGTTATGATTCACACAGTCAAGGCGTCCTTCAAAAACACAGGAGAGGAACGTAATGACAATTTACCACAGGTCAAGTTAACACAATGCTCGCCGCTTTCGTCTTTCAAAATCACAAGCTTTCATAAATGTTGATCTTGTAGAAAAATGAAGGTTTTATGTCACAAAACATCTTTTGTGACTTGAAAACTCAGCCTTGACGGCTTTCTGGAAGCTGGGTAACTTCTCTGAGTCTATTGAATTTTCCTCATATGCACACAAATAGGAAACGTGTGGATGTGCAAACATGACCACGCAGCTTAATTAAGCCCATCCTGACTGAAAAGAGAAAGCCTTAACTATGATTACAGTGTTTAGAGCTGATTGAATAGTTATGCATTCAGTAAGACTGACTGTGAATCACGAAGAGCTGAAATTAAACTGCCAGTGTGTCACTTTCAATTGAAACATCCAGTTCATCCTCCCACTTCTGCTCATAGCTTATAGCGAGTTGGTGCCAACACTAACGTCATCAGGAACGGGATGGATTAAGGTGGACAAAACGAAGCCGCACCTGCCTTGAGTTTTGGTCAGTGATTTGTTTCCTCTGCTCCCTGACACACACACACATCCACGCACACACACACACACACACACACACGCACACACACACACACACGCAGGCGAACATACCCTCCTGGGCAGTCTGCGGTGATAAAATGCCTCTGCGTCATGGTGCAGTTGGAAGTCGGATGTGTAAAGTTATTCAGAGGTGTTGGACTGACAGCCCCACAATGTGTTCACTCATGTCCTCCAGTGACCTCTGACCCTGTTACTAAAGTCTGGAGGAGAGGCGTTGCCGAGGAACACGGGTTTGTGGGAGAAAACCCACAATGCAACAGTCTGTAAGTATTTTGCTGCGTGGCGTGTAGCTTACAGGTCTGACTTGGCTACTTATATATACTTATATATACTTATATATAGTTATATATACTTATATATATATATATATATATATATATTGATGCACAACCATGACATGATAGTGGAAGACAAGCAACTTTGATTGCTTGGGAGAATGACTGGATTCTGGGATACTGCATCCAATGAAGCATGTTTGAGGCGACCTCCAACTTTTATGAGGCCTTCATCCATATGAGGCCTTCATCCATCCAGCTCAAGCTTCACAGCTTGAGCTGTGAAGCTCCATCGTAACGTGGAGAGAAGTGTACTCTTCAGGAAAAGCATCCTTCTGAACAGACTTGAGAATGAGATTACTGGCAGCATTCAGCTTATCTGGAGAGAGTGGCTGTCTACATTCATGCCAAGGGTTTGACACATTGCTTGATGAATGAGAACGAGCTTGGTGAATTAAGGCGGCAATAGCGCGGACGTGGGGCTCCAGGGTACGGTTCCAAGGGCCCAGCCGGGTCCCTTGGCTCCGTACCCTGGACCCGCCCTGCCTGGTGCCAGCTCCCTGACACCTGAGGAACAGGGCGTACCCCAAGACCAAAGTCAAAGTTAATATCTACAAGATCTCGGATGGGGGGCTCCAGGGTACGGATCCAAGGGCCCAGCCGGGTCCCTTGGCTCCGTACCCTGGA
>VMRN01000160.1:209840-238199 GCA_010277015.1 Poeciliopsis turrubarensis | reverse complement strand
GCTCATCTTCCTTCAGTATTTCCTTCTCTTTCTGCTCATCTTCCTTCTGGATTTCCTTCTCTTTCTGCTCATCTTCCTTCGGGATTTCTGTCTCTTTCTTTTGATTTGCTTTCTCTGATTCTGTCTTGAAAGTCATGACCTCCTTTCCTAAATTTTCTAGTTGCGTTGCCAGCTGCTCCATAATGTCCATTATCTCTGCTGCTGCATTAACTTTTGTCTGTAAAGTTGAACTGGCCTCTTCTAACAGTTTAAGAACTATTTCAATTTTCCTCAGTTTGTATTTGTCAACAGATGCTTGGCTGATCACATTCTGCAGCTTGGATACTCCCTCTGTTGCTCTCCACAGTCTGGACTTAATACATCTCATTTGAAACTGGTCATCTGAAAAACAGTTTTTAAGGCCTTGCCCTAAATTTTCGGCCGACATGATGTTTGGATCATTTAAAATGTATTTAACATCTAAGATCTGATCCATTAGTTTATCAAGCTGCATCTTAATTTCCATCTCATTTTGCTTCTGCGATCTATTAGTAGCTTCCATTTCCTCTGCTCTCTCAGTCTCTGTGTGGTTCTTAAGTTTTTCCACTTCTTTCTTAACATCTTTAATGTTAAGAAAGAAGTTCTTAACATTAACACACAACAAACGACAAAATAATAAAGAACTTTACATTTCTTAAACATGTTTGGAAAAATGTCTTCCAGCAGATGTCGCAGGAACTTTTAGTTCTGGAGTTGCACAGGATGAAGTCGTAACTGTTTGATGTGAAGCTCACCCCAAAATCTACCCCCCCCCCCCCCACTGGTAACTAAATGGACATTTGCTTTTAGCTAAGGAAATGCATCAGATAAAGAAATAAAATAATCTCACTTGATAATCCAGCTAGAATCTGTGAGAAAAAATATATGTGGTGTGTTGAAAATAAACTAATAAACAAAGCATAAAACTCAATGCAACTTTTAAGATGCATAGAGTTTTATGCAGGACGCATAAAACTCAATACTAAAGGACGCATAAAATTCAATGCAAGATGCAAGAACATCATCAACTCTCCAAATCATTGGATGATTTGAAGATTCAGTCCAAGTCATCAAATGATTGTGAATAACCTGCATGAAAACGGCATTAGATCAGGGGATCATCCTTCGTCCCATTGGTTAGCTGGATGGATTGTCATTCCTCTTAATCAGGTTTTTTTTTCACCCACTTCCCATCAGTTATTGATGCTGAGAATGAAATGGAAACACTCGCTTGAAATATTGAGAGCAAATTAAACATTTAAACATCACAGCACCATTATGTTTTACTTGATGGCACGGCTGCTGGAGTCGCAGATGTCACCAGTTTCCCGATCCTTCTGCTGTGGAGTCGAAGCTGCCATATGTAAAGCCTTTTGAGATGCCGAGCCAAACATCTCTATCTGGCTCTTTACGACCCTGGCAAACGCAACACGCCCAGTGTGGCACGGAAAATGAAGGTCTCTCATCTCCATGCCTCTGCACCCAATTACGCTGTGTAAATGGACTAATAGGCTTCGGCGAATTCCCCGGCTCCGTGGTTGGCTGCCTCGCTCACATTTTGCCCTGGCCAAATATCCAATCCGAGCATGAGGCTATGAATGTTACAACTCCACAAAAGTAGTTTGTGCGCTCAGAGAAAAGGAGGCCAGGAAGCTCTTTGTTCCTCACTGTCACATTAAGAAAACAGTATCGATCTGCAGCCCATTAGGAGCAGAGAAACCTCCCTGGACCACCTGGGACTGATGAAACACACATTTCACACACAAACAGATCCCGCCTGCTGAAACTGTGTGTGAGACACAAAGATGTTGATGTTAAAAAAAAAATAGAGACATGAGGATATGGATAAAAACACACTAATTGATTAGGGACTATTCAATACACTGGTTTCCTCGGCGACTGCCAAACTGTCCACTGTACAGCCGAGGCAGCAACATGGGCTCTTCATTGGTTCCAGTTCGACCTGCATGAAATAAGGAAGTGGTGCATGAGCAAAGGGATGCTCAGGAGCCCAGCTTCTAGTTTAGAATGTGACAAGTCTCTTAAGCGACTTGAGCTGACAGGAAGTGGATATGTGAACAGAGAGGAAGTTGTCAAGTAAAAAAAAAAAAACTATTGTGAGTCTTCAAACACAAACAGTGAGAACACAGTGTTTAAGCCAGAGTGCATTCTGCTGCTGAGTGTAATGTGATGTTCAATAAAAACGCCCAATTCTACATGAATGGATGACTGATGGTGTTTTTGTTGTTGTAACCATTTTCACTGTCATGGTGTTTTTCAGTTCCAAGGTTCTTTTTTTATCTGCAAAAAAATAAATAAATAAATAAATAAAAAAACTGGCTTGTGGGAAAAAAACCCCCCAAAAACAATAATAATAATGAAAAAAAAAAATTTTTATGACGCAGTGCAGCCCAGCTTCCAGCTTTTCAATTTGAGTGAGGAACTTCTTTCAACCATTTAACAACGCCGTCCAGTTCAACTCATAGCCAAACCAGTAGCTTTTTTTTTTTTTTTTTCCGTTCCCCTTTCCACATTGTGACTTGCATGAAAGGTGAATTTATTTGAAGGCTTTTTATGCTTCTTTACTGGGAGCTGTATGCACAGATGTTCCTAAGAACATGTATTTTAGGAGGAATTTACATTACACAACATGTTTGGCCACCAGACTTTCCTGTGAGAAGCCAACAACTCACAGGAATCCACATGTAGTTCCCATACAGTAACTTCGGCAAAAAAAAAAATCACTTTTGGCCAAAAACATTTACTGAAAACCTGTATTTTTAGGAAGGTGATGGTTTTGCAAACTCTGGCCATGTGAAATGGTCAAACTTAGTCTTACCTCAAATACTGCATAGTCTTCTTCATCTCACCTGAACTCTGAGTCCTCAGTGAGCCTGACTAAAAGTTGCATCAGTCCAAAGTCTTTGTTGCTGCTGCTTTGGGTTTCTTGTCTATAAGAAATTGAACTTCTTGCAGTCTTGCAGCTACCTGACAAAGCTCTGCAGCACAAAGGCAGTCTGAGCAAAACAATCTTTCTGTTGTGTGTTCTCCATTCAGGTACATTGTATTTGACGGAGGCACAGATTAAATAGAGATCAATTGGAGACTTATTACTTTTGCAGTGGTTGCAGTTTTAGAAAACGTCTTCTCCATACATGAAATACACAACTGTCATTAAGGAGGAAGCTTATCTAAAACAATAACAAGCTAAATAATGAGCCTGAATCCCTTATTGAAAATGAAAAACCGAGCTGCAGACACTTGAAGCTAACCAGAGACAGAAGGTCTTTCATTACACACATTCAGGCCAGGCAGATTTTTATTTTTGTGATGTATTCACACACAGAGCGTCAATCGTTCTCCTGCTGCTGCCGTTCAAGGTCCGCAACCAAGCAATAAGCCTTTCATTAAAACAGCTATCAAATGATTCTTTTCATTGCTGGCTTTAGGATTTAGACATTTCTGCATTTAAAATCAGGAGATTTTGGCATCTCAAGCAGCTACCATCATCCAAAATCGTTGAACAATGAAACTATGTCTTTGTCATATTAGTTCAAGACCTTTGAAAAAAGCTTTTGATTTCAGAGAGAGTGTGTCTGGCTTTCTTATAGTTATTGCTTCCCCCTTAGTTTTCACCTTTGCTTTGGTTATAAATAGCGTTTTTAATTTTGATCATCTAAAAATTTCTGCATCCCTATCCAACGGTTTCTGTCTCGCAGAGAATAGAAACACATGGAAAAATGAGTTGGTCTGAAAAAACAGCGACGAGCCTCCATGTTGGTTCCTCTTCAGATTCATGTTTTATCTGATGTCATTTTGATGTATAATGTTAGTTCACATCTGAATGCACAAAGAAACTCAAGAGAAAGACCGTATGCTATGGAGCTTGGATGAAAGCATCCGAACACTTTAAATTCCCTGTTCACAGTCGGGAGCTGAGCAGACTCTGGCAGAAGGCAGAAGCCGCGTTCAATGGCTCTCTGCTCTCAGATCCCAGCATTAGGACGGCCTCCAAAGTCTCTAATCCCAGAAACAACTGATCACACTCACACGGTGTTCCTCCAGAGAGCGGCGCGTACGACATGAGCAATGATGTGTCGCTTCCAACCACGCCAGGGTGAACTAATTACATCAAATAACAGACTTTTATGTGCTTTACTCTGAAGAAATAACTCCAGAGTATTTCTTTAAGAACTGATGGGACCCTCAATATTTAGGGTTTGGGTGAAACTTGGCAAAGCGATTCATCCTATAATTTCCACAAGAACGCGCAATCATCATAACTGGAGCCATGGGGGGGAATAAAATCCATGTAATCACTCTGTCTGCTTTTAAGGACAATGAAGTAAAATTGATGCAAGTTGACGAGCCATAAGCAAACTGGGCTAAAGGTTATCATTAACATCTAAATCATTTATTTTCAGCTGCACTCACGTAACAACTTACTTCTACATTTTATTATAAGTAGGAAATACGACCCAAAATTAAATGCCTGAGCAAGTGTTTTAAAAAAACGAGTTGTAAATGGAGAGAGTTATTAAAAGGTGAAAAAAGACGCTCAGATGCCAGCTGGGGTCGGTTTCACACCAAACTTCACCACAGATAATTATATAAAAGGTGAATTCAGTTCCCTGTACCTGCACTGTAAAGAGTACGCAGGACAACAAGCCCAGCAGGAAGGATCTCTCCTTCCCACCTCAGGTTTCACATGATGCACAAGCTAATAAGTTGCAACCAATTAATTTCCTGTCACTCCCGACACTGGAGCACAGTGCAAAACAGCAAAGTGTAACTGGTGTCACTGGGGTCAAACAAGAGCACAGTTTTGTTTCTCGGCACCCTCATTTGACTGTGACCTGAATGTTGATTTAATTTCAGGAGGGAAACAAAGAAATGCAACAAAGAGCCACTATGAAAAATATTTCTTGAACAGGAAAGACACGGCTTCAACTCCCCGAAGCATCTGGATGTGAAATACTAGTTCCTTATTAATTCTGTGATCTTCTATAAACACCTGCTTTTTTTATTTAAGCGCAATGAAAACAAACCACGTGTAGCTTAATTGATCGATCAGTGCCTCTTTTGCATGCTGAACACTAATTGGATTTAAAATGTACTGCTCTTCACTCACTTTCTTCATATGTTGCTGGTAGAACTTCCTCAGTTTCGATTGGAAATTCAGAATCTCAAAAAAAAATAAAATGAAATGAAAACAAAATCATCATTCCTTGATTTTTCTCAAAAATATGTGTTTTCCAAAGCTTTTTGCTAATCTCAGGTATTGGCAGTGTGATTTTTGTCACGCTGGACCAGGTCTACAAACTCAGCAGGGTCTTGGAGAAGCAGCTGCTTCTCCACTTTGATTGAAATGCAATTTATAATCTCAGTAAGTTAGAGCTCAGACTTTCTAATGTTGCTCTTTGGGAGAAGGAACGTTTCAGTGCAGGTTCAATAAAACCTTCCCGTCAGCAACGTCTCATTTGAGATCATTAGTACAGCTTAGTACTGCGGGGCAAAGCGAGGGTTGATCAGGGTTCACAGATCGCAGGAATGATAGTCGAGAAGCACAACATGTTCACATCTGTGTCTATGTTTTAAATCAAACACTTACTTCAGATAATTGTAATATTTTTATGGTCAGAACTTCAAGTTAGATGATAAGGGCCTTGTGTTTTTGTCTAAACCTTTCAATTATTTTTCTTTGCATCTCACTAACGCTGAGCTGACGAGTCAGAGTCGTCGTTGGAGTCAGGTGTGAGAAACAGATCTGCTGCTGCTCAATCCACACGGAGAAAACTTAAACCTGCACGACTGAAGAAAGTTGGTGTTTACGCCTGAACCATCACGTTGCCTCTTCACTCATCATCAGCTCAGCTTAGAGCTCGGCTCAAACTCTGGAGGCCATTTCAGAACTAAAAGGGGGAGATGCCAGTTCTCCACTTTGAAGTCTTTGGGATGGAGAGCACAATTGAAGTGGAGTTTTCAGAATAACAAGCGGATAATAACTTGGAGAGTGAAAAGCTGCCAGTTAGCGCGCCGCGCCGCGCTGCAGCTGCGAGGCTGAATGATTCCTGGGGTAAAACCATTGGAAAGACTGAACTCATTAAGAAAGGAAAGCTATGATGACACCATGATGTGTGGGGCTTGTGGAGGAGCTCAGTTCCCATGTTGATCAGCTGCCTCTCGCTGCGTCGCATGCTCTGTAAGAGATCTACTTTGTGTTTTAGCTGTAGAGGACGTATAACTGCGTTAGGCCACGTTCATGCAGTGCTCTGCTACATGTTCAGCAGAGCCAATACAGACACAGGGTTTTCTGCACTGCTGCAGTTCTATGGCCCAAAACCTCTAATGAAAGCTTTTAGCTCCAGAAGTCGAGTTTGTTCTCTGAGGGCTTTGTGATTCAGTTTCACTCGCATGTGGAGTTCCTCAAGGTTCTGCTCTCAGTCTCGTCCTGTTCTCACTCCAAACATAAAATTGTATTGATTTGCCTGCAAATGACAACTGCATCCTTTTAAAATGAATATATTACAATTCGATTCATAGATTCTGTGGAGCTTTTTTTTTTTTTTTTAAAAAAACTGATCAGACACACTAATGTGCAATTTCCTCAACTTAAACAAAACTGTGATCCTTTTATTTGGATGAGCTGAGTAGAAGGATAACTCAGAAAGTTGGGGATGAAAACCCTTAACGGGTTTAAGTGAGGGATGTTTGAAATTCGTCAAAAACTATATTTAAATTGTTCAGAGCGCATTTTTGATGAGATTATTTAAACAACAGTTTAATCTCTCTGGAAGATCATCTGAAAAAGGGACGTTTCATTATTATCATCTGGACAAAAGTAATGCCTTTAAGCCTGTGCTGGTCTCAAATTGTTTTAAATGTGCTTGAAAAAAAAAAGTTAACATTTACATATCTTTAGCTAATATTGCTTTGTGTCTCTTGTAGCTTGCTTTTATTCTGTTTTGTGTATTTATTTATTTATTTATTTTTTTTTTTTTATTATTTCGATTTGTTTCTCTTCCAAGCAAGAAAGAGTGTTGACCTCTGCTGGCCAAACTAAACCTTTGCTTCCCCTTTCATTGAGTTTGGGGATAAAATACAAATACTCAATGTTTTACAGTATTATGTAACTTAATATTCACTGATTTCAGAGTAAAAAGAGTTACATAACTTTTTCCACATGGTAAAATCAAGCGTGGGTTGCTGATATTGAGTGTGGAGTTCGTTCTGCTCAGTCAGTTATGGATACATAATGTGAAACGGCATGAGAAATGAAAATCTCTTGGGTGTGAATGTCGCCACCTGAGGCAGAGCTGTAGTTTTCAGACAAACTGCCCAGCGAGGCATGACGGAAAGGTTTAATTCAAAGAAACATTTCTTTCTTTTGTCCATTTCTTTTATTATTGAATTATTTTATGGTCCATCGTTGCGATGCATCACGAGTTTAACACTGCCTCTCCGCATTGCCCCTCAAATTTGGAGCAGAGCTAAAGTTGGTCTAGTCAAATCAAACGTTTGGGTCAAGTGGATCCTTTGAAAATTTGGTGGATCTGTGTGGTACATGTTTTGAACTTAGCATACATTGCATAGAACCAATCAGACTTCTGAGTACCAAATGAATGCCAGAAACAGAATCTGGAGAGCAGGAATTTGTCCGGAGTCTCCATGGTAACGTGTCAGAGGTCAGCCCAGAACCCTGCAAGCTTTACAATAAAAAGAGACATTTCATGCTGTTAGTCCAAGCTAGTACATTCCATTTAGAGTCTCTTTCATTACATGACCTTTTAAAAAAAAAATATCTACACAGCTTCTCATGTTTTGATTATTATATATTATAAGGAAGTGACCTAATGACAAAAAACATCTATCTAGATGATATCACTGGCCCTTGGTGTCATTTGGTTGTGGAAATTTGATACAATTATTCCATGAAAAAACTCCTAACATCTGCATTTGATATTATACTAATATTTAAAAAGATTACTTGACCATGTAAAATACATATTAAACCAACCAATTCTATCTATCTTTCAATTCATTTATTTGGCATTAGTTTAATTGAAAATGTCCTCAGTGTAGTTCTGCTTTTGAACATGAACTTTCACAATTTTGTTGCCAGAGGATTGCCAATGGCAAAAAAAAAAAAAAAAAAAAAAAACATGTGGCAGAGGTTCAATCAGTTTATGAATATCCACTCCCACTAAGCAAATGTTAGTGGGAGTGGATGAATATGATGCAATGGTTAAATCTGCTGTGGATTTCTTCTGATCCACTCATGGGCAACGTTACACATGCCTGCTCAAACGTGTGTAACTCTGACAGAGTAGATCAGGAAAAAAATCCACATTGATTTCAACTGCTGGATCAAATTATTTTTTACATAAATTGGATTCTGTTTAAGATATACAGCCATATTGTATAAATTAGAATGTGCATTCAGACTATGACAGACTTTATCAGCCATTAAACAAAGTTTCCATTAAGCTCACATTTCTGTGTGTGTTTTTCTGTGTGTGTTTTCTACTAGTCTAATCTAACATTTTAATCTTAAATCTCTTGTTTTTCTTAACTGTAAGTGGGAAATCAGCATCAATAATGAAAACATCACTGTACCGTATTCAAACAAACGTGTCTCACTTAGTGAAATCGTTAGCTGAAAGACACTGAGGTTTTCAAAATTATTGTAACGTATTGAATTTGACTGCACTAGTTTAAAACAAATAAATAAAAAGTACCAAATATTGTTATATTACTTAGTTACACTGCTTATTATTATTTAGTTATATTGTTATTTAGTTTAAAAACGAGCTGAAGTCTTTTTCAGTGAATCATTAACAGTTGTTCAATTTATTAACTTGCAGAAATAATGTCTAAAAATCTCCAAGCCAATTCATTCGCTCACACAAAAGGATGTCTGACATCTGACATCCTTTTGTAAGAAATATAATCAAAAAGATTGAGTTGTTAAGGAGAGCTTTTACTTCCTCAGCTTCTTCCTGCTGAGAGCAGAAGAACAGAAGAGACTCAGTGAAGGTGGAAGCCATGATCAGAAAATGTTCACCATGTTCGTCATGTTCCGGTTGTGCGACTCTCTCCAGCCCCCACTTCTCTGTCTGCCTGTCTTCTCTTCATCACTAAGCCTGCCAGCACCCAGAGCCACACACCGGCTTTATTCTGCCCCCGTCTTCACCTTGCGACGGATTCTTGAGAATCAAACGCCTATTTTCTCCACGGTGTCATCGTACTCAGACTGAAAACACACAACAAACACCGGGGCACTGGAGCTCCGCCCGACTGTTCCTCATTAAATTTTGATTAGCCGACCGGTTGGGTAGAGAATAACACATTATCTGATATAATTCAGTTGCTGAGAAATATACGAAAACAAGCAGAAGTTCACAGCCGTGATGAGAGACGCTTCACAACGTGTGGCAAGCATCTCCATTTTCTCCTCAATTTATCGGAGAACTTCTCCTTTGTTATGTAAAGTTTTCACCGTGAATTTCCAGTTAAGCAGGATTCTCTTTGTTTTGAAGAGTTTGTCCAGATTCACTTCAACTTCAATTTGTTTTTATTAATATGTTCGAGTTTGTGAAGGGTCTGAAGGTGGAACCCTTCTTCCTGTTCCTCTGCAGCAGAGACCCCTCACTGCATCGCCTCATGGAAACACCAATGAGCCGGTTTCCAAATCAGTGCAACCATTTTCTTGCTTGAAGCCCCTATTTGCAATATGAGCTTTGAAACCACATTTTGCAATTGCAGCCTGATTTGTTGGACAGACCTGTGAAGACACTGCCGCACTAATCAACGCGACTAAAGATAAGTGCATGAATGAGTTTCTCCAGACCTTGCTGAGACATAAGATGTTCTTCAGGTGATAGAAGGCCGACTTTGTAACTGTCTTAATGTGGCTCTGAAGGTTCAGGTCAGAGTTCATCACCTGGTGGTGATTTCTGGAGAGTTGTTAGCAGAAAACCTGTCAAACAGTCGATGTTTGGCGCTTGTAGAAGTAAATGAAATTTGCTGCAGTTTGTTCCCGGTTTCATATTGTCTGGCTCTTCAGACACCTGCAGTCCTGTTGACTGTAGGTACTGTAGGCCTGACCCCACTGATGGCTTGGTTCCACTCTCCTCTATATTAAACACACACTATTATTATTATTTTTATTACTTAGTGCTATTTTTGGCTCGACATTCAGTCAAAACAGGAGTTAAAGCATAGAACGGGAAAACTCGAAGTGTAAAAACAGAAACGGCAACGTCCCCTCCACCCTGCCTGTGTTGCTGCTGTTCTCCGTCATCAGACAGGAAAGGACACATGTTCTCTCTTTGACACACAGTGATAAAACAAGCCTGGTATCTGGAGCAATTTCTACTGTGTGATATGAATATGATTACTCTAACTGGGTTACATCTTGAGCTGTAGTCATTAACATGGCGGCATCAAAGGATCTGCAGTCGCTCCGGTGGACATGCATTTTGCCTTGTGAGAAATAACCTCAGTAGCAGGAAGTCCAAGAAGAGCCCAGACTGACTCCACACAGTTTTCACCTGCTTCAACCATTTCATCCGCAGCTTTTTGCAACACAAATGTACACAGAGAGAGAGAGAGAGAGTAAATGCTAAATGTTAGTTTGTCCCTGCACTGTATGTATTATAAAACCTGCAGCCGTTTGCTTCAGAGTAAAGGGACTAATTATCTCTCACCCTGGTGGATGAAAGGAAAAAAAAAACATCCATCGCTGCTCAACAGAATGAAAGTAAAGGTGCCTCAAAGCTCTGACCTCTAATCCAGCGTGGTCTCTACGGACAGCAGTGGCTTGCGCTCGGATTCTTTTTATAGGTACAAATAAAGTTAGAAGAAACAAAAGAATTTGGGTTAAATGAGCAAAACGTTATTTGACCAGCTTAAAGCGTAAATGTCTCAGCGTCAGGTTTAAAAAGACTCAATTTGATGCCTGTGTTTTTTCTCCTATTTTTAACCCCAGTTTGATTACGTTTCATTTCATGACCATTACCAGTGCAGCCGCTCTGGTCCCCGTTGTCTGCGCCTGATCTCGTAGAGGGGGGTTCCTCTTACTGCACCAAGAACAAACATTCCCCCCTCTGGAGGTTTTATCCTTTTTATTGCTTTTACAAATCAATCAAGATCATCAAAATGTAGCTTTTTGCTGACAATAATATTCACATCAGCCCTCGTTTAAATTTACCCACCACCCATCCAGCCATCCATGATCTAAACCTGCTCATGTTTGCAGGTGTCTTTATATCACAATCGCTAGAGACAGTCTAATCTTTTCTCCACTGAATATTTGTGCAATTATTTACTTTCTCCTAAATGTGTTTATTTAATTAGTTTTTCTGCAGAAATCAGTTTTCAGTTTGACATTTGTTTTTGTCAAAAAGCCACGTCTTGTCGATTACGATTGCGTGTTAACAACAGTAAAAAGCATAAAACATCCAAGTCGGTGAATACTTTCCATCTCCGCTGTATTTCCCCGGCTGAGAGTCAAGGTGCCCTCATTTCCCCGGCAGGTTTGGTGACCCGTTTCCTCAGCTCGTCCTTCATGAAGTCCCCCAAACGCTCTTTTCCAGTGTCTCTGATACTTTCATAAAATCACCTTGAAAGTTTTGCAAAGACAAACTTTTCAACAATAAAATGTTTTGGTATATTGATACCAACAATTATCTACATAACTGTTAACATCCTGCCCAGTAACAATGGAGAACAACACCTTTTAATAAAGGCTTTTGGGTCACAAACATAAAAACAGAACCTACTTGCAGGTAGAGTACAGCTTCAGGGAAAGCTCCAATCTTTTATAAATACTCAAGGCTTGGAAAAGATTTGTTAGGAACTCGACAAAGAATTAATTATTTGATTACTTTTTCAGTCAGAAATTCATGATAGGTATGTTTTTGACAAGAGTGTCATATGATAACATGATGTAACCCTCAAAAAGTTCCTCATTTCACTTTTCTCTGCATGATGGACTGTAATGCCACACATTAGTTCTCTCAACTTTATTTCATGGACCCCTTTATAAGTATTTCTTTTTTTTTTTTTTTTTTTTTTCTCAAACGGATCTGGCATTAACCGCCAAGCTTCCCAATCACGTCTTCTTCCTGTGAGACACAACTTCCCTGAGCTGAGAAACGTCTGCCTGAATTCGTTCGAGGCCTTAGTGAGACATTCGTCGGGACATTTGAAGGTTGGAGAGGGAGCAGGGCATTGAAACGGGTGGCAGGGTGGAGCGGGAGGTGCACTGAGGGTGGATGTCTCCGGTAGGCCCACGATCAACCTTTGCTTTAGTAATTAGGCCTGTGACATGGAGCGCAGACCAAGCCCAGCATGAATGCAGACTTGTCAATTTGCACCGATGTTTGGGTCGTTGCACACACCACAGGTCACATTTTGCAGGACGGCAATTAGGAGAGCGGAGAGGAAAAGGAACTGTGAAAAGATAACAGCCTGGCCGAGGGATTTTGGTTTTGTACCAGACTTATTAAATATAACCGCATACTTTTCAATAAACCAGCCCACTGATCCAACGGATTGTTCTGCTTTGAATCCAATGTCTCTGATCAGATGGCTGAAAAGTCATTTACTTGATGACTGACAGGAGCTGCACCGACACAGGTGGATGGAAAACTCCCAAGTTAACGTCCCACTGAGACTTCAGTCTCTTCATAAAACTCCATGAAAAAAATTACACATTCTTTCAAAACTGATGCTCTATAAATTACTTAGATTGTAGAACGAGTTCTAAAATTAAGCCACTTATTGTGGCAGCACGTTGGAGTAGCTCTGTGAAAGTTTTAGTTTGGGCTTTTTGCAAAGTGTTGTTACTCGGATTCCTCCTGGTTTTGGATGCTCTGGAGTCAACAGAAAGTTTGCTCGTATTTTTTATTTTATTTTATTTATTTATTTTTTTACTTTTTGATAGATGTCCTGATGCATAACAGAGGAAATGTAGTATTATTTTTACAACCAAGGAGCAGATGATTAGCATCTCAAAAGCTCTAATAATACTTGAACTATGACCCCCAAAACCCAGAGGAGCAGAAAATGAGGCTTCATGGATGCAGAGAAGGACCAGAAAGCAGAGAGAGAAGGAGGAAGTTCAGATCATGTCTTCCATCCGTCATAATGAACCAGGATTATATTCCTGAGTACATCTCTCTCTTTCTAACCTGACGGTCAGGCAGAGATTCAAAGAGGAGCAGCAACGGCCAATGAGGTGGATTAGCAGCGCTTGCTGAAAAGTAATGATGTTATCCAGGACTTATCACTGTGGAACATCGTATTTACTGAATGCTGAGCTTTTGACATGTCATGACAATCAGAGTATCAGTCGGGGACCTGACTCATGAATCATGTCAGCTACCAGAAATCACCATTCACCAGGACTCTTTGAAGATACTTCGATGATATGAACGCTTCACGAATGAAGCATTTTTCAACAGAACTGAAAGCAAAGCAGCAAATTAAGAGTTAACATCCCTCCAAATCCCCGGCTCCAGAGCCGACAGCTGTGTGTTCTGTGAAGCCAAACTAGACAACAAAAAATGTTGTTTCCTCACAGGGCAGAAATTATAGATGAGGGAACAGATGAATGAAACTCACTGGAGTAACTCCATACATGCAGTAGCTTTGTTCCTCTTCCAGTCCTGCAGCCTCACTGAGGAACAGAGCAGCGGCTGCGGATGACGCTGCCGCATGTGGAAACAGCGCACGCTAATTTATGGAGTTCAATCAAAACCAGAGGCTCGGGATGCTGGCTGTAAGCTTCACCTGGGCAGCTGCACCTCACTCAGAGCAGACCAAGACGTTCGTTAAGATTTGCCGGAGCGTAGTCTGGATTATCTCACTGCAAGCTGAGATGATTAACTGTAAATATCCACAAATTCAGAGTTGTCACAAAGCTGAAATATGAAACTCGGCACAAAAAAGAAGAATAATACTGGGTGCTTCATACAGTTTTGAAGGCATCCATTGAACAAACAGTACGGCAATATATTTTATAGCTTGGTGCAAAGCCAACAAGTAGTAGGCAGGTCAGCTGCTTTCAGTTGAAACAGTGGTTTGCAAAACAGTGGGACAGATAACCCATCACCAACATTACTGCTTCAAACTGGACAGACAGGTTTCAACAAGGATCAGCACCGGTACTGTCTGAAACGCTACTCTTCCACTTCATCGTGATCAATGGCGTCTGCAAGCTTCACCCGGCTCCAAACACCTCCATGCCTTTAACAGAACTGTTCCAAGATCAGTTGTAGCTGGTGTGGTCCCACTTTGAGCCACAGCCAGGACACAGGCAGAGTCCCACCGCAGCAGACCTCCAGCAGCGGCAGCAATCTGAAGGAAGCCGGGGGACGTCAGCCTCTCGGTGTGAGCGTGAAGCTTTTATTTATCATTACTGGAAACAGCTTGAGATCAGCTCCTCAGATCAGCCATCAGAGGAGCCGTGAATTCCTACTTTAATGAAGCAGCCGACGAGCAGTGTCCCACAGCAGACCTTAGAGTCAGCCCATTTATTGTCAGCTCAGACTTTTCCCTGTCGGTGGCGCAGATGGCTTCAGCTATTATCTCGGCTTCAACTCCCATGGTTTAATTCAGCTCTATTCCTTTTATTTATTTATAAGGCGCCAACTCACTGTAAATCTCAGCTTGACAAGACTGGCAGGTCCAGTTCACGTCGTGATCTTTGTCAATAAAACTTTTGAGTTTTATTTTGAGACACCCTCTTATTTCTCTGTTTCACAACCGACTCGAGTTACCGTTTGCTCCACGCGTCATGTTAGTCATTGTTGTTCTCTGCGCGGTCATGGGAGAAAGACAGTTCCTACAACGGCCAACGCAACACCGGCGAAATGTAACACAGGTGTTGGATTTATGGGCCATGATCCGTTCAATTTTCCATGAACGGATCACAGAGGATTGATCCGTTCTCCATGCTGAGTTTGATGTACGAGGTTGAAGAAACGTCGGTGAGTTGAATTCATGAATTCCACTTATTAATACTGATACACAGCCGGTCCATTTCTCATGCTACCTTTAGGAGTTAGCAGGACAAAATGGCAACAAAACTTTTCCATTCCCTTTGTTAACCTCTGTCTAAACTAGGCCCTAAAGAGGGCGTTCCCTAGTGTGTCACATCTTCTACCCTTAGCATTGAAGGCCTTTCCTAACATCTAATTTCCTCCAGCTGAAGTTTTGCAACTAGCTAAAACAAATAGAAGGAAAAACACAAGATTTTTTTATTCTGAACAACCACCACTGGCATTAGCAACTTGAAATAAAGCCTTTCTGTGTGACGTTATCAGTCTCTACAAGTCTTTTAGCAGACTTGTATCACTCTTCTTCACGAAGCTGATTTATTATTTACTGTTGCTATTTTGATGTGTGGACTTTGACTGTCCTGGACTTTGTCCCAAAGAGAAATGTTAGCATTTCTCCCCCAAAACTCTCCGAGAGGAAGATGGAAAGAAGGAATTGGCCCGCAACCTTGTCCAGTTCTTTCAACTTAGCTCTTTGTAGTTGAGTTTGTCTTTCCCGTCACATCAAGATGATCATTTTGTCCACACGCCATGAAAAACATGCTTTCAAAGCCCAAAACATGTCTTCAGGAGAAAATCTGAAAACAAAACACAATACTAAATTGTATTCTCGTCTTGTTGTGTGTGTTAATATGAGTTCAGAGCTCAGGCAAGACGACTTATCAGCCATAAACAAGGGAATGTCACCAATAAAAGGGAAAGACATGACTTGAACATGTTGAGTCCAACAATTTACTTCCAGATTGTTCCGCTAAGAAAAGACACATGAGTGTGTTTTCTGTGTATTGCATAAGCAGAGGAACAAAGGGAGGATTTCGCTGTCAGCGTCCTTTTCTGCTTCATTAAAATCTCACAGCCGACAGAGAAACTGAGCATTTTAGTCAGTCGCAGCTTAACATCTGTTGGCCGTTTAACATTTTCCTTTCAGTCCAATGCATGAGGGGAAAAGAGTCCCCCCAACCCCCTGGCCTCCTGTCCCCCCCCCCCTACCCTCTCTCGCCTCTCTCCCCCAATCTCTTTGCAGCCTGGGCTCATGGCAGCAGCTCTCTTTTACACAACATCTGGGGCATCCCAGTATGTTCTCTTCACATTTCTGCTGGGGGAAAACTAAATCTGGTGAAGTTCTCTGTCTCCACTCCCCTAAACACACACGCCCCTACACACGCAAACACACACACACACATAGTGCAGTAGAAATGAATCCCTGATGAACCTCTGCACCACTCCACACACACACACACACGCACACGCACACACACACACACACACACACACACACGCACACACACACGCACGCACACTGTGGTTTGCAAACAGCCCTGCAGGCCTCCCTGCAGACGCAGCCTCCGCAGCATGGCGGCTTCCCTCAGGGGCTCCTGCTATTGGTGGTTGTTTTCCATTCATTACAGTAGCTCTCTGTTTTCATCGGCCTCTCACAAGCGCATTTCCCACCCAGCCATTTTTTATTTTTTTATTTTTTGAATGCTTGAGAAGCTGTGTGAACAGTCTGTCTGGGCATCTGATGGAGAACGCATGGCGCATGATGCCACCTGTCAAAGATTTCAGGAGCTGCTCTCAGCGGTGACTTTGGAAGAAGCTTACAGTTTCTTCCCTTTGTCACAGCCAGCGATCACAACTCTGATCTTTATTTACCAAATCTTCTCAGGATTCTCAGTGATAGCAGTTTTGGGGGGGGGGGAAAGGCACAGCTGCCAAGATGAAATGCATAACACCACTTCAAATCGTGGTGGTGTGCTCTCTTAATATTTCTGCTGGGGGAAATGTCTCGGAGTGAGATCAGTCTCCGAGGTGCAGCATGGAGCGGAGCAGAAGTTTAGTTCTCCTCCTTTCACAACTGTCGCGTGGATCCCAGGTTTGCTTTTACAAACAACACTGTGAAGCTGCAGCTCTCTGAAAGCAGCTTGAAGTGCCTGTGTTTTCAGTTTGGGAAGAGAAAAGGGCATGCCACAGCGATCTGAAATATTTTCGTCAGGCTGCTCGGCTGGACGGCTGAGAAACGCAACACCCAAAGGTGGATGTTTCTGTGTGGAATTGAGTTGGAACCATCGAAGAGGAGAAACGTTTCAGACACTCGGGAGCTTCTATTCAAGCTCACTTTTAGCAGGCATAAAACATCTGAGGGTTTGCTGCTCAAAAACTTTGCAACTTTGTAGAAGTTCTGAATGTAGAACCAAAACAAGGGCATGATTCTGATCATGCATCTCAGACAAGACTATCCATCTCAAGTTTCACAATACCAGCCTGGCTTCCCACCACCAACATGCGAAATGGCTTCCAGCACTCTAAGACAACAGGCTACTTTAAAACAACTAAAGATACGTGATTTATTCAAACCTAATACTGTCAGTATTGTCCCTAACTGCTTTCCGTATTGGATCATCAATACAGCAGTAAGTAAAGCTAGCTTACTTGCACCTGATGCTGTTCACAGCGGCATACGGATAAGAAGAGTGTACTGCAGAGCATTAGTCCAGAATCCATGGACTAAGCAGAGATTTTATATGTAGAGATGAAGTGAGGAGCGCTGGCTTCCAGCTGGAACTCCAAGTCCCATCAGGCCTGGGAACGCCTCAGGACGAGCTGGAGGACATCGCTAGGGAGAGAGGTGCCTCCTAAACCTGTTGCCCTGGCAACCTCATCTCAGATGACTGTAAGACAATTGATGCAGCCAGTGGCAAATAGTCTTGCTATGTGGTGGCAAGGCTAAATATGTACACATGTTGCTTTTCTTAGATTTGTATTTGTTGAACCTGATCATGTTTCCCAAGGTAGAGTTAACAAAAGTAAGAGGGAAATTGAAGTTGTCAGTTTGGATAGAGCTTAAGCTCAAATCTGCTGTTGTGGATTTTGAACGTGTTCAATAACACACACATGCATGCAGACCACAGTTCTGGTTCTGTTGGACCTCAGTGGAGCTTTTCTCACTGCTGACCGTGACATATTACTGATGGGTGGGACTTTCCGGTCCAGTATTCAATTGTTTTGAGCCTTTTTGTAAAGAAAAGGATTTTCTTTTTTTCTATATGTAACTTCTCACTGAAGCGGAGAACGGTGAACTGCGTTGGTACGGAAACACAAATAAACTTGACTTGAGATATGAATTTGTGTTTGTGTGTTTTTCTTTTTTTTCTTTTTTTTTTTTTAAAGAAGAGCGTTTCAACATCCATTATTATCTATTAATTAACGCATGTTGTTTAGATCCACACGAATCCCTAAAACACGAGAGGAGAAACTCTCTGGAGTCTGCGTCTCAAACCCTTCGGTCTTTTGGTTCCCAGTATTTATTAAATAAACAACGAGCAAGCAAAGAACTCCCTCAAACTTTTTCTTGTGTGTTGGCATCTTCTTGGCCTGGCCTTTGTTTGACCTTTCAGTGGTAACTCCTGTATGTAGAGAATTAGATGGCAGAAACGTGAGCCATTCTGTCAGAGACTATCCGCCCTGCCTGGCGACTGTCTGAGAAGCCAGGCAGACAGTCGGGTCAAACATGGAGGGCGTCACTGACAGAAACCTATCAGTCACTGTTCATGAAGCCGGTCTGTGTCGCTGCGTGGAGTTCAAATTCGACGTTTTGAATCCGACATTTTTTTGTGTCGTTATGTTTTTACATGTTAAAGGAGCTCAAATGAGCAGATGTGAAGAAGAAATGATTCTCAGCTGAAGGCAATGAGACACCTTCCACTGGGGAGCTGTTCACCCTCTGGTGCTGAAACCTCTCCAGAAGCATCAATATGTGAAGTTTTCTCCAAAATACAATGCAGTTTTTCTTTTTTTTTTGTTTTTTAAAGTTTTTGTGCTTTATTGGATACCACCAGAAGACTAAAAACGGATTATTCCTACATCATCGATTAGAATAACAGATAATTCTCTGATCCACGATGCTGACAGTCTGAGGAGAATTTTAGAATAATATGACACTGTAATGTGATTATAATTTAAAAGAAAAATGAATAAAAAGAAATATATACTCAGCCTTTTTCTTAAAGAAGCATTAAAAAAAAGCACTTTTTAGAAATCAAATCTAGAAAACAGAGATTTTTCTGGACGAAACTGAAAAAGCTTTAATACAAAAGTGAAACATTTGTTTTTCAGGCGTTGGTTCCTGCATTTGTTACCTTTCACCACCTTTTATCCAGCCTGCTGGAGCCTTCAACTCACAACTATTCATCAAGTGGTGATGAATAGTTGTGAGCCTAATCAAGACAGTTAAGCACTGGTGTAAAATGAAATGTATGATTAGAGGAATTTGGACTTTTAATGAAAGATTTCCATAAAAGAAATTCTTCAAATTTGGATCTAATCTGTCTGAACAAGCCCAGTGAAAGCCTCAAAGGTTCAAATGTTTTCTCTCCTGAAATAAAATGTTTTTTTTTTTTTTTTTTTTGAGACTTTAAGTTAGTTGAAGATGGCCAAACAGCCCTGGAGCATCCCTATAACCTATGCTGGCATTTGGTCAAGAGAACAAAGCCTCTTGGCATTATGTCCTAACAACCAACAGGAAACTCCTCCAAGAGAATTTGAGCTTTCAGCTTCAAACATGGTCGATATGCCTTTGAAGAAAGGATAAGTAAAAGCCGTCAAAATAATAAATGATCAGAAATAAACAGAACAGTGTTCTTACACACTTAGGCTGTTTTCACACCCGGTTGTCCGGAAGACTCGGTTCAGTTGGAGCCCAAAACTGCACCATTTGTCAACCCTAAGGAGCTTAAGAACTAAATAAGAAACAGTGTATATTTGTATATCCAGCAGAAAATATTGTCAACTCTATGCCTTAATGTGAGAATGTGAGCTTGTGTCATTCTGGTGCTGATCCAAGATTACATTCATGTTGAAGCTCTGTGTTTTTACAGTTGTTTTTTTTTTTTTGGGGGGGGGGGGGGGGGTTCTCTCTTAGCTCCAGCTCTTTTAAGCTTTGGTGGTGAGAAAAGAAAAGGACTGGTTCTGAGCACACACCAACAGCGCTTCAGCACTGGAACTGCTCAGAAAGGTTCGTATGTTGCTTCTTGCAGACGCTGTGGCTCTGTTGACGTCCTCAGACCAGCAGAGCTGCAGAAAGCTGCAGGGCTTTCCAGCTGAGTGTGAAGCAGTCAGGATGAGAGCTGGGTCTCCCAAAGATGAAAGCTCTGCTTCACATGCTAAAAAAGGGAAGTTCGGAGTCCAGCCACTGCCTCATAGGACCAGGGATGCCAACCCCGCTTATTATTAATGACTTTGGACTTGCTTTTTTTCCTAAAGTCTCTTGCTTTACAAGGTTTTTGACATAAAGTTGCTTACTTGGGTTTAAATTTCTTTCCAAAAAGAAAATTATCTCCAAGCTCCCAAACAATAAAGCAGAACACCAATAGTAGATAGGTAGGTAGGTTGCAGTGTGTTATGTGGTAACCACAAACACATCGTTAGGCTCTTTTAAAATCTCTTGAATGCTAATGGCTGTCATGGAACTGCACTGTAAAACACAGTACTCTGTTTAATAAAAGATTCCAAGTGAGCACAAATTAATTCTCATCAACTTGTCGTTTGTGCTCATTTTAAACATGTGGCGTAAAACCTTTGGATAAAAAGTGTTTTATAACTTCATCTGTTTAGACTGAGTAAAGAATCTGGAAGTTGGTTTAAATGTGGCAGTAGGGATCGCCCAGCACGATTTCTCACAATGCATTGCCCCACCAACAGCAACAACTGATTAAATTGTATTTTTCATTTTGTCAAAACAATTTAGTTGACGATTTTTAAGGTGAAAATACTCCAAAGCTTCATCTATGAGGTGGGTTTGTCTGGAACGATCCCGTGCTTTCAGAGCAGTGCAGCTCTTACTAGCTAGTTTTTGACATTTCCATTTATTAAACTGCACCAAGAGTGAGTTGTATTTTCATTTTCATGACCCTGCTCTATGTAGCTTTGCATGTCATTGATTGTCTTAATTAATAAAAAAAAAAAAAAAAACTGTGAGCAAACTATCACTGCTTTCTGTTTTTGCTTTTTATTATTTGTCAGAGCTTGAGCAGAAAAAAACAAAACACAAATAAGAAGCAGGAGCTCGGATTCAAGAAATGCTTTCTGACAGCATTTCAGATTGTTGTGAAGTTTACTTCTGTTTTATTTTCACATTGTGCTGCCATCTCTGGATATGAAGGTCAACTGATTCCAGCAACTGTTTCATCTTTGTCCTCCATCGTCAGGCTGTGTTGCACCCAACCAGACCGACATGAGCGCATTAACTTCTTGTTTGTTCACTTTTATTTTTCATCAGTTCATCTTGAGAATTTATTTTTCGCCATGAAGTCTCAGGTTTTTATCTGACGTTGCCTTGCGGTGTTCATCCCATTATGTGAGAGTCGGTTCATTGTTAAACTGTGTTGAATAAAGCTTTATGGTCCGGCTGCCACATTTCGAAACTTAAACAGAAAGAGGGGAACAGCTGGTAAAATACCGACAGAAATATTTTACACATTTTTTTTAAACTGAGCTGAGCTTTTAATAATTGCTTTTAAACAACTTGTAAATAATATTCCGACAGGCGTCACTGTGCTGCGTAAAATAACAAGCAGAAATGTTAATTGGTTTAAAAACCAACCCAGTCTGTTTGGTATCACACTGAAGATGAGTGGGTTTTTTTTTTCTAACAATAATTCCACGGAAGACGTTTCATAAAAAATGCATAAACCCAAACATTTTTGCTAAAAAATTAATAAGCCATTGCTAAGCACTCCAAACAATAATCACCAACGCTCCAGGTTCCAGCTGCTTGGCAGAGCATCTTTCAACTCATTGGTTTTGCTTTTTTATTTGGCTGCTATTAAACACTGGAATAAACTCAGATAGACTACAGACCCAAAAGCACATACAGAGGGAGGAAAATCCACCCGAGGAGACAGACAGTTTAAAGAAAATGATGAAGGAAAGCAAAGCAGAGCGCAAATATGGTGCATAAGGTGGTTTCAAAAGATTGTTTCAAACAACTGCAGAGCGCTTTCTGCACCTGCTGAGGGCTGAAAAAGAATGAGAACAGACCACATGCATATTTAATCATGACACGAGGCTTTTATTATGAACGAAACCCAAAGTAACATGGTCAAAGAACATGTGTACAACTAACGGACCTGAACGTGAAAAAAGTGCTCCTGAAAATCTAACTTCAAGTTTACATCAAAGCTAAATCCTGTGCAATTTCCTCTGTCGATCAACAGTCCTGAAACAGGATCTGAGAGTGAAAACAAATTATTGGCAATATCAATACCCATGGCTGGCAAAGCAGATTGCAATAAAATTTATCTCTTTTCAACAATTGCTTGACTTTAAAAACTAAAAAGGCCTATTAGCCATGTAGAAGCTGCTGAAAGTAAAAAAATAAAAAATAAAAAATATGTTTGCAACACTGCAGCATCTGAACAAGCACAACCTGTTCTCAGTCTGCTCCAAAACTCTGCTGCAGACAAGCTCCCAGCTCTCACCACCAAATGTCAAAGGAAACTCCAGTGGGGATGTTTCTGGAGGTTTTATGAAGCACATCCTCGAAATGCAGACGTTGAGATTCACTTATTGAGATTCATTTCTGCTCTGTGATCTGACCTTTACAGAAGAAACGAAATACATGTCAAAGAAAAGTTGGACACCAGAACAGACAGCTTTCACCACACTGCCATGAAAAGCATTTCCATCTGACTTGGCCTTCATGATGTCATGATGATTTTCACTGTTACATCAGACGTTCAGCTGTTTGGCTTGTTTTTGGCAGGGAGTTCAAACAAAAATTCAAAACTTGTCTTGATGCTTTTGACAGATGAATTTATCAAAAACGCCTTATAAATCAGGACACAACAATTTACTGAATATGAAAGCGAACAAGAAGCAGCACTATTTATGCTTCAAGAGACTGTGGAGTGTGAATGAAATGCTGGGGCTCTAATATTATTATACTGGGCTAAAGAAAGCAGCGGCGCATTTGCTCTATTAGAAGGAACGAAACATTGACGATGAGCCTGTTCATTTCAGGCACCTTTGAAGTGTTAAAGCAGAGTTGAGTTTAAAAAGAAAACACGAAGCTCAGAAAACTAGTGAGCCACTTTATCTGTTACACGTGATCGTGGCAGTGTGAGCACTTTGCATATAAATTAAGCCATCTTTTAAATAAAAATGTAAACCAGAAATGAGGTTTTTTTTTCCTCATTTTTACTAAATCCTATTATTTTTTTTCTGATAGATTAGATGACCAATTACATCTGCCATGGTGTCAGAAAAACAAGAACCATCTCAAATGAAGGTCCTCTCAGCTTGAGAACAAAAGGGTATCTTTTCCTGTTTGAACCAACATTAATATGATCATTTCCATTTTCCCATTTGGCACAAACTTTTGACACAAGGTGAGATATTAAAGCTGCAGTATAATAAGGCACCCGGTGTGTGCTTTGTCTGTCAGAAGCCATTTTTGTCTCATCTCCCACAAAAGGAAAAAATAAAGAGCCACAAAAGCCTGTTTGACACTGAAAAGGAAAGATTTAGAGTCTTCCTATGTTCCACATGAATATGCAAACAAATATGAAAAAAGTTATGCTAAAATCATCTTATTGCCATGTTTTTACTTTATGGATGCTCCTGTTAGAGTAGGATCCTGTCTACAAAAAACAATTGAGAAAATTGTTTTTTTGGTTTTTTTCTTCACTAAATCTCATTTGTGTTTTGTATTTTTTTTTTTTTTTCATGCAAGATTAAAATCTGAAAGTTAAGAGTTACATTCCAGCAGAGGTCACAAAGGACTTTTTCATTCTTACATAAAAAAATGTTAAAAAAAAAAAAAAAACGATAACAATGACATATTCAATTGCATTTTATTATAATTTGTCACATGTAAATTGTTCACTAGGCAAAGTAGAACTGAATTCCTCGTTATTGGTTAAACCCTTGGTTTGTCCTGTTCTGAAGCTCGTTTTAGAGCAACTCATTCTGCTATATTTTTATTTATTTATTTTTTTTATGTGAATGAGACGTTTCTCGCCCCGCCCCCCTCGAGGTCGCAGTACATTCCTCTTCAGTGATTTTGTAGTTTTACAGCTTGCCACGCTGATGTGTTCATCGTTTCCTCAGAGAGAAGGAACAGACGCCTCAGTCAAACCGACTATTTTGAAAGATCCCTCTTGATTCTGGCAGGGATTGCTGAAGCACTCTTCCTCAAGTGCTCCGCAGACAGACTTTCCCCGCTGATGTGGGTGCATTCGCCAGAAAAATGTAATTTAACCAAACACTTAGAAGAAGCTCTGCTACTGGATCGCGTGGATTAGTAAACGCCAGAACTGAACATTTTGACTTGTCTACCTGCAACTACTTTTTTGTGGCCCAACTGAACTTGGACTAAAAAAAAAAAATCACAGCGAGAAAAAAGATGAATAAATAAAATGGCAAATTCAAAAACCTGATTAGCAGCTCCACAGCAAACGCAGTGATGTCATCGCCAAGGAAACGCAATAGAGAAAAATCAACAGACAGAAACATAAAACCCAAAAAGAATGTAAAGACATGTACGCAGCGCCGGGAGAAAATAAACGTACATTTTTTTATGCTCTGCCAGACATTCAAAGCACGCAACAAAATGCATTCAAGGGCTGAAAAATTGTGATTTTGCATGATATGTCCCCTTTAATATTCAGCAACCTGAACCGAGACCTCACACAATGCCACACTACATCAAGCAGATGAATGCACTTCACTTTTTCTCCACAGTGATTAAAAACACTGACAGTGGCCCCAATGGCTACATAAACATTGGAATTAAACATCCATCCATTTTCTAACACCCTCACCCCAGGTGGGGTCATGAGGTGCTGGTGCCTCTCCAGCTAACGTTCCGGGCGGGAGGCGAGGTCACCCTGGACGGGTCGCCGGTCTGTCGCAGTGAAATTAAACAATTGTACTTAACTTATGAACGATTCACCTGCAGTGGCCTGGACACACACCGTCTCACAACTTCCTCCTGGTCTGCCTGGCCTCAACTTGTATATTAAATATGGGTTTATTATGCACTGCATCAGAGTTGTTTTTTTTTTTTTTTTTTTTTATAAGTATGCATGTTGAAAGGGTTGAATTCATTTAGCATTTTTGTAACAATACTGAGAATTCAAAGCACTTCAAACACACACACACACACACACACACGCATTCGTACACCGATATGCAGGTCGGTGAGGTTAAATGACTTGCCCAGGGGCACATCAACATGTGTCAGGGGGAAGCTGGACTCAAACAGACAACATTTCAGTTCCAGTCGCTCTGTTTCGTGAGATCTCAAATCTAAGATGTAAATAGTCTTCGTTCCTTTCATTTCGTGAAATAGTCGCATGAATGTCAGTGAAACAACTTTAAGATGCAAATACTTTGAGTGGAAAACACTTGGTCACAAGTACATACACAAACACATGCTCAGTGTCCCTTTAACATGTGTGGTGCACATGGTGAAAAATATGATAGGAGCCAGTGACTGGCATTGTAACGCGACAAGATTTGCTAATTAGCAGAGTTTGGTCTCAAAGCCAGATATCATCAAGCTGTTGATGCAACATGCGGCTTGGAAGCAGTAAATCGTCACACTACAGAGATCAACAACCATAGCACGATGAGAAAAACACAACTGCAACATTAAAAAGATTACCTACCCAGTTTAGCAAACATGAGCATTTGTTGTAAAAGATTCAAACAGCTGAAAAAGATTTCCTTTATTATTCATGAACATCTGCTGAGTTCTCCTAGCTCCAGAATGTATTCATCTGACATTTTTACATCCTGGACAGTGAAATGATGAAAGAACTTAATAATCTGATGTGATATGACACCCTCATTTATCAGACAATCAAAACAGATTTCCTCCCAAAGTTTCTCCGAGTCGTTATCACATCAATAAGGAGCTGATTAAAAAATGGGAGCAATTAGGAGAAGAAAGACCTTGATCCGCTGGATGTCTCACCTGAGGGATGGATGCTGTTATAATAACTCTTGTATAATGAGCGAAAACATGAAGCTGAATCCAACCGCGACTCTTTTTTCACACTGGACGACTTGAACGGAACAGCCACTCTGATTAAGTGAAAAATCACACTTAAAGTCCAACTTTGGAGCGGTACACGCAGTCTGCCAAACAACGAGGCAACAAGGCAACGTCTAAAACCAAACACACACTTTGATGGGGAATGAAAAGCGGAAAAAAAAAAAAAGCAGCAGCAGCAGAAAACATCAGGCTGGAAAGAGTGAAAGCGTACGTACTGAACCTCTGAGGCTCCATCTCCGTGCTGCTTTCTGTCGAGACGCTGAAGCAACTGACACCAAAGAGACGGAGAGCAAGGACTAGTACGCTTCCAACCTCTCCCTGCAATCCCCTCTTCTCTCTCTCTCCCTCTCTCCTTTTCTCTCTCCCTCTCTCTCTCTCTGGTGGTGGTGGATGTCTCTCTGTCATGTTAGTGCTAAGCCATTTTTCCCTTTTTCTCCCCCCACCCCCCCATCTCATTTTCCATGTGTGTAACGAGTCTTCCTCACCTTTCCGCTCTCCATCTCCTCTTTGTCTCCAGCATCAGCAGCCATGCTGGGTCTGAAACTACCAGCTCCATAATGATGATAAACTGTTCCATCATTTTTGACTCACAGCAGCTCCGTTTTCACCATCAGATCATGTAATTTCAAAACAAATGAGTGCACAACGGAACAACAAACATGAAATGTATCATTCTTTATAATTACCGTACAATTTTCTATGAAATAATCAGATCTGGTATTAAAGTTATTCAACGTTAGAGTAAACTGATGAACAAAGAGGCTGTTTTGCTTGAATCATCAGAATGATGGCAACTGTTTACATAAGAACATGGCTGGAACCGGAGCAGCGCCGACTTAACCAGACTCGTCTCAGTTTGTAGCTCCAATGCAGCAGCTGGCAAAATGAAACAGACTCTCTTTATGGTTTTTGATGATCATGACTACAAGAGACACAAGGCAAACCTGAGCAAAAGGAAAACACAAATGCAATAAATACCTGGACACAATGCAAAATGTGAGCGTGATTTAATTGCCAAGTGAGAAAAAAAACAATTCACCCACTTTGCTTTTGTTTTTTTGTTTTTTTTTTGTTTTGTTTTTTTTTACAGATTCTGCATTTTTTAGAGGCCATCTTTGTCATTTTGAATAATTTGGAGCATGTGGGATCAACTGTGATGTGCGTATGATTGGATTGAAATGACTCTTTTTTTTTTGTCAAATGTGTTGAGATGACATGTGATGATTTGGTTCTGTGTAAATAAACTGAATCGAAACAAATGAGAGCAAAATACTGAAGTTAGCTCTCATGTCAAATGAGTTTTTTATTATTAGCAACAGCATTTGATCAAAAGCAGTCCCCTAGCAAAGAGAAGAAGCTACATATAAAATATTCTGAGCAGCATTATATTCATGGGTTTCTGATGGACGGACTCTTGGATTAATAATGGAACGCCTGAGAGGTTCACCGCCGTTCCATGGTTTCTAAATGGACATAAATAATGGCTCTCATTGTGGTTCTCTTGTGTCCCAAAGTCTTACAAATCACTTCCCACAGTGATATCTGATCTGTTTTGAGTTCTTTTAGGTCGGGACGTAATGTGTTGTTTTCTACTTCATGATGCCAGACACTTTCTGGAGGCTTTCTGTCTGACGGCAGCCGGGCCCTGATTTGTTACATTTCCTCCATTCTGCAAATATATCTAACAACAATTTGTGGCTTAGACTTTTAGGAATCTGTGGAGGACGCCATTCTGGCATCACCCATTCTCTTGATAAAAGATTAACGTAATCAAGCTTAATTTGAACCGGTAGATTGGCTGTAATTAGATCCAAATTACAGTTGTGAATTGGGATCGCGTAAATGGACTAATTTATGACGTTTAGACCAGCTGTTACTGTCAACAGCACTGCTGAACATGAAGGGGACATTAGGTGAACATGAAGTAAGGATTTCTACAACCACAATGACCCCAATAAACATCCAGGGAACCGACACTGAGACAGTGAACTTAGAAGCACCTGGTTGTTCAGCTGAACAATAAACTGGACTGGAGTCACAAGACTAATGATTTTTACTGGAAGGGTCAGAGGAGACTTTACCTACAGAGGAGACTGAGGTTGGAGTGTAGGGGGCGCTACTGAACACCTTCTAATTTATTGTAATGCTGGCAGTGGGTACCAAGAACTAGTAAAAAATCAAATTAGCATATATGCTAATTTGATTTTTTACTAGTTCTTG
>VMRN01000160.1:183950-209440 GCA_010277015.1 Poeciliopsis turrubarensis | reverse complement strand
TATATATATATATATATATATATACACTGCTCAAAAAAATAAATGGAGCACTCAAATAACACATCCTAGATCTGAATGAATGAAATATTCTCATTGAATACTTTGTCCTGTACAAAGTTGAATGTGCTGACAACAAAATCATTGTTGATTGTCAATCAGTGTTGCTTCCTAAGTGGACAGTTTGATTTCACAGAAGTTTGATGTACTTGGAGTTATATTGTGTTGTTTGAGTGTTCCCTTTATTTTTTTGAGCAGTATATATCTATATATTTATTTTCTGAGAAGGCTTATAATGTACCTTATTTCCTAATTTAATCAATCACATGACAGAAACTAGTCACCCCTGAACTGCTTAAAGAAAGAATGCAGAGCAAATTGTTGACTAATGACGACGCCTTGTTCACCTCCCAATGGGAATGCAGGAACAATTATTGTATAATTATAGAAGCAGCGAATTATTTTAAGACTCATTCACAGCCTGCGTTTCTATCAGCCTGGCATCTAAAGACGCAGAGGAAAAGCTGCACCTTTACACTTGTGCCACATCTCGAGGGAAGCTATACTTGCTGCAGATGAAGCAGAGCAATGAAAAACTGCGGCATTCCTCCACAAACATCACATTGTCGGGATATGAAGTGACACCGTTTCCATGGCAGGATGCCACAGAGGCCCGAAGAGACAGCTAAGTCTCCTGTTTTCCCGTGTAATCCGTTACCCCCAAGGTTTTCTGACAACAACCTGCAGGCGCCCAGAGGGAGCGGGGTAATTCAAAGCACCAACTAAATCTGACACTTTTCTGTGACTCAGTCAAGCTGCATTTAATCACAATGTTGCGGTGCGCGTCGACTCCCGAGCAAGCAGAAAACCCATAAGGGGGAAAACAAACAATCTGGCTTCAGGTTTGTTCAAACTGAAAGAAGAGGCAGAATACGCTAATGTTCTTACTGCAGCAGAACCCACAGAAAGTTAAAATACGCTGCAGAAATGCAATATGTTTTAACAAAAACATACACCCTGAGGAAATTGCTGAGTTCAAGCGCTGTCGGCTTGTATCTGGGATCCACATTTAGCTAACTCCGCAAGAATCCAGAAATGTACTGGAAATGGTTCAGTCAGTGCGATTTTCGACAACCAGGCAAACTAATTCATGCAACATGTCGATGAATGGAAGATATACTGTACTCTGTAACTGTTTCAGTGTGTGAAAATGTTACAGAGATGCAAATAAAAGCTCTTTCGGAGCAGCTGTCAGTGTCTGACTGGGTGCAGGCCAGACCCTGAACCCCACTTTCCCTCCAGATCTGCGCAAATATGCATGTGAATATTACTTGCAGTGATGAAGTTCTTCAGGTGGACTAGAAAAGCGTATACGATGTCTTCCTTCCTGAGGCATCTCTGTGAATTATTCCTACATGCAAGACAGAAATCATGACTTCACATTTGTTTTCATGGACCTCGCCTGAACTTCCGACCATTCAAAAGTAACGATTTAAAATTGTGTTTACAATAAAAAACCCAACTCCAAGTCTAAATAAATAAATAAATAACCATGAATATGAACTGTCTTGTCTGCCCCCCAATCTGTTGAAATGCGAGTGAATTCAGACGGCGAGCTCCAGGTGTTTCTTATCAGATCAACCTCACACTTCACAGAACATATCAAATACACTCCTCCAAACTGAGCTGCTTCGCTACACACACATTCTGCTGCTGCTGCTTTCTTCTCTTTAGCTGCCTCACCAGCCCAGCATCCAGCTCTGGGCTACAAGTTTGCAGATACTCTGATTGCTTCCCGCCGTACTGGGCGCGTAGCGATGGAAACAGTGAAACTCCCAATTCAGAATCCTTCAAATACAGTATAAAAGATCACTGCCATCTTTTAACATCTGAGTGAAATCAGCGGTTTGCTGTTGTTGAAGTATAACCTGCATTATTTGCTCTGAGGAGCCCGTGCATCCATTTCCACACTGTTATTTATTGTTGCTGGAATGCAACAGGTTCGCTCAGCAGTAACAGCTCTTCGCTCCAAATAAAACACATATTATAAAAAGTGAGGGGAAAGTGACTTGCTCTGCGCCGAACACAGCGGAAGTCGTTCAGATTTCATTAGACCGATGAACACAAACATGACAGGGGAAGACAAGCAGCCAGGGGAATAGCAAAAACAACTGTGACAATATTCATTTTCTTGATAAAACCGCAGTCAGTTCACATTGAGAAATACACTGAGTCGCGGTGGAAAGACCAATTTGTTGTGGCATCTCTGAATTGATAATAATTATTTTTCCTGGATTTGCATGAGTCTCTCTTTATATTTTCCCTAAATTAGCTCTCATGTGGTTCAATAGCCCAGACAGGAGCAATGATTGGTTTTCACTTGGCTCTAAATGAACAGCCAAATGCAAGCAGAGAAAAGATGGACGAGACAAAGGTGTGCAATCCTTTAACTCTGATTCTGAAAACCAATTTCACTTCATCATTCAGCGCTAACTTTCAAAACAAACTGGAGATTATTCACTTTTTATTCACCTTCATTAGACCGACGTGATAGTGGCTGTGCTTTCTCAGGCGAGCCTTGCTGGATCCTTCTCCACTGCTTCCTTTTCATATTAGTCACAGGCTGCACAGGCTCCTAATCTCACACACTAATTCCTGTGTTTGACGTCATTGGGGTCACGGTTTGCATTTTGTTTACCTGTCGATGTGTGTATGAGGTAAACTCTTGAGCATTGCTGATCTCGTTCCTCTTTAGCTTTGTGTTGACACAAAACGACCGCCGCCTTATTTTCGAAGAGGTATTCACATTTGCTCTTGAATCATTGATTAAGTATGTTTAATGAGCGGCGCCTCGCGGCTATTTTCTCTAAATAACAATACAGTTTCACTCATATTTGTTTAAATATGATTATTGAGAAATCTGCTGTGTACTTTTGTATTTTTGAGGTAAAATTTAAACAATTTTAGACAAAGATCAGATCATTGTTATTATGTGCTGACACATTATACTGCATAACTCTTTTTCACCATCATGTATATAATTATAAATGTATAGTTTTAAGATAAGTGCTGAAGATTAAAGAAGTATTTCTAATACTAATTTCTTATTTTTCAGGCGCCTCGTCGAGTGAAGAAGGTGGAGTCTTGTGAAGCGACGCTGAGGCGAGCAAACGAGGTGTTTCTGCTTGATCGCTTCCTGTGTGTTGAGATTTCGTTTGCCAGTCAATGCAGCCATAAACAGCAAATATTTCCTTTTAGCATGAAGCAAACTTTTAGAGCCAATAGCAGAGGAAGTCACCGAGCAGTGCGGAGGCGGGAAGGCCATGACGGGCAGAGCAAAGGTAGAACCTGGGAAATCGTGACATAAAATCGAATATGTCATGTTTTATATATTTGAAATGCACTAAAACACTGACTGGGAAATGTTTATAATATACTCTAAAGGCCCTCAGGTTTTAGGAAGTTCCTATACAGAAGTTGCAGAGTCTGAATATCAATTTGTCTGGAAATGTAAATGCAACGAGATGCAATAAGAGCGTGACTCAACACAATCCTGGAGTCCCCGAACTCTGAAGGGTAAAAGCACACAAACGTTTCAACTTCTATTGTCCTCATCATTTCCTGCAGCTGATAACTAAGCACCTCAGTCTGCCGTCGATCTGGATGAGCTGCGGCTGATGACACACAGAGTTCAGATGAGGATTTCAGGCCAGCACAACACTACACCAAATACATACAGTATGAGCAAAAAGAAGAATAAAATAAGACAAAACTAAATTAAAATAAGACAAAACCAAATTACAATGAACTTTACACAAACATAGAGGAGCTTGTTTGAACTTAATAATGTCTAAATAATGAGTTGTTTTTTTTTTTTTAAATCTAAGAATACATAGTGGAAATAATGTCCACAATGTAAAAAAAAAAGATATGTTCTTCTTTACAGCTGGTGTTTAATTTTCCTAACCAGGAAGACAAAAGTTAGAGTATAACTCTTCAACGTTTCGAAGCAGAAATTGTCAAAACCGTGATCCTGCTCCCAGCATTCATAATACATGCTGCGGCTTGTGTGACAAGAACTTTGAGCACAGTAAAATGAAGGTGCCAGTGAGGACAAAATCTCTTTTCTGTGCTCAGACGGCAGATGCCACACATTCCCTCCGGGCCTGTACAGAACACTGGAAACATCCTCTATCTCCTCCTCTGATGTTGGTTCCTGTTGAAGATTTCACATCTGACCTCAGTTTGCTCCTCGTCCTCTCCGTCTCCCATTATTACCCTCAAATATTTTCATGGGATTTACCACTACTGCTTTTGAACTTTCTTACATCTCTGTTTTTTTCTAACATTGCTTTCACGCGCCGTCAGCAGTATCAGTTCAGAATCAGTTCAGAATCAGTTCAGTATCAGTTCAGAATCAGTTCAGCTCTTAGATTTTTAGATAGTTGGAGAAATCCTAAATGCAGCTTCCCTCCTGGGTCTTTTCTTATATATTTGTTTACGGACCCAGTGGAAGGTGGCAATATTTCTAAAGTTTATTCTACGGTTATTGACATAGCAAAGAAGCAACATGGCCGACAGCCACAGGCCCACCATCATCAGAGACAAACAAAACACACTTTCGAAAACCAGAAATCTGCCAGTAAGCCCCTTACCAGAATAATTAGATCAGCTCCGAGATGAAACATGAACTGAATGGCTTTGCAAGATGCAAATTCTTTAATGTGCTTTCATTCTGTGCAGTTGAACTCAGGAGTCTATCTCCATTGGTGTGAAACCGTTTTGTTGAAGCACATTTTGATTGAGTTTTGGCTTTTGGGCTTCTTTGTTAGGAGAATCTCTACATGCAGCTTGTCTCGGGTTTCTTCACCCGCTCAAACGTTCTCCAGGAATTTCAGATCGGGAAGGAATCTCTTTCATATAACCCCATTCCAAAATGGCTGAAAACTCTCTAGGTCTCTAGGTTGAGAATAAATTATTGTGTTTTTCTTTCTATCTCTTTTAGCCAGTAGCAAAGCTAAAGCTAAAGAAAATGACATGTTAGGAAATGCAAATGAGAGCCAGGGTTAAAGGAAATGACACAACAGGGAACGCCCTCTCTAGGGCGTAGCTTAGAGAGAGGCTAACAAAGAGAAAGAAACACTTTTGTTACCATTTTGTTATGCTAACCCACAATGATAGTATGAACACCACAGAATGCAGCTGTTTTTTTTTTTTTGTTAGTGCTTCAACGGGTCCGAGATGTCTTTTGGAAATGTGGCCCAGAAAGTTTTGTTGGCTCATTATTTTCCTGCATTTGACTTCAAACTTCGTTTGATTCTTTGTCTTCAAACGCTGGTTTTGAAGAGAGCTTCAGCTTTAAAAAGGTCAGGAATAAACATCTCTTGGAACCCCATAATTGACAGATAATTTTATTTAACCTGAAACATGTTTGTGTCGGATTTATTCAGAAGGCTTTCAGACATCGACATGTCAAAACACTCGCTGAATGTACCTTTATCTTTGTCTCGTCTTATGTTACCCAGTCACATTCATTTTCAGTTTAATTCAGTCTACTTATATAGAGCCACACATCATTTCAACACACATAAAAATTGTTCATTCAGTTTGTTGATGTTGCAATGTGCCAAATGTATCAAAGGTGTCAAACAACGCAGTCGATTCCAGTTTATTATTGAGATCGGTAAAAGACGTTGTATATCTAAGGAAAACCCAGGTTGCATCAAGTCATCGATCGGCACCATTCACTCCTGCTGGAATTGATTTTTTTATGTCTGCGAAGGAAATGTAAATATTACCAGAAAACATATATATATATAGTTAAAAACTGCATTGGGCCACAATAATCCACATAATTTAGAGCAAAAGCAAAAAAAAAAAAAAAAAAAAAGAAACACTGCCCTGAAACAGTTTCTACCCCATATTTTCATGTCCTGGTATTCATAGAGGAAATCCCCCCAGAGATCAGTTTGACTGACTATAATTCAAACTTGGAAGCAATCTCACTACATGCCTACGGCCGTGGTAGAGAAAATGAGGCCTCTGGTGAATCCAGGCCCTGTGTGCTGGTCCAGTGACAGCAGGTGAAATGAGGCTGAGCTTTAGTCGCATCCTCCCTCAGCACAACTCAAAGCTTCTGCACGCAGATAAAGTTCAACGAATTCACTGTTGTTTCATTAAAATGTATGCCGGCCCGGATTTTGTTTTCGCGCTGTTCAGGCTTATGGTTGCAGGGAGAGTTGTGATTCTCCCGTGAAGGCTGTGTTTCATGTGAAAGGAGTTTGGGTTTGTCTGCAGTGAGCTAAGGCTGCCTGCTTGGACACCTCCCTTCCAATCACTGGAGAAAAAGGATTAATTGCATGTGACTGACAGTCAGAAGAAATCACTTGACTCTCTTTTTATCAGATGCTACTTTCAGACATGAATGCACTGAAATAATTGCAATTTCTTCTTGTACCTGTGTTTGACAGTAATTGTTTAATAAGCCAAAACAAAAGCACAAGATCCTGCCTGGTGAGAAAACGGGGAAATGTTTTAACAATTTCTCTGCTCACCACAAAACCTTGAGGCTCTCAAAAGGAGACTCATTTCAGCAGCTTAAATCTGGATTTTAGATATTTTTAGGCACTACAGCTTTAGAGTGGGTCAGCAAGACGCATCGGTCAAGTGACTATTAGGCCAAAATCAGTTTATTATTCCATCATTTCTTTTCTTTGATTAGATCAGCCATTTTTCTGCTTTTCTTTGCTCTAGTTCTTCCTTGGTTACTCTAGTTTATGATTTTTAGGTCTATTTAGAGTTGCTCCCTGCTTGTTAACAATAAGATCACTCTGCGCCCACATGGAGCCAGACTGGAGTCGTCCTGTGAAGGATTTTTCAGGAGGGTTTTCCCCTATAGGGTCTTACCTGAACCTCAAATGAATTAGCTTTACAAAGGCTGTCGCTCCTACAGATCAGGGCTGGTGACTCCAGTCACGCAACGTGCTACGTTAGGTTGTCCGTCATCTCTTGAAGGTGTGATATGAATATATTTCATTGCTGTTGATATATTAAGGAAACATAAGAGTCTGAATAAGAGTCATGCTGATGTTTTTCAGCATTTGAATGATCCAGAAAATGTTCAGAACCAGATCAGAGTTGGTGACGCCAGTCATCATGAGACAGATTCCTGCACCTTTCAGACATTTTCGTGAGAAATTAGTTTGTTTGAAAGACTTTTGCTCGTTTTTACCTTCGATGCCAAGGCATTTGTTTGTTTGTGTCATTTTATATACGGTATCCAGGCTTCCTGAAAGTCTTTACCAGCCTTTCTCACATACGAGTCCTGACCATTATGAGACAAATGCATTTTCATCTTTGCATTTGTCCCACGGCTCCGACCAATCAATCTTTCAGGCATAAAGAGGCTCTTAATCCTACGGGAAGAATTAACTGGATCTAAAAATGTCAGAAAGCTCAATCGGGTGTCACAAAAACACATTCTGTTGCCAGTTTGTTCGCATATCAGTAATACTGTCATGATGTGTTCAGGTAAAGTAGGGCCCAAATGCAGAAATGCCAGAAGTGGAGAGCTGATGTGAAACTAGAATCGATCAATCAAAACAACTCAAAACAGCCCAGGTCCTGGCAGGTTATCTCTCTGTCCCTTCAATCAGGCTTATGAGAACGCATCACAGCAACCTAATCCCAATCTTTGTAGCGCAACAAAATTCAAGAAAATTTCAGTTTGCATTTAAACCATCACTATAAATAGAGCGGCTTCCAGAAACGGTTTATTGCTGCGGTCAGGCACTGAGGGGAGCAGCTCATTAACCCTGGAGCTCTTCATCCAGACAGAACCAGAGAGAAGGCAGAGCGATGAATCTCATCAAATCAGCCTTTCACCATGAGAAATCTGAATAATTTAACCACAGCTCTGTGTTTTTCCTTCTTTTGTCAAATTACACTGAGAGGGTTTCAGGATGGCGAAGTGTCTGACTTAAAAAAAATAGGCGCTTAACTGAGGGAGTTGCACTGCCTCCATCTGGCTGTTTTTGTTTTGTAACACATTCGAAACTCAGCTTTGCACCCTTTCTCAGGGTAATACAACATATTCAAGTGAATCAAGTTAATCACATGAAATCCTACAGATTTATTGCAGAAATAATAACAATAAAATAATAATAATAATATTTTGAGTTAGTAAAAGGAACAATGAAGAGTCTAGACATGAGGACAAAGTTGCATGGCGGCACCAGTTCCAGTCCTGAATGCAGAAGAGAATATAATAGAATATACTTTATTGATTCCCAAGGGGAAATTGCTTATTAGTTGACAAGCTGCTCCATCCAGGGGGTTAAGTATTAATAAAATAACATTTACTAATACAAATGTTAATAAATTGACATAAGAATGCTGCAAACAAAAAGGCAAAAACAAAACAAAAGCAACTTTTTTAACCGGTTTGTTCAGTCCAAACTGCCAGTAGGCTGCCGGGTTTTGCACCATTACCTTTAAGTTTTTCCTGGGTTTCTGTCGACAGGAGATCTACTTCCTGAAGTAGTTTCTTTAAGTGACAAAATGAATTGAAGCACCAGGAAAAGAAAGAAGCAAAACCTCCAGTTGCCCCTCAGACTCCTGTCAGGAATCTTCTGAGATCCAATCGGCCCAGACCAGCAGGTGCATATGAATAAAACGTCTCCATCTGCCTCAGGCCAAATTTGTATCTTGTGCGGAGAATTGATACGTTCTCCATGCTGAGTCCTTCATGTATGAAGAACTGACGCTTGAAAAAGATGCTTGAAAAAGAGTCAGTGAGTGGAATTCATGAATTGTATTTATTTATTCCAAAATACAGCAGGTCCATATTGACATGCTTTAGGAGTTAGCGAGACAAAATGGCATCAAACAAATGTTTTCCATTTCTTTTAGCCTCTGTCTCAGCTGTGCCCTAAAGAGGGCCCGTAGCTTTGAGGGTATTTCCTAACATGTAATTTCCTTTAGCCTTAGCATAGCAACTAGCTAAAGGAGATAGAAGGAAAAACACAGGATTATTTATCTCCAAAACATGACTGTCAGGGCCGCAGAAACATAGTCGAAGAACAAAAATGGGACCTGGGCCACATTTTGGACAGCCCAGGCTGAGGTTGAAACTGTGCTGGTTGTTTATTCCTGCCACAGAAATTCGCCAAAGGCCACAACGAAGGCCAATTCTGGGACATTCAAGCACAAAGCAGATGGTGAGACGGTGAACCGCTGACTCACACAATCCCTCTGATCCCACATTCCCATAGAACACAACAACAGGCAGTTAGTTAGCAATTAAAATGTAAAATGCCTTCATTTAGCTCTATTGTGCTGAGTTAGATACGCCTAAGTCTGAAAGAGATTGCTTTCGGCGCTGCTCAACTTTCCGTGGCTTCGCTCTGTTTGTGCTCTGTCAACATCAGCTCCTCAGCACACGGCCTCAGACTGACAGGCCACCAACAGCGCAGAGACACGGCAGATGGATTTTAATTACATCTGAAGCAGCATCAGAGGCGGAGAGGCAGCAGTTGGACGTTTTGGGATGGAGGTAAACACTGCAAATGTCCTCAATCGCTCTTCACGCACCTTGCAGCCATCACCTCCAACCAGAACCAGAACCAAGAATTTTGACAGATGTGCACACATGGCTTCAAATCATATAAAGACGAAAAAAACCAAAATATTGAAATATTGAAAAATTGAAATGAAATAGATTGTCAGTCAGTGGAGGATGAACTATTCTTTGCCTATTCTTCTGCTGCTCACTCTTTTCCACAAGCTGCTGCGTTACGAGTCAGTTTATCACAATTTGTGATCATTTAGATTAATAATCATCCCAAAGAATTGCAGTTTCATTTTGACGAACGCATTCTCCTTGGTAAATACCAACAAGCATGACAATAAAGTTACATTTAATTTGGTTTAGATATGAATAACAATCTGAATCCCTTTTGCTGTTGCACCATACGAAACAAAATGTGCGTCTCGATATTTTTCTGTTTTCACTTTTATTTCCTTGATTCCTTTTCTACATTATTTCACAGAACAATAAAGAGAATATTGCCTTTTTTTGTTGCTGTTTGATTATTTTTTAACATCACAATGTTTTGCCTTGAGCACATGGCAAATATTCAATTTCTATAGTTTGAGAGTGATTATCTAAAATCACCTGAAGGGTTTTTCTTTGTTCCTTTAATTCCAGTTATTAGATTCCTCCTTGTTAATATTCTCCGGTGTGCCTCCGCCTACAAACATCATTTGAACCATCGCCACAGTGCGAGTGTTCGTGTATTCAGGGCATGCTCTGCTCTCCCTGTGATGTTCCTGCAGCAGGACTCCACATCAGACTCTCTGACTGCTGCTGACTGACATTTGTGTCCTTTTCAGCCATGCAGACAAACAAAGCACTGCGACTCCAACAGCAAGAAAATCAGTCTTTCCAGGACCACAAATGCTACTTCTGCCTCCTTGACCTTCACAGTGATTTCATTATTTAGGCAGCTTTCAGCTCTCCAATGTCTTCACATATTTTTGCCCGATTAAGCAGCAGTTCAGGGTTTTACTTTATATTCTTTGAGTCTTGCTGATGCGTGCGGCTCTTCTGAACTAATGAAACCCTTGATGAAACGAAAGGTCAAACTACTAATCAGTTCTTATTAAAATAGCAGGACTTCAGTGTCCATGAGCATAAAGTGCTTTGATATCACTTGGTAAATAGTAAATGATTTGCACTTGTATGGATGCTGAAGGACCCCGAATTCACACATTCACACACTCTGCAATATTACGCGCAGGTACATTGAAATCAGAGGCTCTTGTGGACACAGTTTTGTTAAACCGTTCCCTCATACCAGCACAGTGTTCAAACTGTGGCCGAGGATTATGAGAAGTGATCTAATCAGGATGCAAAAAGTAGTTCATGATATACAGATGGAGAACGCGTTGCTTTCAAAAGTCAAAAAGTGAAAAGCTGAGAGAAGAAAGCTGTTGTCACAAAAACTATTGCCGGTCTGAAAGAGCAGCATTTGAAATGACTTGGGTCACCAGTCAGGCTGGAGTTGGTCTGCTGTCTGACCCGACCTCGTTTAGAAATGTATCTAAACATAAGTGACTACAGTAGGAAGGCCATCGGGAAGACCGAAACGATGACGCAGGTACAAACGTGTTTGTATTGAAGAAGACGCCCCTCGAAGCTTTTCAGCTCTGACTCTGACCTTCTCTGCATGAATCGATTTCAGAGTCTTTCCAGCAGAGAGCATCAGCAGCCCTGACAGTTCCTTGACCTCTTGACCTCGGCACACAGAGAGAAATGTGGAGCCCAATCAGACGCATTCAAAGAGGGAGAATAGAAGCGGCGCAGCTGATGGCTTCATTCCTGTGACAACGCATTCATTAACAGGAGGCAGACGGTTCAACTGCAGCTGTGGAAAATGAATCCAGCTTCTTTAAGAAAAGCTTAGAGAAAACAATCATCTTGCAAAATGTTTTAAGCAACAGAAACACAGTGTTGGATTGTGCAAATAAACGTTTGGTATCAAAACACATTTGGTGATCCCTGATTCATATCAATTTTTATTTAATCCGTTGATGTTGTTATGAAAACTATCCAAAATAAAGTATTCTAAAAAAACAAAAAGACAAAAACATTTGGCGGCATTATGATAACCACTGTTTTGCGCTTATGTTTATAATATGAAACTGTTAGATGATGTTCTGTCGCATTGTCCTTTTTCATTGGCTGTCAGCCATCTTTGGGTCAGGAATGACCTCATGCTGCCCGACCTTGTCCAGATTTGTTGTTTTACGCAGCTGAGACTGTTTTGGGTTGGTTCTCCTCCCATATTGCAGACACACTTATCTTTACTTCCTCTCGCGAAAAAAAAAAATACTTCTTACGGAGGGAACCATCACTTCAGAACCATTGCCACAAGAGAAAAGACAAAGTTAACTCGTTTAAATTTATCGCTAGACCAGTGGAAGGCTCCAGCAGACAGAAGTATTCACGTCACCAGCTTCAGCTTTCTTCAACAAGATGGCTGCCATCCAGACAGCTACAAAACATCTAGTATCTTCAACATCCGCTCCATAATGTAGATTTGAAGTTTAAAAGCTTCAAATCAAGCTTTTAAATGCAACAAAAGGCTCGCTAGCTGTTGCGTTGCATTCCAACCAACTTAACGGCATTAGCTTAAGCAAGAGCTTGAACCCAACTTCACAGGTCCACACACACACACACACGCACACACGCGCACGCACACACACACACACACACCCACAAAGAAAGAGCTTTAGCACATTGTCCTACTCAATTAGAGAAGCAAGCACTTATCAACACACTCAAAGCACCGGCAGGTCAGACGGGCAAACACTCACCCACAGCAGTGAAGTTTGCAGACAGGAAGTGGCTGCAGGGAAGGCTGACGGTGCTCACAAAAGAGTCTTCATCTGTTGTCACGGTGGTCCGAGATTTCAGCGACGGGTTGGGCGAGTCGGTCACCATGGCCATTCTGGCTGCCACGGATTCCATAATGGCTGACGTACAGTATGACTGGCAGCTCTGTGACACCAGGGGTCAAACGCTGTTATCAGATTGGAAGTGTGGCTGCCGACTTCACACCCCTAATGACCTGTCAGCACATGTGGACAGAGTGATCCAGTCAAAATGTCAAAAGTCACTCAATCCGGAACCCGGCAAACACCGGGTGGCGCTTTCAAAAATGTTCTCTTAAATCTGGAATCAAGGTGGGAAAAATAACGCACACAGGGGTTTCTGAAGTTTTTAGCAGGACGAGGAGCCTGGACAAGCTTAGATTTACCAAATAAGTTCCAAGGCAGGTGTTTTGAAATAGAAAATATGGAATAAAAGAATTACAAGTAAAGGTTCTTTGAGCAACCTTTACAAAACTGGATCCAGAAAGTCTTGATCCAGTTTTTGAACTTTTCCATTGAAATGTTAATTTGCAGCAAAAGCAATTCCTTGAGAGTCCTTTCGGATGACTGCTGAACATCTGTCAGATGCCGTCATTCAAGACCCCCGTTGGTAATCTGGGTCCAAGGCAAGCAGCTCAAGCAGTTCCCTTCTCCTATAGCAGGAAGAAAACAGAGTTCAAAATGAGACACACTTCTGATAGATTTTTCTTAGTATAAACAACATTTTGAATTGAGTATCACACATTTGTTTCCCTAACTCCAACTCACTTTGCAAAAATAAATGTCAAGGAACTGGAGACATTTCTCCAGTGTGTTGTGATGTCTGTTTCTCAAACGGCCCTCGATCCCTCCGAATACAGACCAGATTTCTCGACAATGTTGACAGAGGTTCCAGTGTTTCCCCAAATATTGACTTCTCCAAAACTAAAGTATCAAGTCTGTAAATGTGTCTCAGAAATACTTTTCTGCTATTTCACACTTGAAAACTGTCCAACAACTAATTGAAAATACATTTCTCTCTTTCTTTCTTTCAAGGTCGTCTAATCTTCACCGGATTTCAGGCCTTTCGTTTGTTTGTTGTGTTTTTGAGCTCAAGGGGATTTGAAAATTCTGCTATGCTGATGTAGAACGATCCAAAGTGTTTAAGTAGAAGGTAACTGGACTTCTCAAATTTATAGAAACAAATCCCTCATGACGCCACGTGAGTTGTTGTGGTCAGACGGGTGTCCGTTTCCATATTTTTTAACAAGTAAAACAAAAACATGCTTTCAAGAAACACGCGAGGAGTGATCTGTTGTCATCTGAGTTCATTTCTCAGTTACAACAAGGATACAAAACTCTATCCTAAAGTTTGTTTTTTTTGTTTTTTTGTAACAGACAGTGGGAAAAAACAGGGTCTCTTCAACCCTCATGAAGCTGTAGAGGAAATGAACTCTGAGTGGAAAGCTGTACTTCAGCTGAGGTAGAAACTGTATGAATACAGGTGTACGCTTGTGTGCAAGATCCAAACCGCTAACAGTCATGGACATGGAGAGCTATGCAAAGGCCATCACATGCCGTAGCTCTGCAATAACAAACATTGTGGCATGTTTCCATGCTGATTTCTTTTTAATTGAAAGCCTTGCGGCAGTGACACAGATGCTTCCTGAGCCTCCACGGACCGTGATATACGGGGTTCCGGTGCTGCCGAAATTTGTGGCTGCTGTGTTGCGTTATTGGCTCTGTGCAAAATGCTGAACGATGGTAAGCACATCAAGACATCTGCCCTTAAGATACATTAGATTGAATCTCATAATCTTAGAACTGCCATCCATTATGGTCACGGAGCTAAAACTATTTAAAAGGTCATCAACAGAGGCTAAAGGCAGAGTGGGTAATGATGGAAGACCTCGATTAGAAAAGTCGTGTTAATGCAATGCCTTCAAATCATCTCTTATTAAGTTTTATTGGTGCTACATGGGAGATGTTTGTCTTAATCAGGACACAGTGATCAACCACATCAGTGATTTTCCCAGACTTTTCAAGATAATCAAATCCAACATATGTCCTTTGTTACAGTTTTCTTGTGTTACATGCAGAGAAAATTCAAGGTTATCTAGCAAAACAACACCTCTTTTACACTTTATGTCTTAGTGGATGTTAAAACTCTGTAAGAGCCCACATTAAGCAAAGTGAAAATCTGATTAGATTGAAGAAAATCCATACACACAACTGGAAACGGTCCAAATGTATTCAAAGACAGAAGAACCCACCTCTCCAACATCAGCTTCCTCTCTTTACCTGCCTTCCTGCAGTCATCCTTCCGGAGAATCTACCGACACAAAGCTGAACACACAAGAACGCAGCTGACTCCCAGAGGGAAGGTTTCCAGTAAAACCACTCCATGAGACCCGCCACCCTGCTGCAGACTAAAGAAACGGGTGCACTATAGTGCTTAAATGATGTGTGGCGTGGGTGTCAGCTAGAAGTGGAAGGTTGTCTGGAGAACATGTTGGGATTTGTCTTACGGAGGTTGTCCGTCAGCATTCAGGTGTGGGCACGTTTCCTGCCGGAATCCAACACACACACACACACACACACTCACCCCACCTGGACACAGGACTGGTTGTGTGTGTATGTGTGTCATCCATGTGCAACATTTCAGCTTGTTTTAAGACAGTTTTTGGTGCAGATGTCAGTCTCTGTAACACACAGCTATTTGAGTCAACAAACACACACTGTGATGTAATGTGTCCCAGATCGGAGCAAAATGTTAGAGAGAATTATTATTTATTGATTGATGTCTGTTTGATGAACCCAAGTTTGCTTGAATTAAGATGATGCATTATGCAGTGTAATGTGGGCCACATTGATAACTGGATGATATTTTGGATGCAAACCTGCTCTGATCCAAACAGGCAGCATCTGTCCTACTTTGGATATAAGATTACATCCCCTTTTTTTTTTTTACATTTTCACCACACATTTCGAATAAGAAATCTATATTTAATTAAGAAAGAAAGGAAAACAAATGAAACAGGCTTACATATTTTTGTCAAAGGTATCATTCCTTAGAAATCAGCAACTGGGTAAAGATTTTTTTCCAAGTCTTCAGCAGGGTTTTCATGGAGATTGAAAAAGTCTACTTGGGAACTGCTGGCACCCAAGAGCTCTCAGGACGTCCAGTGCAAAGGAATTATTAACCAAAAAGCATCGCTTGCATGAGCTGTGAAGGCGATTGATTAATCTTTGATTGATGGATGACCAGAAGCATATTGGTTAACTTTGCATCTTCGGTTTTTCCCCCCATCTCTTCGCATAATCTCTAGAGCATCATTAGGGGAAGAGGGTTGCGTTATTTAACTACCAGCGGGATGCGTCATTTCCAGAGAGATTTCCAGGCTGCTGTAATGGTTCTTACACCACCGCCACATCTTTAGCAAGGCTGTTACGAAGAGTAATGGCTGTCACCTGGAACAAAAGCTTCTCAAACTCTTGGGTCAACACCCTTTTGTTGCACCGTGTAACAACTTCCAGGCAAGCTCAAGCATGGTCGGGCTCCTATGTTTCACAACCTCAGCTCTGACTACACCTACAAGGGGAAAGACGGCTTCACCTTCATTTGATTTGAGGAGGAAATGCAGAAATAGCAGTTCCATACAGCCTGACGATGGCAGTCCCATCAGTCCAATCAATCACACAGGATACTGATAGATTCTGAAAGTATAAGAGCGTTAGAATAATGTGTTGGGGGTGGCGTCTGAGGGAGAGTCAGCCAGCTTTAGAGGGTTTCAGCTCGTAGCTCTGATTGTTGTGACGACCTGCTTGCACACTCACTGTTTTCCTAAGCTGCGGAGGAATGAGCAACAGGCAAGTGCAGACACACACTCACACAGGAGACACACACGGGGATGCAGTGAGAAAGCTGCTAACAGTGTTTGGATGATTAGCAATTGTTTCACTCGTTTGTTTGCAGGGATTTACGTTTTCTCCGTCAGCGGTACAGACTGGGTATTAAATGCGCCAACGGCTTCGCTCCCAAATTCTTCAGCTGAGTCGATTGTTTGAAAAGCACAATTAAAGTGTCTTAAACACACGCAACGGGGGGTTAAAAACTCTGGGTATTTTTTATGTTGGTTCTGGGGAGCTATTGGACAGTAAGCGTCCTCCATGCAGTATGTGTCTTTCAGAGAAATGTCTGCCAAGAGAAACAAAGAAATTTGTCGGCCACAGTCTTCAACGCTCCTGCTGCTCTCATTCCTCTCTGGTTCCTCCGGTCAAATCCCGTTACTTCCATCTCACCATACTTCAGCTTCCACCTCTGTCACACCGACGACCTGTACACCTTCCTTTCATTATTAACAAACCTCTTTTGTCCTTTTGCTCCTTTGCTCCTCCCCGGCAACTCAGTGTTCATCATCCTCTGTTTCAAACCATCTCGGCTTTGAATGGATCGACTCGCTCTGAAACCTTCTGCACGTTGGAGCTCACTAAGCTATAGCGGACTGAGTGTTTCTGTCTCAGCAGCAAACAGAAGGTGGTGCCGTCCCGGTTGAATGAAGCCTTCAGTCAGTTTTATTCTGCAACTCAAATCCACACAGCTCAGCAGAAACAGGTGGCTTTTTCCCTCTCTGCCCTTTATACCAGGCACGGTTTTTGGTTTCACTGTTGTTAAATCCCCCACTGACTGAGCCGAAAGCTGCTACAAACCAACTCCCAGCTGGGGGAAAAAAAAAAAAAAAAAAGAAAAGAAAGAAAACTCCTCCACAAAGAGACACAGAAGCGTCTTTTCACATCAGGTCACACCAGAGCTCTGAGCTGCCTGAGCTCTGGTGACCGGCTCCGTTTGGTTCAGAAAACACACAGAACACTTTTAATTTGATTGAGTCTTTGGACGTGTAGGTAAATGTATTGGTGCAACAGGAAGGAAAATATGAAAATATTAAAGTCTGCAGAAAAAAGAAAAGAAAAAAATGCACTATTACAATAAAACTGACAAAAGCCAAGAATATTATCAGTCCCTGATATAAGGACTCAATTGCAGGCAGAAACATGTGAAAATTGTTCAAAAAGGGAAACAATAGCAAAACCATGAAGCTTTACTGACTGAGAACAAGATAAGACAGAAGAATCCAGAGGGGATTCAGCAGGGTGAAAACTGGGAATCTGTATCGTCATAATCAATAAACTGGAATATAATTAAAAAGTTGAATTATTTCTGTAACTTAATTCACCAAGTGAGACACTTTTTACAGACTAACTACACAAAGACTGATGGTTTTTAAAATGTCATTTTAGTTAAGTATGATCATTTTCTGCAAACAGTCGTTTCAATCTGACTGTGATCAGACCGAGACAAAGAAAATTTGAAAAACAGAGTCATTTTTTATAGGTCATTTTTCATGTTCTGTTAATCCAACAAACCAAGAGCACATAATTATAATCCATCAAATATGACTGAATATTGGGAGCAGGATTATGGAGAAACTAAAACAATCCTTGACATGGTGGAACAAACTCACAGAACTACTAGCATCGCCTCCACCCTGCCTGTGTCAAGAGAAGATTTGGTCGAGGCCCAAACATGAACTTTCTGCTCCCATCATGCATTGCGTTGCTCTTTAAGAGGCATTATTATGACATAAATCTATTAAATTAAAAAAAAAAAGAAAAGTAGTATTAGTCATGAATTAAATGAATAGTTTTTAACCAAACGATAAATAAAATAAATGCTTGACCAATAAAAACAATACACCTTTTCATTACATTTTTTTTTTTTTTAATTCTGCATATTTTCTTTTGATCACCACTAGTTGCTCAATGGGCCTTTTGTTTGTCTTGTCATTTGCTTAGTCAGCTTCTTCACACAGTTAATGACTCTCCAGTAAGTTGTCGGGTCGTAGACGTATCCACGTCGAGTCAAATGTCAGACAGAACCTCCTGGCCCAGTTGGCAGCGACCCGCTCTTCTCACTGAGCATCTCCTGTTTCTTACCTCCCTGTCTTATCTACTCATATAGCGTTGACTGTACACAATATATGTCACTTCCTGACAATATGCTGCCGTGGGTGACCGCCCATGTGGAGCCAACATGAGAGTTTTAAGCTGAACCCAGTGAGAAAGAAAGTTGGCCTGAAAACTCCTCAGGCACACATGCAGGAGTCAGTATGAAACCTGAAACCTGCTTTGCAAACCTACACTGATTCTGTGCTACTGTTCACACCATCTCGCTTTGCAGACCTTGTAAACAAACTCTGCCATGTTGAGCTAATGTGAGATTTCCCAGCCTGTACTTCCTTGTAAAATGATCAATAAGAAGAACCAACACTGGCACCGTTTGAGGATTTAGTTTTGGTTTTAATTGTTTTGGGGTTTTTCATGTCTGGCAACATTTTTCCTGGTCATGTCAAAATTAAAAACAATCTGTGAGTTAAATTATTGATGTAAAAAATGAATGATAAAAAAGATTAATAACTGTACTCAACGTTTTCTTTAAAGTGTGTTTTGACCCATCTTTAAGTTTTGATTTCAGAACCTCTTACTGTGTCATTTTATCACTTGTTCATTCTTTTTAACAAAGAATAATTTACCTTTAAAGCAGAATGAAACAGAAACGTATGACAGAGGACAATCCAAAATCCCCCAAAACTCATTTTGCTGTTGCTGTTTACAGCATCAGACATTTGACAGCCAAAGGAAGTTGTGTCAGAAGTCAGATGTGGTTTTATTCGCCTGGGGTCAGAACAGACTGCGGTGAGCCAAGTGCATCTGAAAATGTCAAACCAACTGGATGGACGAAATAAAAAGTAGGAAATGATTTTTTATATATATATATATATATATATATATATATAAAAACACACAAATCTGCAACACAGAAAAGGCCATGAAATGAGCCTAAAACTTATTGAAAAAGTGAAGGTATGTGTGGTTTGGAACAAAGTTTAATCATAATTCCCTCTAATATGTAGAGAAGAAGAAGAAAATCCTGTGCCATCTCTGCATGTGAAAGCAGTTGTCGTGTTTGAACCTGCAGAAACTTTCATCCTTGCTGCTGCTGCTTTTCACGCCTCAGACATGTTAATTGCTGCTCAGCTTGCACTTGCTTTAAGCTCAGTCAGACTGACTGTTGTGACGACCGCTGGGTGGCGGCACTGCAGTTTCCCAATGGACTGACAAGATTGGTGCTGCTGACAGATACATGAAAAGCCTTCTGAAAACATTTCTGTGTTGTGGACTAAACAAAAGCTGAAACAGCCGACTTAGAACAATATGTTGTGATTAAAGCAAACTGGAGGAGACGATTCCGCAACAGATGAATGACTTAAACTGCTAGAAGCAAAGGAGGAGGAAGAACTTGTGACTTAAAGCTTAAATTGTTCATTTTGTTTGGTCCATGACTTGTCTCCTTCGGTTTCTCTCATTTTTGAATTTACATTATATTTATCTATAATATTTCACTACTAATATGACCACACTAATGCCAACAAATTATTGGGACGAAATATACAGTAGCCAAACTCAATCAGTAAGATTTCCATCTGGTCTAAGCAAAGGAAAGTCTAATGACCTCAAAATTGGCAGCCTGTGATCGTTGGTGGGACATTCAGAGCAGCAGCTGATTTACCTTCACAAAGTCAACATTTCCAGACAAACAATCGAATAAGATGAGCGTGAAACCAAAACAATTCAGAACAATGTCACATCAACTTTATGTGAAAATGTAATAAGGCGATCTAAAGCTCAGCTTGGTTTGCCTCAGTTCTCTTCACCGTTGGTTCAACAGGTTGAGGGACAACCTCTGAGATTGACACAATACACCGCAGAGTTCTGAGTTTTACTATCTCTGAGCTTAGTTTTATGAAACCTAGGAAATAATTTAGATTTTTGCTTCAAAGTATCTGCTGACTGCCTGACCGTAAGCAGCCTCCTGAAACATCACATTTGGAGGAATCATACGAGCAAAACCCCGTCTTTGCAGCAGCATATGAAAGTCCCATCAGCACACAATGCTTGTTTGTTTTATCTTATGGCCTAATAAAAGTCAGATCATACAACTCCGATGAGGTAACCTCACAGTCTGCATGGAGGATGTGGAACAGGTCTGCTCTTGCCTCCAGTTCACTGAAATAGGCTGCTTACATTAAGCCAGGGGCTACATAAGATTTTCAATGAATACAGACACTGTCTGCATGTTATGATGTATGACTTGCTTGCCTCCGGGTGCAGCAAGAGAAGAAGTCGGTGGTCTAACACAACATAATTACTCAGGATGTAAAAGATGCACTTGAGTGAGACTCCATGATTCATGTGTCTGCAGTGGCCAGACAGAGAGGCAGGATGGGAGGATAAGACCTTCCAGACATGGCTTCTTCAAAGTTAGAGATTGTGTTCCACTCATGAAAGTTGACGATGGGAGGTGTGGGATTCCTTGACAAACACTTCCTGAAATGCAAATAATCTGTTGTCCAAGCACACATGAAGCAGACCGTGAGTTTTTAGGGGCCATCAGATCAGAGAGAACAGAGCAACTACTACTGTTTCCGCAGAGTCATCACTTTGTCAAAGCTTATTTATATTTTCAGACAACTTCGTATCACCCTCATGATTATGACACCTGATCTGAGGTTACGTGGACCTGCAATGCTCAAGATAATCTGGTAAACACAAACAGAAACTACCTTAGAAAACAGCCGAGAATGAAACGCTGGGAGACCAGGAGGCTGTTTTTGTGTTTGCTGCGTCTAATCTGCTACCTAAAGCAGATCACTTACAGAGACGTTTTTTTTGTTTCATGAAAAGCTCTGAAACAAGACTCCTGACTAAATGTAACGGGCTCTGGACAAAGTTCAGAACAAAACGACATCTTGAGTCCCAGACGTGACGAGCCGGTGATGCTTCATGTGAAGCAGATGTCCCTGAGGTCATCAGGGAAACTTCCCTCTGCCAGGTGTTGCGCTTCTTCCTTCTGGCAAGTTTTGTAGGTGTATTTGTTGTTGTTTGTTCATGTGCCAGAGAGGCTTGCTCAGGATTTCCCTTTTGCCAAGTTCACCTTTGCACAATCAACAACAGTTTCTGTACCATGTTAGTATAGTGTTGTATGATACAATCTCTTCAAACAGGTGTTAGCAGCGGATGTGGAAAAATAAAATAAATCAAAAGCAAGCAGGAACATCATTTGACATGAAATTAGCAACAATTAAAAACAAAGACAAATGTGTAACGAAAGAAATGTTTTTTTCTGATAAATCTGATGAATTTATTTTTTTCTTCATTGACTGTAAATGCAGAAGTCAATTTGAAAGTATTCTTCTTACATACTGTGATAATCGATCTCTTTCTTATGTTAGAGGTCTGGTTGGACCGCTTTCCTTTCAGACTGCAGGATTACTGCAGGTTCCTCGAGGCTCTAAAAGTAGAATAGGAGGCAAATCTTTATTTATCACACTCCTCCATAACCAACTCCCAGTTTTATTTCGTAAGGCAAACATCCTGTCTGAAAACATTCTTTTTTGATAAAGTTTATGGTTAGACTGGCTTAGCCCTGCAGCATGTTGGGCTTCAGCTGCTGGAGAATTTTTTTTTTTTTTTTTTTCTCACTCTGCTTTTTTTCTCATATTGCTCTCCATTGATATGTTGTTTATAGTCATTGTTGAAATTAACTTTATGATCCTTTTTTGGTTTTTGTTTTATTTTAGAGATTATTTCCTTAAGCATGTGCATTTCCTCTTGTAAAAACAACGGCGATTTCCCTGAGATTACCAATGTCAACCTCTTTGTGTTTTCGGGCTCAGCACCTCTCTTCAATTGAGTCCAAAATGAAGGAGCTAACAAAGGAACTATTCTTGTGTGTATGCGAGTGTGTGTGCGTGTGTGTGTGCGTGTGTTGGTGTGTGTGTGTAAAAGAGAGAGAGAGAGAGAGAGAACTAGAGGTAGCGTAGTCCTGACAGGCAACTTTCAGCCAGACAGATCCCCAACATCACAGTCACCCAATGGCAACTGAAAGGTTGGTTGCCACTGGGTGGCTTATGATCTGAACATCCATTGAAACAGCACTACCCCAAGGTGGTTAGGTTTTCTGTTACTACATAATGAGCTGACTGTAATTACACACAGGCAGCATGGAGTTGGAGCTAAACGCATCGACTCCATGGATTTGAATGGAATAAACTGGAATTTTACACTTTTACTCCTCTGTAAACAGGAGTGAAGAAAATATATGTGGTAAATGTGCGAGATATATTGAAACTAAATTGGATTCAATTCTAAAATGAAGACACCATCTTTGGAAAACAAAAAAACTTATTGTCTAATTACAGCGTGGCATGTCCTCCAAGAGCAGATTTGCATCGAGTCGTTGACTTGGAACGGTCTCTAGATCAGCATGTAGTCACTGTAGATAGTCGATTGTGTTATGTTCCTGACTTTGCACCAATCCCTGCACATACTCCCCTTTAACAGGAAGAAACATCCTGCGGAACCAAAGCAATGTGTACAGCCATCTGACACAACGGACCATGATCTGTGTGAGTTGCTAAAGTTTCATTGAGCAACAATTCAAATGATCTGTTGGCAAAAATGAAATATTCCTATTATGATTATGTTGTTATCATAGAACTGACAGAAGCCAACTAACTTTACATCTCCTCTTCAATCATAAGCCAGGAAAGACTATAATGAGCTCCAGCTTAAACTTGACATCTTCCCCTATAGCAGCTGTTGTTTTTGTCTTATGGAGGAGATGTGTACCAAAGCTTGATCACAATTGCAGTATATGCTAAACATCTGCAGGGAATCCATTGGTCCCTCATGGACAATTCAAATCCGGGGCTCTTTGCCACATTCTATTAACTATTTGAGCACCATCAGTGTAACGTGATGAAGCATGCAAACCTGTTCCACAAATCAGTGAATTTATGAAATGTGATCTTCTATCTTCTGGTGGTTTTTCTTCAATTGATCTTACTCCAGAAAGTCAGAACATTTTAGACGTTCAGAGCTCAAACAACTTCAAAAAGCATTTGGTCAGAGCCATGTATGTTTGCCTTTAAAACTTTCCCAACTTTAAACTTTCCCAGAGTTGACTGTTGTCTTTCTGACGAACACGTGGATTCTCCTGACAGCACTGTGTGGCAACGCAATCACTGTTTCCCATTTGATTTGTATGTGATTTTACGGTGTTGCTCAAATAAAAAAATAAAATAAAATTAAGTTACTTATTCAGCAAAGAAATGTATTGAGGAAACTTCCTGGCACGTGCTTCTTGATAATTGGATGTTTCTTATTTAGAAAATAATTTACACCATTGACATTTGTAACTTCTGATGATTGTTATTCCTGCTAGTCTAGCTGACGATGATGAATGAAACACATTTATACTGAATCAGAAACATCCTAGAATCTGAAGTGACTGGTTTACCTTCCCTCAACACGACTGAGGTATACACTGCAGGTATACCGCTGCTGTGATCAGTAAAGCTTTCTGAACCCTCAGGCTTTAAGGCAGAAACGTACATGTCATGTCATGATGATGTTCACTGGAGTAAACACGGAGATGAACATGGAGATCCTTACCTATGAAATCACAGACTGTTCCATGGACGGTTTATTCCAAACACTGAAGCACTTCCCACACCTTCCACCTTTCCTCTGCAGCAACTCACAATTAGCTGCCAAGTTGAAGGAAGGAGGGAAAGGCAATCCGTTGACTCCTCCCCCCTCGCTTCGAACAAAGTTCAGCTTCCTGCTGAGTGGGATGGACGGGCCGTGATCCAAGGGTTGATTCAAGTGCTCCGAAAAGTGTCTGCAACAAGATAGGAGTGGGTTTATAATAGGATGGAGGTTATAATACACCACCCTGGCAGCTCTGACAAGACAAAAGAACTGGTTCTGCAACTTTCCAAGCAGATCTCAGCTGCTCTGTATCAGCTCAGAATGAATGTATGAGTAATTTAACAGAGAGGTCAGCAAGTACTTCATGGCAACGGGTTCAGAAAGCTGGGTTGTGTATCTGTAGAGCATTTTCTTATTTTATTTCACTCCACTAATGTTTTTACTTTATCTCAAACTGATATTAAATTCAACCCCCTGCTTCATTTACCTGACTTGGTTTAACAAACACAAGTATTTGGATCTTAATTACTCGTTTATGGATCAGAGACACAAAACAAAACGTTCGGGCAAAGATAAAAAGCTTGACCATTTCCTGCAGAGGAACGTCTCTGTGTTCAGTCCAGGGAGATGTGATGCATAGGCTGTAACAGCATGTTCCCTTCATGCTCCAAGCTGGGAAAAGTGAACTTTGAAAAAAAATGTGAATTCTCCATAAAACCCTGACATTAAAGCCAATATGGCAGACCATCTCCCCTTGGAAATTGCACCCAAACTTCTGGAGTTAAACCATTTGTACTCACTTCAATAGGTACACTTATTTAATGGCTTGTCAGATCAGATGGTTATTGCTAATCACTGTTTGGACTCAGCCATGAAGGACTGAACCACACATTCACACTCAACTATGAGATTACTATATATACACGAGTTATTTCGTGTTGTATTCTTAGATATTTTGATGCTACTGTGTGAGTAATTCACAACACATTTTGTAAACTAATCTTAATCAACTTTCATCTAATTAGACCTAATTTCCAAATTCCACTGAATAAACCTGTGACATCATTACATCGTTTTTATTGGTAATTGGTTTTATTCTTATTTTTGTTTTGGATTATTTTTGTTAATAAACCAATGTAGGAACGTTGTCTTTGTTTATTTCGCCGAGGCTTACAGTTCGTTCTGTACTTAATCCTTCTTTTGACATTTAATACCTCCGTAGCGTTCTGGAAATTAAATTAAATTAAATTAAATTAAATTAAATTAAATTAAATTAAATTAAATTAAATAGATTTATTGTAAAATGACACAGGAAGTAAAAGTTGCCTCTCCATATTTTATTTTTCAAGACCGTGTAGTGTGTTTGATAGCATATGGGTTTTATTATTATTATTATTATTATTATTATTATTATTATTATTATTATTATTATTATTATTATTATTATTATTATTATTATTATTATT
>VMRN01000160.1:161966-183940 GCA_010277015.1 Poeciliopsis turrubarensis | reverse complement strand
TTATTATTATTATTATTATTATTATTATTATTATTATTATTATTATTGTTGTTGTTGTTGTTGTTGTTTTATTTAATTTTATTTGACTACTTGTTATTTGGTGCACACTTCTTACCAGCTGATGGCGGTAGTGTTTCCTAAAGCTGCTTACCAACCGCCAGTAAAAAAAAAAAAAAAAAAAAAAAAAAGTCAGGAAGTGACATCAACCGTTCTACGCTGCCTGGATACAAACCGGAGACTCTCCAACACGTTCTTCCCGCTAGACGGGCTCTTTGCCCGAAGTTCGTGACTGTGCTGCAGCGAACCGTCCCGCCTGAGGTTCGGGAAAGATGCCTCTGGCTCCTGCGAACCAGGCCCAGCTGATCCGGTCCAGTCAGAAGGATGAATTCTACCGGAGCCTCCTGAGGAACAGCGCTAATGAAGCCTGTCAGAGCGTCGCAGGTAGCTGATCTCTGGCAGATTCTCCTCGGTTTGGATCCAGAGCCAGAAATCCACCTGATTCTGAAATTCTGCTTTACTCGGAAAACTCATCGGGTTTGTCTGTCAGTCAGCCCGCTGTCATGTTTTCCGAGAAGGAGCAACAAACTTTTAAGTGAACTTCATCTTTATTGTCTCTGTTGGGGAACATAGTGTAGGACATTCATAAGGGAACATGACTTGATTACAGGATGGCTGTAAAAGGAGGCGATTGTGGTCAATGCTGATGTTTGAACAGGTTGGCTGATATCTGCTGTTTCATGCTGAGTTGTTTGCATTTCAGTTTAATTCAGAGCTGCTTTATTCACCCCAAAGGAAAATGACATATTGTCATATTTCATGTCATCCAAGCACATTCAAAAAGCTGTTGTGGATGGTGAGGCTGTGGAGAGGAAGAATCTCCAGTAGCAGTCAGTCTTCCAGCAAATCTGAAGAGGCCTCTGACTGAAAACTGTTGCTGTATCAGGCAGCAGAGATGATATTCCTCAGTAAAAATGTCTTTGGTTCTCATGAAGCACTGCTAATCCATCTAATTTGTTTTTGTCTTTGCTTTCACTCTCTGTCTGGTGAGAAAGCTGAGCAGAGAGACATCGGGGTCGGGATATGACACTTTTTTCATTGTGATACATGGAAGGGATGGTTTGAACTTTGTCCTCAAGTTCTACTTCTCCTGGATTTGGGGACACAGTTTACGTTTTTGACCTTTGAGACGTAAATACCCGTGGACAGATTGCCCCACCTGAGCTGTGGATCTCTGCGGTTGGTCCAGAGTCAGCGCGGGCCTCTTGGCTGCATCTCTGACCAGCTCTCTCCTTGTTCAGCCTGGAAGTTTAGGTGGACGGCCTCGTCTTGAGCAGCACTCTGTGAAATCTGACTTACGACGCTGTTTGCGCTTCCTTATTCTTCACATATGTTAATACAAAACGTATTTCTGAATCATGTCTAATTTTCTTTCTACTTCACAATTGTATGTGTTGGTCTTTCACATGAAATTTCAATGAAATATATTTATGTGTGTATTTATGTTGTGTCAAAATGTGGAAAAGTGAAAGGGGCCACTGTAGCATTTCCTCACAGTGTGTTTTTAGCTGGTCGTTACGACGACGTTTTATCGTTGCTGGTAATTTTCAGATGAAGAGTTGTTGTTTTTTTTTTTTCCTCCTTTCCTGCAGGATCCAAACACTGGCTGGACTGGAGGAGGGAGGTGGAGCTGCTGTCAGACTTGGCTTACTACGGTTTAACCACGCTCTCAGGTTTTACTGAATTTAAAAGTTGAGCTATAACCTCATCGAATGAACGAAGCCCGTTAATCGACGGATCCGGACTGTGCTCAGGTTTTCAGACTCTGGGCGAGGAGTATGTGGGGATTGTCCAGGTGGATCCCTCCGGTCGGCGGATCCCGTCCCGGGCCAGGCGCTGCCTCTTCGTCCTCTGTCACGCCTTTGTGCCGTACCTCCTGGAGAAGGTCCTAGTGTGTCTGGAGAACGAGCTGGAAGGCGGGCCGGAGGCGCGGCGGCGCCAGGCGACGTCGGCGGCCTGGAGCCTGGAGCGCTGGCTCAGGAGGGCGGCGCAGAGGGCGGTGGGGCTGCTGACGGAGCGGCAGAGGAAGGCCTGCCAGCCGGCCGTGTTTGTGGCGCAGCAGAGCGTGGCCCTGCTGCACCGACTCCATGTCGCTCTGTTCTACATCAGCAGCTCCTTCTACCACATGTCCAAGAGAGCAGCTGGAATCAGATACGTAAGTCAGACCAGACACCGACTGGTTAGATGAACTATTAATTGTTATTACTGGGTGAATAAAATGATAGAAATTCAAATGGAAAGAATAAAATCTTTATTTTCTTGAAATTATATTTGACATACCCATTTTTATTTTTTTTTTTTTTTCAAATTAACATTCAGTTGTTAGCTTTATGTACTTAAATATTCAACTTGAGGTTGATTCCATATGATTCTGTTTCAATGTATTTCCTCCTGAAAGCAACTATTTCCTGCATGCAAGTTCAGTCTTCTGGTGCTCTTTGTTATGTTTTAGGATGTAACTTTCAATGTTTTCGGTCAGACAAAAACAAAACAGCAATAGGGAAGTAAATGTTGAGTTGTCAGTGGTGTGTGTGTGTGTGTGTGTGTGCGTGTGTGTGTGTGGGTGTGCGTGTGTGTGTGTGTGTGTTCAGCTGTGTGTGACGGCGCCGAACGCTGATGACTCGTCCATCAGGAGAAGCTACCGGCTGCTGGGTTGCGTATCTTTCCTCCAGCTGCTCGTCACTCTGAGTCTGCAGCTCAACAACCTGAGGCAGAGGCAGAGAGCCAGGCAGGACTGGCAGCTCTACAGGAGCCTCAGGTGGAGCGCCACAACGCCACACGCTCACTTTCCTGGTTGAAACGATCCTCAGCCATTTTAGAGGGTTTTTTTTTTTTTTTGGATAGAAATGTGTTAATTAAATGAAAACATTGTCATGAAAGTCTTTCATAAGCGTTTCCTGTGTGCGATTAGTCCTCGGCACCCAGCGAGCTCCGCCTCCACGTCCCGACCTGCGCGCTGCATCCTGTGCCTGGAGGCCCGCAGGAACTCCACCTGCACCCCCTGTGGACACCTGTTCTGCTGGGAGTGCATCGCCGAGTGGTGCAACACTAAGGTCAGACTCTCTGGTCTGCTCCAGACCTGCTGGACGTCACAGCCGACCCACCTCCATCCAGCCGTCTGATAACAAACACCAACATCACTTCCTCTTCTGGGAACTCTTTTCTTTACATAAATCAAATTTTTACCGTTATATATATATATATATATATATACAAACGAGAAATGACCAGAAAAAGATGCAGAGCCTTTAGACCTCAAATAATCCAAATATAACAAGTTTGGATTCATTTAGAAAGAGTTCACAAATCAGTATTTGGTGGAATAACTGAGGTTTTCAATGCTCTCCTGAGATGTATATAAAAAAAAAAAAAAAAAATCATCCATCTGATCTCTGCTTACATCTAAGAACATTTTTAATGGTTGTACTGTGCAACCTTCCCAACAGCAATGAGATGGAAATAAATATTGTCTACAGAGACATCACAGCAGGTTATATGACACTGAAATGTGTGTGTGTGTGTGTGTGTGTGCGTGTGCGTGCGCGTGCGTGTTGTGTGATCCAGGCCGAGTGTCCTTTGTGTCGGGAGAAGTTCCTGCCTCATAGGCTGGTGTTTCTGAGGAACTACAGCTAGACGTCCAGCTGGAGCACTCACGGCTGAACTGAAGCTCGTCCTAATCTGTGTATTCAGTTGTCATGGAGACCAGAGCCCTCCAGCCTGCTGAGACTCATCCGTCTGTCCTGAAGAGAACAGGATATGTTTGGATTGTATCAATCAGATGATGTAAATGTTGATATCTGGGAATTCCAGCGGTGATTTAAATGTTGAACTTCATCGGATCGTTTCTTCTGGTATGTTTTGTTTGAATATTATTTCATGCGCTCAATTTATGCTATGAGTATGTGCTTATAGTCAGGATTACGATTGAGGAAAAAATACTGAATGGATGATGAAACAATTGTTTTTAGCGTGTTCTAGTTCTAAAGTGGACCTTTTTAGGATCAGCTCTGCTGGAAGTTCAGGAAGTGAGAAAAATTATTCATGAAGGATTCTGATAAAAACATGTAGTTTATTCTTTGACTACCCAATTAAAAAACAAACTCGTCAAGTTTTAAAGGAATCGTAAGAGGTTAGTTTGACGGATTGTTCTTGTGGAATATATTCAGCGTCGTGGTAACAATAAGGCCTTCTTATTGTGTTTGTTGTGAAAAAAAATCCAATATTTCAAATTCCTATTCAACTTTGGATACTTCATGAAAAACTCCATTCTGCAGTAAGTAATTGCATTTAGAAAATAAAAGAGAAATTTATTTCCTGAAAGATTTTTTTTCTTGTTGAAAATCTTTTCACTTGTAAGAGCAATACACATTTTAAATAAATGAGCCTTTGTACTAATGTGACTCTGGTTTAAATAACTTTTCTACCATTTTCATGAAATTGTTTTGCTTTGAATTCGCTGATAGCAATGATGCTGACGTTGGCCACAAGTTTGCCAAATATGACTCTACCTGATTGAATCTAAGACCTTCAGTTAAGTCCATAATTATTCATACCTCTAGGCTTGGCATTCAAGTAATCATTTCATTTTACCAAACTGCTCAGCAATTACAACCAGGCCCTGATTACCGTTTTCACTGATTTTTGACTTTTTCTTCTTGAGCTGATCCTTAAATTTACATCACATTATGTTTTTGAGCAATCCTAACAGAAACCAACCCCTTGGTTAGATAAAAAATCTGAGATTATGTAACATCAGGATCATCGGTGTATAATGTGTTGGATATGAAGGCGAATAATAAATAAAAAGAAACTCTTTGGGTCAGTAAAATGGTTTAAAATTGGCTCGACTTGCCCTTGAAAGTCAGTGTTTGGTTCTCCAGTCAGATCCATAGGACCGCTGTCTGGTGATGTAAACACACACTGGAGTCGCCCGTAACTTCTGATCCCAATCAGAAAGCGTGTGAATGAAAAACAGGAGGCCAGATTAAGTGCAGAGTAATTCATTGTCAAGTAGCAGAAAACAATACACCAGTCACACAATACATACCAAGTAGTTTAAATATTGTACACTCAGCTTCCCAAATCCCATTTGCCCCGCTCAGACGCAACATATGTTACATGCACACATGAGCAACTTCTGCCGAAACTAAAATAAAAAAAAAAAAAAAAAGAAACACTCCACACAGACCCACATGCCATCCTGTCCCAGAGACTTCGAATCTCACCCACACGTTTTTAAGAAATCACTCCATGTGTCGTATTGCTCTCAGCGCACATGTTGCTGTTTGGTTAAAGCCTGAAAAGCACAAGCTCTTCAACAGCACAAGCAGTTTAAAAAATAGATTTATATTTATATATATATATATAATTAAATAAAAAGCTCCACCACATGCTTCTCTAAAACATTGTATAATGTGCTGCTTCCCATCTACACACTACCTGAACACACCATAGCGCAACTGATATGGAAGACCATTCCTGCTAGACTGGATAGATTTAATTTAAAAAAAAAAGTTGGAAATTAGACTAAAAGATACACGTTTCTGTTGTAGGTCACTTAACATTCTCTCTTTAAATATCTGGAAATATCAGATTGTCACCTTCTCAACATTTTTCATTTCGGTTTCTTTGTCACTTTTTATGTGGGAGAACGCAAAACATTTGACAAAAATAAAAAGCTTTTCCTAGTTCCTGCGTCTGCTGGCGTCGCCGGGCGGGAATGGGTTTCGACAGATCTTCGCCTCATAACTTAAAGTGTCAAAGTCCAAATAAAACGAAAACATACGTGGTCCAGGCTTCATTTACAGCAACATAGTTAAACCCCTGTGAGCCAAACTAAAAATCAAACTGAAAAAAATTTACATTCATTTGTAAAAAATAAAATAAAATAAGACAGCATATTGGATATTGTGTTCACTGGAAAGTTTTCAGCCCTGTGCTACTAAAGAAACATCCAAACCGGATCTTAGTTGCTGTGCTTGAAGCGAATGCTCAGGAGGATTTCTTAGGAACAAACCTAAGAGAATCTGCACAGTCGCCTCTCTGAGAACGAGCAGATTCTCAGAGAGGCGACCCGACAGCTCGACACAGCTGCACCCTCAGCTGACATTCCAGACAGTTAAGCAAACGTGAGCAAGCGGAGAACGACTGCAACACTGTGAGCAGTAAGAGGTTAAAGCAGCAGAAAGAGGGCGGGGCTTAGAGGAGAGCCAGGAACTCTGTATGTGGAACCCAAGTTTTTCTTCAGGGGCTTCATTTCGCATGTAGTCACGCTGAAAATGATTAATATGCCTGGCAGATTTACAGCTAGTTCTTACGTTTGCTTTAGGATTATGGGTTCTGATTGGAAGCTGGCACCGGCTCTTCCAATAGCAGGGCCACCAAAATGGGAAATGAAATGAAAATTTCTTACAGTTGAATAAAAAAAAAAGAAAAAACTCGGGTCATCAGTGGAAAAGCCTTCACTTTCTCTTTTTGCATTTGTTGACCAGCTTTTCTGCGTGTTTTCGCCTCCATCTGTTTTCGATTTTTAAGGATGAGCTTCACATCTTAAGAGGTTGGCGGTCCTCTGCTCCATCACCCTAATCTTTGGTTCCGTCAGATTGACGTCCCGTTGAGACGTTCAGGTTACGTTAAATCAGAACCTGCCAGGGTGAGTAAGTCAGAGCCTAACTGGACGCGTTTTACTTGTTGTTGTTAATAAAACCCAGCAGTTCATGTCGTAGGTCAAAACAAAGTCAAAGTCGATTTTTCTTTTCTTCTTAAATCTCTTTACAGGTTTATTAATTAGCTCCAATTAGCCATTTATCAACGAGTCAAATGAAGCGTTTTAAATTAACTGAATCCCTTAGATGAATTGTTGGAGAACAGCAGGGTCAGAGGTGTGTGAGAAAGTTCTGCTGGAAGAGCTGCTCAGCTGGAAGGCAGCCAAGCTGTTTCCTAGGCGACGAACAAGGCTAAGCTGTACTTACTGAAACGCATTCATGTGTTTTTAAGGTGATCTGGGATCTGATCTTGAAAGTAAAGAAGAATGGTAGAAGAGCATTTATCTTTTTCCTTTTTATTTTATTGAAGCTTCTTCAACCAGGACCTGAACTATGAAAGCCTCTCGTTTTCATAGCGACACCTTAACCACTGGCCAATTTAAAATAACGAAATCCCCCTACTTATTATTAAAAGGTAATATTTTTAAAAAGCTTTTACACAATGCAGGATCTAGCAGGTGGTGCTAGCTGTGCTGGATCTTCAGCCACTTCACCTTAGGTGCTGAAGTTTACATGCTTCATCACAAAAATGTAACAAGACCTTGTGTTTGTCCCACAAAATGCATAATTCGCCCACTTTTTGCATTCGTTGAAGAGCAAAATCGTGCAAATCTGGATCCTAGAAAAATACAAAGTTGGAAGTTTAGGAAAAAAGTTCCGAGAGGAAGATGGAGCAGAAGTTCTTTCAGTCTTTGGTTAGGTGATGTGGAGAAAGAAAAGAGCAAGGACAGAATCCCTGAAGAGAAGAGTGCCCGGTTCACTTCAAAGCGATGACTCGATACGATGTCTGAGCTGATGAAGCCCCCAGAGCGGGCCGAGGAGAGAACGCTCCCGTCTGGAGGAAGAGCCCTTGGTAGATCCGAGCCAACGATGCTGGTACAGAGAGGGAATGTAATGATGCTGGTTACCTGGAGACAAAATGCACCGTTCCCTGGTGCAGAGGGAGAAAGTCAGACTCATCCCAGTTCAGTCTGCGACAACGGGAAGTGGAGAGGTACCCTCAGAAGCTTGGACTAAAGTGAAGGCAGCAAGTTTCCATGAAGGTTCCTATGGAAAGCAATGAATGAGGATGAGCTGTGTTGGTTCTCTGCTGGCTGCTGCTCTGATAACTGAGCAGAGGTGTGTGTGTTTTGACACACACACACACACAGCAGCAGCATTCCTTCAGGGTCCGCTTCCAGCCAGTCATCTCTTCCCTGACTTCATGTAGGATGGGATGGCTCCTCGAGCCGTCAGACCCTCAAAGCGCTTGTAGGTGTAGTTGATGAAGACCCAGTCCTTGTTCTTCAGATCAGCCTCGCTGTGATTGGACACTTGGGTGGCTGAAGGAAAAAAAACAAAAAAAAAAACAAACAGAAAGGTGGTAAATCACTTTCCCGTTCGGGCACAAAGTGTAACCGTGGTAACCAGAAAACGGGAGGCTTACTAGTTGGAGTGAGGATGTCCGAATCAGGGAACTCATCGAAGTTGGACGTGTCGTCAATGCTTTTGATGTTTATGGGAATAGCAGCAGGTCTTTCTCTGCAGGACGAGAGGAGGAGAGGGTCTGCTGACTGGGAGACACGGCTCATCTGAGACGCAATCAGATTAAACGAAATGCACAGCGGACTGAAAAACGTATTGCCACCAAAGTATGAGGCCAAGTCCAGAATTGTTCATTATTTTCTTGCAATAAGCAATAAATCGATTAATTGCACGTAAGGGTTTCATATCTTCGTTTCTATCACGCAAATAGAAATTAAAGGAATTTCTCTTGACATGATTTATCATTTTCTCTTTTCTCTCTCTTTCTACCAAAAACTGGATGACAAAAAGTCACTTTGGTCTCATCTAAACATTTTTTTTTTTGAGGGGCAATTTGTTTACAGGAACTTCTTAATTCATTTTTTGAAGCATGTTATTTGTTGTTTTGTTTATTTTTATTCTCAGCTTTTTGCTTAAGCCACCCCTGTCTGATGCCACCCTGGGCATGTGTCAATCCAGCCCATATCCAAAATTGCCATGGTTTTCACATTTTCAAAAATTGCGCGCACGGTTTTATGAAAACGTGAATACATTCTTAATGTGCATACAGTTAAGAAAATTTATTATTGGCTCAAACTAAACATGTCTGAAGATTCTCAGTTCCTGTTTTTTATATTCAAGAAGATTTAAAGGAAGCAATTTTGTTTTAAAGGCCACCTGCATCATCTGAACTGATGAGGTGAAATCTCCGTAACTAAGAATGATTAGCTGTGTTAAATGTAATGAACATGTTTTGAACAGGCCACTGACTATCTTAGCTTGTGGGAGCAGAGTAGTGGACCTTTACACATTAATTATATCAGTCCCTGTCTATAATTTCCTATGGATTATGCATGATGAGGCGGGACCCGCTTGTCCTCATCCAGCTGAGTGACTGACGTAATCCGTGCATGTGAAATTTTGAGCTTGTGCATGTACACGTGCACACACTGGCTAATGCAGCAACACAAGTTGAAAAAGTTCCAACCTTTCGCTGTCGTTTGTCGCTCCTAGTGTGTGGAGTCCATTACTGAACTGAACGAGGCTTTTAGGTCAAAATAGGTAGTTTGATTAATCTGCACTATGCAAAATTAACACGTTGAAATTTTCAGGTTCACGCGTTAATGCTGACCGCTAAAACATAAGACATCCATGTACAAACCGCAAAGTCCCAATTATACTGAAGACGCAGAAGTCTTGAGCCGTTGGCTGAAAATCTGAACATCGACATGTGTTTGGTGGCGCTGAGCGGCCAGCTGTCCTACCTGATGTGGTCGTAATCCACCCCCTCAAAGAACGGATTGGACTTGATCTCCTCCACGCTGGCAGCACCGATCCTGTTCTCCTCCTCACAGCAGAACCTGAACACGCACATCTGATCAGCAGATCTGGAACGCTTTACGGCACATTCTTTTACAAATGAATAATGACTTTCACTTCTACTGAAATTCGTTATTCAGTAGAGGTGATGATAAGTGAATGAGGTCTGTTCTCCTGCCTGAGAATGAGGTCTTTAGCCTTCTCTGATATTGGCACTTCTGGGGGAAAGGTGAGCGTCTCTCTCCAGTTCATCACCTTCCTGTAGGTCTCCTGAGGCGTCTCGGAGCAGAACGGAGGGTACCCTGCAGCAGACCAGCCGTTCGTCACATAACACCCCAGCAACACACTGGTACACAGTGGCTGGCGGCCCCAGCATTACCTATCAGCATCTCATACATGATGACACCAAGGCTCCACCAGTCACACAGCTTGTTGTATCCGTTCTGCATGAAGACCTCAGGAGCGATGTAATCTGGGGTTCCCACTGTGGAAAACGCCTGAAGGAGAGAGAAACAATTAAAACACATTTGTTATCACGAGATAAGAAAGCAGTTTAGACTAGAAATGGGGGCGGAGGGAAACAGCTGTAATGAGTCAAAGTTTCCCCGACATTAGCATGAAGACCAGCAGAAACAATGAGATGCACAGACAATATTGTGTGGTTCAACTACCACAATTCTGTCTGTTGAGTTTCTTCTTTGGGTGAACAAGCTACACAGAGTTCCAAGGAATCCAAAGCATCCCATTCAGTCCTTTAGAGGCCATTCAGAGTTATGACTGTATGTGAACTTAGACATTCCTAAAGGTCAGTTTAAAATTCATCTGCTCTGACATCGCAGACCAAAGACAATGAAATGTTTATTTTCTTGAGGAATTGAATTATTTGTTTATTTCCACCTCTTAATGTATTTCTAATATTGCATAAAAAAAGGCTTAAGTGGTTAAATAAAAGGTCTGAGGAATGGGCCATTTTTTTTAAATAACTGACTGAATTATCAGACTCATCTATTACCAAAATAATCATAACACACAGATAACCATCAGGCCTACAGAGGCTTTAGAGGTTATGTTGTCTGTGGGGGGAAACTGTTGCAGAATTAACCTAACGGGAAATAAAAAGTAAAAACTCAGAAACTTTCTAGATTAAAAGTCTGTCGCCTTCGTAACACTGACTTCCTCCATCGGTGACCTCATTGGGGTCATAGATACTCTACAGCTTCAGATTTCAAATGTTGGGGTTGCCCTCCGTCGCTGTGTAATTGAATGACAGCGTGATTAAACTGCGCTCTGTCGAAACGTGCTACCCGTCGATCATCGCTACCGTCAGGTGCTGCTGTGTCTTGATCATCAGATCAAGAGCTGCTCTCAGCCACTGGCTAATCACAGGCTAATTGTTTGAACCCAAACATTGATTACTTTCTCATACACACACACACCAGTTCAGCCTGTAAGTGTGAATAATAAAGTGAATTTGATGCACCGTTTTGTCATCAGGTCCAATTGGAAATGTATGATTGAACTGAAGGAGCCTTGATATGATGTGTTGTAGCTTGGTGGTTTGGTTAAAAAAAACAATATGATACATAAATGACGTAATATTGCTCATGTTAGCAGGTATTCACATATTCTTATAGACAGTCTAGACAAAATACCACTTCCTGTAACATGCAACCAAAATGTAAATGAGGTGTCGTGAGATCTGTTCAGACCTACCAGTTGCCTCCTGTTCCTCTTCCAGGTCTCGGCTTTCCTCTTAGAGTTCATGTTCTGAAAGGCTGCACAGACAAACCATCAGTTTCTGAGGATCAACCTCACTATTACTTAAGGAACATTTATTTTATTTTATTTTTTTTAGTTCTTAAACAAAACAAGATTGTTTTCCTTCACTTCGCCTTGTTTGACTGGCTGAAAAAACAAAACTTATGATGAAATTTTTCTCTTCCATAAGACATGAGAGTGATTATAAGCATTGGCTCTTCTACAGTTGCCAGAAGCAGCGGGACAAATTGTCTAACAGAAACAATCTAAAAAGTTTTCAGAATGATTCCAGAAAGCACATAAAACAAGCAAAGCAGCCATGCTGGTCACACAGACAACACTAGAAATATAAGTAAGCACCTGTAGGTTGCAGAAAAATTATAGGAACTAGATGAGGCCTATTTCAATAAAAGGTTTTATGCACTTTGTCTCTTAGGACAAGCTGGAATATAGCAATGTTGTTGCAAATTTTATGAAAAAAAAAAAAAGTTAGAAAGCCTACACATACTCACCTTTTGAAAAAGTCTGATAAAGGTGTCAAGTTACCACTGTTTACAAGTCTTATTTCGTTTTGTCCCTCACTACATTAAATGACACACCATGCACAGACGCAAGCAGCCGAGGATGCAATGACGACGGCGGCTGGAAGAAGTAAAGTGAAACGTTGCCTGACTTTGCTTACTGAGGTCACTGGGCAGGCTGTGATTCAGGTTTTTGTAGAAGTCTGTGCGGTGAGCCTTCTTCAACCCGGTGCACAAGCCGAAGTCTGACAGCTTCACGTGACCCTGAACCAACACAGGACGAATTATAGATGGGATTAGATAGGAGCCACAAGCTGGAAACAGTAGAGCTGCACATTACACCAGAGTCACTGTATGCATTACGCGTAATCCGAAAGGCTGTGTTGACCATAAGAAGTGTTTAAGTAGCCAGCATTCAGACTGATTATGCCTGATATGCCTGGTGACAAGTGTTGCTGGATTCTGCAATTAAAAAAAAAAAGTTTTTGAAGGTGAAGGTGTCTTTATTAATCCAACCTTATTTTCGAGAGGAAAACATTGAATATTGTTGGATTATTGTGATTCTGCACAATAATAATTGCCCAATAATCATGCGTATTGTCATTCTCCAAAGAAAACCAAAACCTCAATTTTATTTTCTTAGACATTCGTGTGCGAAGCTTATTGACACCTGGATTAACCAACAGCATTGTTAGTTGGAAAGTAATAAAAATAGTCCCCAAAATTAAGACTTGATTAATAATTGTGCACAGTACATGTCTGTACCAAAGTAGAAAGACATCAACACTGTATATTAACTTGTTAATTGCAACAGTCACTCATATAATAAATAGCATTTTGCACATTTTCCTAGTTAAAAGATGAATAGTTACTATCATAAGGAGGTAATCCATCCTGAATAAAGCAGAGGACACTTTAGACGCTTTAGAGACAATGTTTCAATTCTGTATACAGTGATGCTGGTACATAATGGTTGGACTGGACTCACTCTGGCGTCCAGCAGCAAGTTGTCAGGTTTGATGTCTCTGTGGATGAAGCTCAGCTGGTGGATGGAGTCGATGGCCAGCACCGTCTCTGCAATGTAGAACTGAGTGGCTTCCTCTGACAGAGTGTCCATCTTCATCAAAAGAGTCATCATGTCTCCTGTAGCAGACAGGAGGATGTGGACATATCCAGTTACGTCTCTTCTTCCCCTCACCAAGCTGAAAAATCCAAACTTTGAACTGAAAATGCAGAAGCTATTTTTTCCTATGAATGAAACACTTCTATGCTGGATCTATCACTTTTCAAGAGGACAGGAGCAAGGAACGTAACTTGGAACATTTAGTCCCATATTTTTGATGTGTTTATTATTCCTTATTTTACCTTTCCCGACTATAATTGTTGCTGTTATTAGTCACAGTGAGTAACGAACCATGTTCGTTACTGCATTTAGCACCGTTCGATACAATTGAGTCGGCGTTCCTTTTGTTGCAAAGCTCTTCACAAAGTTGTACCTCCAGGGAGAAACTCCATGATGAGGTAAAGGTTCATCTTGTCCTGGAAACTGTAGAACATTTTCACCACCCACAGGCTGTCTGCTTCCACCAGAATATCCCGCTCAGCACGAATGTGGCCCACCTGGAGACAGCCAATGCTTCAGCTAAACCCAGTTCGTGCAAAGGAGCGTACCTGTGTGTGTGTGCGTGTGTGTGTGTGTATACCTGTTCTTTCTCCAACATGTCAGCTTTACGGAGTATCTTCATGGCGTAGACATGCCCCGTGTCTTTTTTCTGCACCAGGCGAACCTGCAGACAGAACAACACAGATGATGATCTGAAACAATTTTGTGAAAACAAAAGTCCCCTCTACAAAAGACTAAGCTGTTACAGATAACAAGATCTCAAGAATAAGTTGCTCAGCATGATGATGATGGATCACGCCAACTTTGCTAGAGTAACAAGAAATAAATGTTTGACATGGGGCCTGTCCAAACCAAATCCGTAGCAGGGTACAGCTGCTAAATACTGATCAGAAGGGGCATATTCCATTGTTACTCATGTTTTTTGCTGGTCTTTTAACACATTTTGTTCTCGAATCTTTTTCACAATCTACATTCACTTTAGAAGTAAAAACGTACCTCTCCAAATGCTCCTCTGCCAATCACCTTCAGGGACTCGAAGTCCTCCAGTCCCAGCCGAGTGCGTTTTAAACGCAGGAACTCTGTTTCCTTCCGGGCATGCTCAGAACGCCGGATACGTTTCTGAAAAAAAAGAGCATTTTCAGAATGACTTGTGTTCAAACGATTACTGGCATGCCTGACACACAAACATTGGAATTTTTAATGATGAAAACTTTATTTGCAATTGTCCCAACCAGCATATATTATATAACCCTTCACAAATTAAAATACATAATATGTGCATTCATCTGCGTTGTGTTGTAGAATCTCACCTCTTCATCAGCCAGCCCCTCCTGATCCATCACCTTCTCCAGCTTCTGTTGTCTGTAGAGATCAAGTTCAGTTCAGCAAAAAGGGAAGTGCTTTACACCATAAAAGCACAAGACTAAAGAGTCATACAAACAACACACAGTCATCGACTGAGAAACCAGAGACAAACATTACTGGGGATTCAGAACCGACCAGAACCAGAAGACCTAAGAGGTCTGGAACAAATCTGTAACACCACATTGTTAAAAACTAACAAGAGTATTTTAAAGTCTATTCTCTGAGCTACCAGGAAGATAGATGTGCTCTATCTTCCTGGTTTTAGTGAGAAAGTGAACAGCAGTGCTGTACATCAGCAGCAGCTGTTTGGTTGAGTTTTTGGGTCAAATATTCGAAGATGCAGTTGCAGTAATCAATGTGACTAAAGAAACCCATGGATGAGTTTCTCTACGTCTCGCTGAGACATCAGTCCTCTAATCCTGGAAATGTTCTTCAGGTGATAGAAGGCCAACTTTGTGAACGTCTTTATGTGGCTCTCAAGGTTCACGTCTGACTTCAGATTTCAGGCCTGATCACTAGTTTCCAGCTGTAATAATTGAGTCTGTGTGCAGACCATTGGCCAAACGTCAATATTTTTTAGCTAGCACATAGTTTTTTTTTTCTGAAGGTTGTTTTTAGCAGAGGCAAAAGCCGTTTGCTTCCAGTCTGCAGAAGCCTCCACACATCCACACTGCTCTGGTTTAGAAACTCATTTGAGCAAACATGGTGTATAAATAATCTGACTGGATGCCAACTGATTTGGATTATAAAAGAGGTGGACAGAGTTATGAAATCAGGAAGTGGTTCAAGTTGAGCAATGAAAACCAGAGGATTGGGAAGTTCTGTGTCAACTCTAGGTGGCAGCAAAACAAGCCCACAGCATCAACCCTCCCTCCACCATAAAGCATTAAAACATTTTACTTGTTGCAATGGCTATTCACACTGTTTCTGGGTTTTTCACTTAGGAAAAGATAAAACAATGAAAATGAAATAAATTATTAAAGTACATTTTTAGAACCCCTTTCAGCCCTCTTAATACAGCATCACTGGTTAGTTCACGTAACATCTACATTTTGAAAAAAAAATTAAAACATTCTTGCATGTATTGCATAAATAAAAGCCCAAAGAGATGATGAGCAGCGTCCTCTGTGATGCAACCTGCCACAACAGGAAGCAGCCCTGCCCTTACTTCATCATGACATAGCCCACATCCTGATGGAGCGCGTTTCTCGTTTAAGCTTAAAAAAGCAAAACAAAAAGCAACTGTTTTTTTTTTTTTTTAACTTAAGATGGGTTTTCATAGAAATTGTTTACATGTGAAATTTTGCAATAACGCATGAGCGTCATGTGCAGAGCTGAAACTGAATCTCACCTCATCTCCCTCTCCTCATGCTGAGCAATGAGGTTACTGTAGAAGTTCTCCAGGGTCACTTTGGCCATGGTGACCCGTTCCTTGGTGTGGTTACTCATCGAAGCACACGAGCTCTGGCCAGTCATCGCCATACTTCGCCTGGGAACATACAAACCTTCAAGATGAGGAGAACAATGGAGACCAACTGTCTTCACAACCAGCGCTTTCATTTTACAATTATACAGGCTAACAAGATAGTTTTTTTTAACTGTACAGTGAAATAATACAGCAGTTATATTGAGTTTATTTGAATCCTATTTAAGTCCTAAGAATACCAGGACAATAGACATGGAACCAGGGATGCTCTCACTGATACCCCAAGGGCAATTTAGAATATTTAGCAAACCTACAAATCATGTTTGGACTGTGGCAGGAATGCAAAGGACCCAGAATGCACAGGGAGAACATGCAAACTCCAGGAAAAAATCCCAAGCTGGGACTCAAACCCAGGACCGCACTGCCCTAATAAACACTGCGATAATGCCTCACAGGTTTTATGCCCATTTTTACCTTTCTTGACTCCATATTTTAGGATATAACTCGTATTGTTTCAGAAAAAAAAAAGTGAAAAAAGGAATAATTGTGGTAGGACACGGTTGGCTCTGTGTCTCAGAGCCACGGTGTGAACACCACTGTGTGTTCAAGGTGTGTGAACGCCTTTAATTATTCCACTCCTAATGCCATAACAAAGGAAAACAATAGAGGTCAGTAGGTTTGTTAATTTGGATAAATGAAGTAGTAGCATAACACCAAACCTGCAGAGGAGAAATATTTAGCAACAAATTATTGGAAAACGTAGAAAGGTTCCAATCAGGGACAGCTAACCCAATTGGTTTCAGATAAAACTGAAAGAAATCCACTTGTATGATCTGCTGTGAGCTTGCAGTCCTATTGTGTTTTGAACAATTTTGGGAAGAATTTTAAGCAGATGCTGGAAATGAGGCCAAGATCTCAAACAGACCAGCAAAGGTACAGATAACTCTGAATTAAATCAGACATTCTGACAAATGTTAAAAGAAGGGGGGGGGAAGCTGGTTACAGAGTGAGGGATGAAACAATAATGTTACACAAAAATGAGGAAATCTTTTCTGTGCAACACCTGCTGCTAGCTCCATCCCAGAGAGATGAGACGGTTTCACACGAAAACACAGAAACAAAGTGGTGAAAGACAGAAAATCAACACTAATCTTCCAAATTAGTGGGAACTGAAGCACTTACAGAAATTAAAACGATTAAAAATACCCAGCTTCCTCAACAGGAAATAGACTCTTATTTTTTTAAAACTTTATTGGAAGCTGCCCGGCTTCTGAAAAGAAAAGTAAAACCAAGCCAAGACCCAGCTCGATAAGGTGGAGGAGGAAGCCAGGCTGCTGTATGGAAACAATAAAACTGAGCCACTCTTCACAACACGGAGCTCGTTTCGGTAGCAACGGACCAAAAACACTCCTCCACCAAGTTCATAAACGTGAATTAGGTAGCACTTCAAATCACCATTTGACGCCCTTTAGCACCCTTAATCATATTCAGAGACAACAAATGTATATTTTCACCAACTTCCAGGTTCAGAAACCTCTGTGTTTACCTGCTAACATCAGTTTAGCTAGCTAGTTAGCTTCTAAAGTTCCTGGCTTTAAAGTTCACAGCAGATGTAACGACGATTCCGGAAAGGCACTTTGAAATAAAACCGACATGCAAAGCCTTCTCCTGCTTTCCTAATTCAGACCTTTATTTTGACAGTCTCCAAGGGAAGCTCTGCGTTTATTTAGGTCAACTGCAAAAGTTAAAGTTCTCTGAGCAAACAGCTAAGTGAAAGTTAGCTGGTAAACGTTAGCTACCCAGGAGCACACCTCGGAAAACAGACAACTTTTATTTTATTCGACAGTGAACTACTTTAAAAGTTCATCACGCCAACTCAGAGCGCCTTCCTCTTGTTTCTCCATGGTCAGGTCTTTGTTCGCTTACCTTGATCGAAGGTGCGGTATCTGCTCTCTCTCTCTTGTTCTACTGATCAGGAGGGCGGCGCTCGCCCGGTCTTTGAACTCAGTAAGACACCTAGCGGCTCCAACCCGCCCTGTCATACGATGACAGACCTGTCAACACTGACTTGTTAGCGCAACCTCTGCTCTGTTTCCTGTTGGGGCATTCGAAACGAATGGAGGTTATGCAACCGGAGATCGATGCCTTTGTCCTTAAAAGCCTTCCTAGATAATATATATGTACATTAATTTTTTTTTTTTTTTTTTTTTTTTGCAATATCCAAATATGCTTAGGAATGGCAGCACATACGTGTGAGCAAAAGTCTCACAATAATCTGGACAATAGTCAACTATATTGAAAAAAAAAGTAGAAAGATGAATTTCAAAAAATTGGAGCAAAGTTATTTGATGAATCCTCCTTAGACATCACAAAATAACTTCTACACTAAAGAGAGGGGGAGTATGGAAGAACGTTTCTGCCATAAAATATTTCATTACAATAAGATAGTATCTCAAAATAATGAGATGGTATAGCAAAAATAACGAGCTTATTATCATTATTATTATTATTATTATTTTATCAACGTTGCAGAAACGGGCTTCCATTGGTGAAAGCTATAAATCTGAGTTAAGTTATGCAATTAATTTTGTCGTTTAACAAATTACCTTCAATTTGGGAGGTAAAATTGTACATTCACACAATATTTCAACTGCAAAATGTGAATGTTTAACTATTTTATCTGGAAGTAGTTCACTTGATAGCTATGAGGGGCATATAATGTGATGTTTAATTGTCTCACAATCTGTACAAGGAAATGCATTCATCATAAAAATGATCATCATTCAGTACATGTTTTTTTCTTTCTTTGTCATTCTTCCACCACTAAAAGAGGCAGAAGGATTAGTTGGAAGAAACTCCATTACTGTAAGTGGGGATACTTCGCCTGTACTTTGTCCCGGTTTAAGATTAAAGATAATAATAATAATCAAGATTAAGTGAAAAACATTTCATAAAGCAAATGCCTGTCAGAAGAAGCTCTGTGTTGCTCCAATTAAGTTCACAATTACAGTCTTCCTAAAATGAGCCAAATGATTTGAGAGTGTGAGATTAATGTTCTAGCAATAGAGTTAACATACATTATCTGAGTTCATAGCGAAACTTAATCTCATCAATACTTGTCAGAATCTAACATAGGAAAATAAACCTTTGAAATAGCTGTTAATATCACTGATGCTGACTTTGTTCACTTCATTGCCTCACAACTTCATTGTGAGGCCTTCACAACTTCATTGTTATGAAAGCCTCACAAAGTCTCTAAGCAACCAAGAAGCTGTAAACTAAAAGATTGGAAGTAAACATTTTTTTTTTTTTACTGCGCACCACGAGAGGGCGCATGTGTACCAGGGGTGATGATCGTTTTTGTGCAGTCGAGCACAAACAATCAAAAAAGTACCTTATTGATCTCCAGCAGTCTGTGGGAAAACAACGAAAAACACAACACACACACACACACATATACCTAAAGGCCATTGCAGTTCAATTAAATTAAAAAATACCTCATTGATCCCAAAGGGAAATTAAATGTTGTTGCAGCTCATATCAATCTAAAGTTTTTTGAAGAGCTGTGGGCTGGATTGATCTCCTGTAGCTGCCTGTTTACAGCAAATTTGAAGAAGCCTCTGACTGAAGACAATGTTTGTTTTTTTTAATGTAAAGAGGATGTTCTGGGTTGTCTGTAGTTTTCTTGATTTTATATGAAAAAAAAACAATTGGAGGGCCCAATTAAGATAGCAGTCATGTTTTTGGACAGTGGAAGGAAATGGTAGCACCTTGGGAGAACCTTGGGAGAACCTACACATCACATGCAGAGGGAGAACATGCAAACTCTATGCAGAAAGACTCCAGGTTGGGACTGCCAAAGACTCAACAATCCTGCCAACTGCTTCACAGTGAAGTCCATGACCCAATATGTAGCTATATGTTTACATAAACTGTAAAATAGATTCATAAATTGTTACTATCTTGAATGAGAATAATTAAAGGAATCAAACTGAATAGTTTTAATGAAAGGCAACCTTCTCATTTTGCTATTTTCACTGAATAAAAGGGTCCAGATGATACAGCTGGTCCACTTTCTGACACGCTCAGAAGGAATTAAACCTGATTCCACTCAAGGCGGACCTACAACAGTCTTCCTCTCCTGGGCTCTTACTGCAGTTCACGTGGAGATGTTTGTGGAACTAAGTGACCAAAAGCAGCTTACGTTTCACTTTATTGTCAGTTTTGTATCAGATGAAATTCTGCAATGTGTCCATTCATAGACATCACAAAAAGTCAGTCGTTAGATGAAATTTTGAGACTCTGCTCAGTTGCAAAGAGGCAGAAAACATGAGCTGCCTTCTTAAACTGAACTCCTCAAGCCTTAAAATCACAGGAGGAAGATCCGTGGACTTAAACTAATCTTTATTGGAAATGATTTTCCTGTTCATCAGCACCGCCATGGCTGAGAACGGCTCTCCCATACACCAGTGTTTGACACTGTGAGTAGCAGCAACACAGTCATACAGTAATTCACACTTTGGAACATAATTATTTAAAAGCAAACTTAAAAATAATTAGAAAAAAACAAAACACAGTGCCATATTCACATCTTTTCCTATGAAGGTCTTGAAATATTTATATATCTATACATATTTATATCTACACCCAGAGTCCCAAAGTGTCAGCTAGTGTTTCTTCGTTTTCTCGTTTTTCTTCTTCTGATATTCAGTGATCTTTCTGTGAAATATACCTGCAAGAGCAAATGACAAAGCTTCAATTAGTGCGCAGCAGGAATATACAGTTGAAACTTTAATCATTAAAATGTGTCATATTTAAAGGAAACCACTGCAGGTTATGGATCTGATTGACAATTTAATCAAAATATGAGTTCATTAGAACGAGATCCTCATCTTAATGACTTATGCAGAAATATCCTTCAATTTAATCATCTATAACCTGAATGAGCTATATCTTTAGAAATAAATGATTAAGCGTGCAGGTTAAGGTGACGTGTGGTTGGCGGCTTTCCATTACCACTGTTCCCATGTTGATATCATAGCAAATTTGAATACTAATGTGCCCTTAAAGCTACTAATCTACGACAGTGTGGAAATCGATAACAGAGCAGAAAGGGGAGAGGGTCAAAATTCCCCTGCAAGATACTGACAGTGGTACAGATCTGTGATGAAGAAAGGCGGCCTGGATGCTCTGCTCTCACCTTGCTGCCGCCCTGACAGCTGCTGCTGTTCCAGCTCCTGAACGAACAGGTCAAACATCTGCGTCTGGATGAACTTCTTGACAAAGTGTCGAGTCGTCTTGGACTCGATGGCCTTGTAGAAGCGTCTTTTCTCAAACACGCCAGGACCTTCTTTTGAGTACTTGACGTAGGAGCTGTAATGGCCGACTGTTCTGACAAAGAAGTGGAGGAAGGCTTCAGACACCACCCGGTTCACCTCCTCCACCTTCTTTGCATCCTCTACATCTGAAAGAAAAGAAGAGAAAAGAGATGTAGGGATCTCCCAGCCCGACGCTCCTGTTTGACTTGAGTTCACTCACCTGACACCTTTTTCCTCTGACTCAGAGCGTCCAGTATTTCTGCCTGAAGCTTCGGGGGAAGAATTGAATCCTCATCGCCAATCTGCACAGGAAGATTTCACTAAATGCAGGGACTTAACAGTTTTCATCAATTACAGATGAAGTTAAAGCAAAAACACTGCAGTTATTGTAGCACTCACAGTCACCAGGAAAGTCTTCTCTTTATTCTTTGATAGGTCAACCAGCAGCAGCTGTCACAACAAGACGGTTAAAGCTGTTAGTAACTCAGATTGAGGAATCACTGAACCAGCACAGCTGAGTCAAAGCTGTGTTTGAAATTCCTTTTCAAACACTTTCAGAAACACAAAACCCTAATAAACTTTTTGATTCCTTAATTATTTATTTCTTCTTATGTATTCTCTCATTTAAGTTACAAATGAGAAAATGGCACCACCACTGAGACCTCTGTTGTTTAATTCACCTGCTACCATGTCTCCCCTAAAGAAGGTGTGTCTGGGGAGATAAACCGCTGTAAATAATTTAAATATTGAACTTTAATGTACATTATATATTACCTTTCTTTTCTTTATGCTAACCTATTAAAAACATGCTAAAGGCGC
>VMRN01000160.1:144764-161866 GCA_010277015.1 Poeciliopsis turrubarensis | reverse complement strand
ATATATATATAAATTTTCTTCTTCTTTTTTTCAAATTTTTCAAATCTGTTTCCTGCCATTCTTTTGTGATTTTGATCAATTTTTTGTTCTTTCATTTTCTCATTAAAAATTCAATATAACTCAACATTTAAAGCTTGCTGCCTTTTTCTACAGAAACACATGAGTGACAAATTAAGGTTGAAAAATGTGATAAACAAAGGCGGACTCACATCACTCTGGTCGGTGACCAGGTCCAGCAGGCGCTTCTGGACCCCCAGCAGGTAGGGGGTGGGCGCCATCACCACGTCGATCAGGATTTCTGGAACGATGGAGATCAAGGTGTGCTGCCAGGTGAAAGGATAAAGGAGGGCTGCTACTGCATGAAGGACCTGAGATAATGTGCTGCAGACAGACAGACAGACAGACAGACATCTTCAACAACATATCGGATGGCACATCATATTGCATTTATGTATGCATCTACAGAAGAACGAAAGAGTCAAAATAAAACACACACAGATGAAGCACAGCTAGATTTTCTAGTTTGCCATGACTGTTTTCACACACACTTAAAGGGGCAGTGTTGTGGATTTTTCTGCCACATAGAATCCTTTCAGTACAGTCAAGTGACTATGTTACTGTCAGTTATAAAATTACTGTATAAATCAATCAAGACTCCAAAAATATTGTACTTTGTAATTTAGAGCCTTGAAATTTTGCCTCATTGAAAATTCTGGCTCTTTCTCAAACTCCGCCTCCATGGCTCTTCTATTAGCTCTTTAACAGTGTTTTTACCAGCATTGCACTGAGAAGTAGCTCCTATAATGAGCTCAGAAGTTCCAGTTGCTAATTGCTGCTGGCTAGTCTGATGGAGCTGAGAGGGTGACAGAGAGGAATGCTCTGTTGGAAACTTGGAAACTGCAGGAGACATCCTGAACAAGGTCCATCTGTCCTGATAAATACCAAACACTGAAATAGTTTACTGTGTGAGTTAATTTACCCTAGTTCATCTGCAATGAAAATGATCCGTCTCTCGAGAACGGCAGCAGCAAACACCTGCAACACCTCCTCGTCTGTCAGGCAGTCGAACAGAGTGCAGAAGTTGACGTGTTCCAGCCAAGAATCCAACGGTCGGGTCAAGTGTATGATCTGTGGGAGAAAACGCTGCAGTCGTTATTTAAATCACCACAGGTGACTCATTCAGCGTAAATATCTGGATGAAATCACACTTGGACAATATTACATCCAGGAGTTCACACACTCCAAATGATTTTATTTTATTTTTGTATTTATGAATTATTAGTGATACCTATCTCAGGTATTCAATCAGGAACTGTGGAATAGATCAACAAAACCAAATCCATTAGCCTCTATTCTCCTAAATTTGGTCTCGAGTTTTGTCTTTCTACTGTTTTTGGAGTTGATTTGACCTGCTGTTGTTTAGACAATGGCAACAGCAAAAGTTTGATGCAATATTTATTGAACCCTCCAATATTAGCGTGGAAACTGTCACGGTCTGAAGCGGATGGATTGTCCCGTCAGACTGTCAGTTTTCAAAACTACGCAAGTAAAAAAAAAGCAAAAAAAAAAAAACATAAGAGCGCACACACCTGCCAGACTGTGCACAGAGTAAAAAACTGGTGGTGTCCAAATGACTATATCTCTTAAGACCGCAGGAGACATGAAATGTTAGAAATTTCTGAATTTCAGCTAGAGATGGCAAAGATATACCCTAAAGATGTTTCTGCTTTGTGTAGCTGTTTGGCGCTCAAATAGATATTTTTCTTCTACTTCCTTAAACGCTGTGTTCCGCATGTAAGATAATGACTCCTGATATCTCCTCCACATAACCATCACAAAGACGACAATCTCTCTCATCTCTTCATTCCAATACATATTAAATAGACTCGTTCTATTTGCTTTGTTTTTGGGGGGTTTTAGATACTTGGACCTCAGACTTCAATGGCATATTAGCAGCACAATGGAAGCAGGTCTTTACAAAGGCACAGAAGCATGTGTGTGTGTTTGGCCTCCTTTCACTGTGGGGGCTGGTCACCGAAAGGAACACGATCAATGGCCAGCATCAGTACATACTTGAAATGGCTGTGAGCTGTTGAAACATGGCATATGACCTGATGCAGACAATGGTTAAGCTTTTGATCAGGAGCTTGTTGGGTAACCCAGAACAAGTTCAGACAAAGCTCCATGTGAACACACCCGCCTGGAAGATCTTACATAAAAGTCATAGGGTTACTCAGGGCTTGAAATGAAAATTGTTCTGCAGAATTTTGCCATGAAAACAATCTGCCTTTATAATCTCTTTATCTGTTTTGCTTCATGTTTTCCATGCTTGCAACTAAATCTGCCTCCTCCTTCTGTTAAACATAAATGTTACAGAAGGAGTTCCTGCATATACTAAATACTTTAAGTATGTTGGTTTCCATGACATTCTGCCTGTAATGCAAGCGCCTGACATACAAGAATTACAGCCAAGGTTCTGTTGCTGTGGATTTTTTTCAGCACTTAAGTTTAAACTATTTAAAACACGTTAAAACCTGCTGAACTTAAAACACAAAGCTGACAATATTTACTGCAAGAATCGGGATTTGATATCAGCAAATTCTTAAACAAAGTCAGATGGAATTAAAGTGTAAAGGTCAGGGCGGTGTCGAGCCTGACTTTCAGTTTCTTTTCCGGTTTGACTCGCTTTACAAGATGCTTGCTCATGTGGCAGATCAGCCTCATTTGACACGTGGATGTTGTTTCCGGATCTCGGCCACAACTTTGACAGAACAATGTTATCACAAGCTGATAGCAGCCTGCTGTTTGGAATTCTGCTTGTAAAACAGACAGTTTTCCCTTAAAATGACTGAGGACATCCTTTTCTGGCTGAGTAAGCGAGAAGGAAGTGAGCTGGTCAACACATGAACTACTGGTTTTATGCTGAAAACTTCAGCTACAGGTGAGCAGTTCTGATTCAGCCACCGTCCTGCAGAGTCGTGGCGGGAGTACAAGAAGAGAAACAGACCTCAGACATTTTCATCAGGAGAGGTGAAGTGCTGAGTTCACAGCAGGTTGGGGAGGGGGTGATTTTTTTCTTTTTTTTTTTTTTCTGACCTCAGTGCCCGACTCAGGAATGAAGCTCTTAATCTCCACTGTTTGTCCTGGAGCCGGGAATGAAGCCTCTCTCAGCTTCTGCATGAATGGGTAGATCAAGGCCATGGAGATCTGCCGCCGCTTCTCCACTTCATCGAATATCTGCACACGAGATGTTGTTACACACCACGGTTACATACTTTATGTACTGTTGCTAGGATCCTGTTTGGGTTTGTTACTCCCCGCACAAGTTGCCAGGATCCGATACAATAAGATTCCAGCTATGAAGGCTCTTCCACGGCGTGTTGCACCTCACCTTGGAGAAAAGGCCGAAGCAGGCCAGCGAGCTGATGATACAGAAAGCCTCTGGAGGTCGAGCTCCTCTTCCTCCTGGCTGAAAATCGGAAGAATGAAAGCGCAGACATTTTGAATTGGCACTGGAAGTATTTTCCAACAACAGTTTGAAGAGACTCACCAGTAACCTCCTGCAGTATCCGTTTCGTCTACTGCCATCGATCTCAGTCAGAACAAAGGAGAAGGTCTCACTGCATGTTGACAAAATGAAAAGCAAAAAAAAAAAAAAAAAAAAACAGTAGTTGATGTAAACAGCAAAAGCATAAACAGGAGACAGCCAGTTATGAGTTGTATTCACCTGTGGTACTCTGTCAAAGGAGCCCAACTGATGCCCTCAGGGAAACAAAATAGTGTGATTGCCTTTAGGGTCTTCTCCTCTTCCTCCTTCTGATATTTGGCCATGACGTCTCTCTGACAACAAACCCATATGGTGTCAAAAACACATTCTCTCACTTGAAATTCTTACATGCAGAAGTTACATGCTTTCTTCAAGTCAGCCATCTACATCTTAATCATTTGAATATAATAATACAATAAAATGATAGACTAGTTACTAGTCACCCTTACAAACAGATGAAAAACTTGCAATGATCAGAATAAGACGTCATGAAGGCGTGGACCACCACTTAAACAAATTTTGCTTTTATCGTCAATAAACAAAATTATTTTTTATACGCACTGAAATAACTGGCTGGGAGGTTAGATTCTCAAACAAATCGTGTGTTTTGTTTTCATTTATAATGTTAAATAAAACATGATAATCAGAAGGTTATTATACAGGTGGTAATAAAGTGCTTAAATAAATACTCATGCCAAGTTCATACACTGTTACTTGAGTTGAGATGAGAAAATTCGGAAAACAAAACAACTGTGTTGCAAAGTTTGTCCACAAAGTTGTCAATTTAAAGCTTTAACAACTTTTACTGCAAACCTGTTCGAGTAAGACTAACACCAATTCAACACTCTGACCCACATTATTTAAAACAAGTGTGTGTCGAAGAGCAAACAACCTGTGCGAACTTGGACTTCACTGTGCGACTGACCTTGGGAAACTGGTAGGTGATTTGAGGCTCATAGTTGCTCCCATCTTTGTTCTTCTTCAGGCTGACCACCACTAGATACTCAAAGAAGTACTGGCCACTGACACGGCGGGGCTGAATGGCCACATTGTCCATGAATGGCAGGTTCTCCCTCGTCTCTGCAAGATCAGGCTCTTTGATTTCTACGCAGAAACACACAAATATAAACTGAGTTAGAGAGCAGATCGGGAGGGAGGCTGACGTCGCCACCTGATGCCTGAACTAATGACGGCTAAAATCAGAACAGCTCCATTCTTTGCTTTATTGGTGGAGGAAGAGCCATGACTGGGGTGGATAAAAAGACCATGGGGACATAAAGTTGAAGTGAAGAGATAAAGGATATATTATACATTAGAACATGTTTTTCATCCACTTGGACAACACAGGACATAGCCATATTAGAACCCCCATTAGGGTCTTCAAGTCAATATTGACTAAAGCCGTTCTTAGGATAACAGGGCGTAAAATAGGGTTTCACTTGTCGATGGATGGATGACCAGAGGAAGGGTTGAAATTGTGTTTATGGAGAAATTTAAAACTGAATCGCACTTTGAGCTTATTCACTATGAATGATCAATCAATAGATCGACACTTGACAAGGTATTGTGAATGGCAAGAAGATCACCATTGGGTTTCTTTCCAATGTGTTTCGTGTCACACTTTATATTTTATCATTTGTATTTCAAATGACACATGGTTACTGCACCCAGAGTTTGTTAGCCCACTAGTGGACATTGGCCTAAATGTAGAGCAGCTTCAGAGCCAGATTTATCCAAAACCAAAATCATGTTTCAGGGTCTCAACATCGAGCTCCGCGTTTCTCAGTGAATCAGTATTCAAGCAATGTAATTCTTGTCTGAAGGACAGAACCTCACCGACTGGTTTCAGTCAGTCGACTCGTGAGTAACAATTCTTCATCTCCCACAGGAAAACACAGTCACTGATGTTGTTCTTTTTGGATCTCATCTTATTGACCCCTGCTGTTTCGCACTTTATCGATTAGTAAGTTCCAACATGCCTGAGGTTGAGGATTGGCGTTCCTGAGCTGAAAGCTTTCAGGTGGATGCTGTTGGGAACAGAACCAGAACCAGCAGCAGCGGCGGAGTGAAGCGGGCGGTATTAAATAGAGCGCCCTAATTGGTAAGGTATGTTCACATGTGAAGCAGTCAGAACTCTCAGCTTTGAGCCGAGTGCCTGAACAGGAACACACAGTTACTTCCTGTGTTCTCCCTCAGATCTTTACCTGTGGGTAAAGATCTGGGCGAGGATGAGATCAGTGAAGCCTCAAATAAAAGTTACTTGCAAAGAGCAAACTTCCATAATCAATCTTTATAGACTTCTTAAAATCTGTTATTAACATAAGACTCAAAAAAAAAAAAAAAAACAGTAGTAGTCTGTGTAAAAATAAGCCATGTCTGTATTGTAGAGGAGGCTGCAAAGCTACTAGTGGAGATAAAATGTCGGCGTTCACAGTTAAAAATAGGGAGTCCAAGGACCAGCTGCTGTTTACAGTAAATGCTACCAGTGCCACCTCATTAGGTCAACACAGGAGCACACCTATTCATAGTCGGTGAGTCAGAAGGCGTGTGGACACCGTCAAGAAGAGTCTCAGAAAAACAAGGTGCACTACATTTTTACAGTATGTCATCTCCAGGTTCCCAATCCCCACTCACCGTTCACACGTCCTGCGTGTTGTTTATCTGCAGTTCAGTGGGTTTTCACGTTGTTGCTGGAGGCGTTTGGTTCAACAACCCCTGAAACCTCAACCATGCTAATGTTCCAAATAAAAGTCGTCCTACATCACGTAACATGCCAGATCAGTCATTGTTTGTATAGGGATTAGATTTGTGCATTGCAAATAAAACAACAGAAAAGCAACAGACCTGACAATCCTCACAAGCATGCTGTCGATTTTCTGTAACTAAATCATAAATTGAAAATAATAGCTGTTTGGCTGTTCAGTCACATTGTGGAAGAAACAAGAGACAAACCCTCATTTAAAGGTGAAGGAAACAAATGTTTTACATGGTGGTTACGGAGATTTACTGTCTGATTATCAGAGGAATCGTTATGAGTACTCAACAACACTGAAACAGGTGTTTGAAACAGTTATGAAGTGGCCAATTTGCCACTGGAGCTTAAAACCAAGAGAAAACATCAAGCACTCTGTCACTGAGGTAAAATCAATGAATACAGAGGAACTGCGAAATGGACTTCAGCCATTCAAGGCTGAAAAACATGAACAAAACCAAATCTTTACTTCAGTGACTGACAGGAAAGTTAAGTCCTCAAGCCGTGTTAGAGAGCAACGTAAACAGCTACTGAGTTTACTTTCCTCACTTTGTGTAGAGAGAAAACTCAACTGATCAATCAGACTTCATGGTTTGTTCCAGAACGTACTGTGCAATGATCCCAAAGCATTTCTGTTTATGGTGATGAAAATATTGTAGGGATTTTGATCTTTGCTCACTTTTTTTTGTTTAAACACATTTTAAAATCCTCTGACATTAGGGCTGCATATTATTAGAAGGTCTTGCAATGGCGATAACATTGGAAAATATTACAATGACGATATCAGATACAATATATGTTATATGCTTCCATCGCTCTGTGACCTTTCACCTTTTCTGTATTATCATTTATGTCTGATGGGGTCTGAATGCGCACAGTGAACACTTAATGAGCCAACAAATATTGGACTCCAAACAGTCCTTTGTGATGTAAATATTGCACACACTGATATCTGCGTGTAAGACATAACACTCCGCAGACGTACAGGAGAAGAATACGACTACATTGAGTTGCATTCTGCTCAGCACTCACAATAAGAGATGATGTACCATTTAACCAGCAACAACCACAACAGGAAGATGATGTACATTTTGACATGTTTCTGACACCAAGCAGCAGATTGCTGCACCACTTTCACAGCATGGATTGATTCCTACTCGTATACTGATTACATCCTCGTGTAACTTAAACAAAGGTGTGGATTTTTTTTGTATTTTTTTGAAGTGCCGGAAATACCTATTTCTTTTCTTTGAGTTGCTGAAGCTCTACTTCACGCGGAGGTGACCTCCCACTCAACTTTCCAGTTTCTTTCCAGAGTGCACGCCCTAGCGCTCTCCTACCTTTTAAGGGGTTTGGCAAAGAATGCATCTGTGCTTTAAAAGCTACAGCTAATAGTTTCCAAGTTTACGAATCCACCGCAAAAAGAAAACAGGTGTAAACTCTGAAAAAGGGCTGAAAGATGTTATAAAGCTGTCAGTCCTTTTGTTATTTTTTCTTTTTTAGATACAAAGCATAGGTACAGTGTTGAACTGTGGGCCACGGTTGAAATGTGGCCGATCAGTTCCAAGTTACAACCTCTGACATCTAATAGGATGCATCCCGACATGCATTGCAAATGATCTGCGTTCTGAAGAATATAGTTTGAATGACAAACACTTTTCCATATAAAAGAAGCTGCTTCTTTGCTTGAGGTGCATCTTAAGGAATTTCCAGAAAGGTCAGTGACTAATAATCCTACTCCAATGAAAACCTGTACGGCCTCTGATGGATTTCCATCACCACTGAGTAACAGCGCTGGTGGGTCGGGTCGTCATATAGTGGTCGGGGGGGTCAAGAGTCCAAAGAATAGCGCAAACACAGCACAAACACAGCGCAACACTGGAGGACACAGAAGCTGTGCTGCAGCTTTTTGTCAGACTCAAGAACTAAGTCAGAAAAGGGCTGTGGGTGGTGAGACATAACACTGCAAAAGTACAGGAGACTCTAAGACACAACATTCTGCAGAACTGTATTGGAGAGTGAGACGTAAACAGTGACTTCACCCTGAGCCAAGCAGTGATCCACTGTCTTCCTGAAACCCCCCCGTTTCTTACTTACATTCACAGTTTCGTTGTGAATAATCTGGTGGTCATGTAACACAGATTTTTATGTTTATGCAGATACAACAATGTCATGAATCCACAGTACTCAAAGCTATGATAGGACTAGTGCTTTCTCTGAATGAAATAAAATATGTTTTATTTTCAATTCATAACAAAGTACTTTGGCACTTATGCATCAATTTGCAAAAATATCGTTGTCACAGCGACTGCTGCTGCTCGTACTTCTGCCTGTTCACACATGGAGCTTGTTTTTGCAGACTGGCATCGAGGTGCACCTTTCACCCATTGCATGCACTTTAGTCTCACTGAGCCCATTCACCCATTGCTTTACTGAACACTCTGCTCCATACTCAGACAGGAGACTAATGCTGACTTCCTGCACTATGGCACCAAAGAGAGGAAATACAAATGAAAAGCTCCTTTAGCAACATCAACAAAATCAGACAAACATCCACTTGTCGTGATACTCACTGTCCTTTCTGCCTTTGCGGAACGAGGGCCACATAGCACTGAACCTCTTGAGGGCCCCTTGTCGTCCATCATCGTCCCCTGGTGGTGTTGCACCTAGAAAAACAAAAACGCAGCTCAACAACACTGAAGCCGCACAACAGCTTCGCCACGTTTCCTGTGCGGCTTTGCAGCACTCAGACTGTTTGCAGGTAGTGCACCTGAACGCGCTGCACTGCCTTATGAGCCCACAACCTCTAGCACGGGCGACCATCATGAAGACGTTAAACGTTTGTCGGTTCATGAAGGATTCCCGGAAGGAGTCACATCTTCCGGGAAAGAAAGCTTCCCATTTGAGAAGTTCTCCACACACACCCACGGTTCTGTGGTTTGTAACTTCCACATCTAAAAAAACTATGTTTTTGCAAGGTTGGATTTAAATAATTGAATAATCTCAAATAAAAGCAACTCACATACATATACAAACTGGATTCTTTTTTTTTTTTTTTTCACATCATGAAAAGGCACTAAAAACACCAGGAACTCACAGCGTTTTCCAGGCACGTCGGCGGTGGCGAGGGTCTCTTTGGGCTGCTCACCTGCACCACACAAACAGTCTGCGGTTAGTTAGGGTCCACGTTTAACACACCCATCCTCTCACATCCCAGCGTTATACGAAATGAACTAAAATGGTCACCATGAGGCTAACGCCTGGCTGCAGATGGCTGGGTTTTCACTGCGGACACCACATGGCCTGAGACAATGCATTACGTTGCATTATGTAGAAATGCAACACAATGATTGAGGCTCAGAGTATCTGTGTCACAACTGATGCATTGTACTGTCTGTCCTCCTTTTGTCCAAGTTGAGAAAGACACTGATTGGTCGCTTGTCCAGCGTGTCTCTGTGTTGCCCAGTGATGGATTTGAGGCCTGTCCAGGTGAACATGAAGATACGTCTCAAAATTAACTAGGCTAGAACTGAGCTTGTTTGGGGAGGACTTAATCACCACGGTAACCACTAAAACAAATAATCATAAAGAGGCTCGGTTAATAAAGTTTGGCTCCAGTCGGTAATCCGGCCTCCTGAAGAACCGAACAGCAGACAATCTACACGACGTGTAGATTACTGTGCAGCTGAAAACGCTGCTCTGTTAAAAAATGCTTTCAGGTAAGCAGAAATAAAATCACTTTTTTTTTTTTTTATATACTAGATACGATTTCAATCTATTTTTATTCTTTATCTATTTTTTTTTTCAGAAAAAGAAATTAAAAATGTCTGACAATATCTGCAAAGAGTTACTGTTATTTCAATCGTTCCTTCTGTGAGTTGTACGGCAGAGTATTAGGGCCGGGCTATGAGAATTTTTGTGAAATCGTGAGGATAAAGTCTCTATATTTGCAGAATAATAAAGAGACAATTTTACCCGGAGAATGGCAGGAAAAACCCCGTCCTGAACAAAGAAACTGGGATCTTTCATATCTGCTGGGTGATTCTAGAAGAACTTGGCAGATTCCAGTATCTTTATTCCCGAACGATTTGAATTGCGCACGTGGAGAGGAAAAGTGAACAATCATTTAACGAAAGTAAAAATATCTGCGTTATTGTTCTGCTGATCGTCTGAAGAGCCTTGTTAGAGAGTCTTGTTAGAATCGCCTCGCTGGGGCTAATATTTGGTTTTTCTCCAAACCGTTTCGATGTTTGCTTCAAAGACTTAACTAAGCAGATGGGAAATAATCCTGTTAACAAAATATTTAAAGACGTATTAGCTGAAAGAGTACACGGAAATATGGCAGGCACACAACTGTCATGGTTTGTGTCTACACCCAAATGATCCTGGGCTGAAAATAGACCAGATAACAGATCCAGCTCAGCTGCAACAAACCTAAATAAATGAGTGTTCGCTCAGGATTGTACACAGCAGAGTGGAGCAGTAAATAACACAGGAACAAGCATCATTACCAGCTCCCTGCTGCCCAGCGACAAACCTCTGTCCACACTGTTTCTCCACCACTCATCTTGTGAGCACACTGCAGTATTAACGGTCTGCTGAGTCGTCTGTACTTCATCCTCCAGAGGAAGAATTGTCATTCTCGTGTTGCTTTCAGGTGATGCAGAAAGTACAAAAAAAAACAAAAAAAAAAAAAAACATTTTTTTTATGTGAAATTGGGTTGGAGTTCATTTCCAACACAGTTTATCAGAACAGGTCTCTGCAGCTTCTCACAGGCGAGAACCAACACGCAAACATGCCTCTCATGCAAAGCTGCCTTCAGGGACCACGGGAAACTGTAGCATCTGAGTCTTACTAACAGTGTGAAAGCATCAGCACGCACACACTCCACATAGATTAGTGGTGTGAGTGACATAAAAGTGGAGCTGCATTAATTTCACCATGCTGTACTGCTGCACATGCCAGGAGCGCTTGGTGTTAGCAACTCTTTTTACAACCTGAAAGTGGGATTGTTACTCCATGACTAATTTATTGTTTTAGACATGTTTCAGGGAGCAGATGTGACCTTCCTCTACATAAAAAGGCAAGAAGATTACAAAGAAACATGTTTTTTTTTTATTAAGGGTGACTAATTCCCCGTCTTCAACATGTTACCTCCTCCAACATCAGCATTTTGAGGCAGGCAAACACTCAACTCCTTAATAAATGACTTGATGACTTTCAGGTCGACATGACTCAAAGACTTTCCCGCCTTGAGCTTTCCAGAGAAGAGGGGGATAACGGAGCAGAAAGAGAAACCAGAGAAAGCAGAAGCTGGAAGTGTGGCTTATCCTACGAGTGTGCTCCAAAGCCAAAACTAAAAGTCCCCAGTGTCCCCAGCATGTTGAAATGCCCTGAGGTTTCACTCAACCTGTCAGGTCTGTTCCACTTCAGCTCGCCTCCATTTCAGTTCTACTTCCTGTCGTTTTGAGAGGTTTACACAAGTAGTCTTGCAAAAAAGACTTGTTGTTAATCGGTGTCACATAAATAAACTTAAAAGCTTTGAATAAAGTCCACCCTCACAGTCAGGGATATCGTCCCTGGGGGCCTGGTTATTTTGTACATTTACAGCTTAATCCTTCTGGACCCAACATTTCCACCGACCATGTGCAGGTATTAGACCTTTTGCGACCAACAATCTGAAATCATTTAGAATAATCTATGCTGAGCTTTTAAGACTTGCCGCTGAACAATATTAGCACCACCGATAGCAGCATCGATACTGGAAGAATGAATTATTCAAAGACACTTGTGTCAAAATCAACACAAACAACTTGTTGTTGGCCCCGCCCACCAGGTCATGTCTCCAGTTAACAATCGTCACCCCCTCCACTGTCACCGACTCAGCAACTTTCTTGCTATATTTAGCAACATTTCAGACAAAAGAAATGTGTATCAAAATAAATAAATAAATAAAAAAACCTGAAACAAGCTAGCCCCGATCTGCTGAAATATTATCTTCACAGACACAAACAGCTTTCCAGCTTTGGCTTTGGAGCTGATCTGACTGTGTTGTTCTTTAAATAAATGGCCTGTGTGGTTTCCACAATTAATCGATTATTCCAACAGTGGCACACGAAACTTAGGAAAAATTCTGACATTATATTATTTTAAAGTATCCTCTCATTGTTCAGCTCACAGAGCACATTCTTTATTTTGAGATGAACAAAAACCTGGAAGAGGCTGTTATTAAAAGGTCTCCACACCTGAACTACAGCTTTACGACCAACTCAGTCATTTCACTCCAAAACTGCTGGTGCAGCATTTGTTTTGACGAATTGCTAAGACATTAGACATTTGGCTGTACGCACAAGCAGAAGTGACTGACGTGGAAAAATGCAATCTGGAGCAAGCAGAGTAACAAATCCCACTGGACGGTGTCCAGGTTTCCCTCTCCCCCAGCTCACCTCCCTGGTTTTTGACAGCACTCTTTGCTGAGTCTAAGATCCACGGTTACTGGCAACATAAGGTGTTTGCACTCTGTTGCAACAATGTCAACATCAACAGCGGCGCTGCTGCTGCTGCTGCTGCTGCTGCTGCTGCTTCTCCACCCACCAGTTGCACAACTTTGACTTTCAGCAAGCAGAAGGAAAAGAGCACAAAACCCAAAAGCAGAGAATGCTCTCTCTCCCAGGTCTGATTCCGAGTGCAATTCCTCTTTAACAAGCGGCCTGAGATCCTGCTGAGCAGTCATGCTAACCCTGAATTGTGTCGCTCCTCTCAGCTATGAAGCCTGTGGGTGGAAATAACAGTCCTGAGTCCAGAGCTTCAGGCCTGAGGCTCCTAAACAAGTTTCAACTGCATCCTGTAGAGCGCCTCTCCTCCTCAACGAGCCGAAGTCCCCGATTTGATCCACTCCTGCTCCTGGATCTGGTCACTGGGAAAAGTTTGGTGTCATCATCATGTCCTTGTGTCACCCAGACCAAATCCAGGGACGGTCATGTTTCTGGTCACACAGGTAGGAAGGAAGGGCTCCAGTGGCTCCTCTACTGTCAAACATGAATATTTATAATAATAACTTCCAGCCAACAGTCGGGAGATGGTGGCTGAGTCAGGTCTGCAGACTTTACAGGTGTCAGTCTGAAATGACTGATGTAGAGAAAGCCACCATATCCGTCTGCCCTGGATCTCACCAAACCCCACGGTGCGTTTTAAAGCAGCGCAGTGAAGATAATAGAAAAACAAGGATTTGGGCAACAACTAAACACCCGCTACATTTACACACACACATCTGGAAGCACCAATAGCCACAAACACTGCTGAACATCCGCCCGAGTATAAACTTCACGGGGGGGGGGGGGACTCATTAAAAATGATTTCGCGGGATTTCCACGCCAATAAAACACCCCGACAGATTCACGGCGGCTTTAAACTCACTCCATCTTTGCTTCAAGTTCTTCAGCCCAACTCCTTTCCTTCTCCGCGTCACTTCACTCATTGCTGCGAAGCTCCACCGACACGCCGTTCACCTCTCAGCGGCTCGCCTCTGACGCTCCGCAGCGACCAGTCATCGTCTCCATCCCCGCTCAAACCACGCATCCGTCCGGTTCCGCAGTCAGAGCGAGCGCCGCACCGAACTGTGGGGAGCACGGCTCCTCTGGTGCGTTCAAGGTCAGGCGGAAAAACGAACACTCCGCTCTCCGGAGTGCTCTGCTGAGCTGATGTTGTTCGATTAAAGTGCAAAGACTCGATTTATATATAAATCGATATGTGTGCTGTTATATAAAAAATATTAGTTTTTTTTGCTGTTTATATTTACAGATAGATAGATAGATAGATAGATAGATAGATAGATAGATAGATAGATAGATAGATAGATAGATAGATAGATAGATAGATAGATAGATAGATAGATAGATAGATAGATAGATAGATAGATAGATACATACACATATCCTCTTTCAGAAAGTTCCTTATATTTCTGTGTATTTTAAAACCTAAATATATATATAAAATGTTTAAAATTACAACAAATTTCCTACATTAGACTGTCATCAAAAATAATACACTAACTGAGAACAAAGATGACCCTCAGTTGGTTTGATTGAGTTTTATTTCTCTCCTATTTTATTTTTTCTTTAATCAGGAAATCAGGGTCATTTCATCAGGTTTGTTTCTTGTTTCCTGTTCAAAAACCTGCTCGTGTGGTTCAGTTCACTTTGATCTAGGCTTCATGTGCTCTTTGTCATGGTTTTCAAATCTCTCTGCTCTCCCCAGACTTTACACTGCCTCCATTTAGAAACCAAGCATGAATGTCTCGTTTTGCTTCTGTTTCTTTCTGTCTGATTCAGCATGCGTCACGCCTCTTGGTTCTGTAATCGGGGTTTCAGAAAACACGATGTCAACAAGATTTGAAAAACTGAAAAGAGACCACACTTTTTAGATAAATGCTGAAATTCTCAACAGGAAGATGACAGCAACCTGAACACCAGCGAAAAGCTCTTCCTGCTGCAGCAGAAGGAATATTACCATCGACTTGGGGGAAGAAAGAAAACTAACTTTAAAGCTAATGATGAGCTATTTTTGCATTTCTGGACATTTCATCTTCATAATAATGTAATAAGACTAATATGCCTATAATGTAATGATTTATGTTCATCATATAGACCTTGCTACGCTGAAAATAAAAGCGAATGACTCAAACGAGTCATGTCCAAAGTTTTATTTATGTATTTATTTCTTTTGCTGTTCCAGTGCTAAACACAACTTATTTCTGTTCCCACCCTGAAAGCACATGTTGGAGCACTAGAAACTGGTTTTATCGTGACTTCAAGCCTTCCCAGAGTCACAGGAAGCATCCAGTTCCATCAGGGCGTTTTGGAGGCACGTCAGCACGCTTAAAACTAAAATCTTAGCTCTGATGCTACTCTGACCATCTCGACTCAGAAACCATAAACTCAAAACGCTTTCTTATGGCAGCGAGTTGCATTTAGCATTTAGCACGAGCCGCACGCAGTCATTCTTTGCAGATAAACCTCCTGAAGCTGTTTGCGATGCTGTCCGAGAGCCATGTTGGGTCTGTCAGGACCATCAGGTTAATTTATCCTTCATTAAACAGTGTGTGTGAGCTGCCTGCAGAGCCGTGACCCCCCACAGCTCAGAGCTCTCACAAACACCACCTGTCGTTAAAACAGCATTAATAATGGAGGCTGCTGATGTTAATAATATTTATGATAGGACAATATCTGTTTGTGGGGATCCTGCGATAAAAGCGGTGATTTGTGCAGACAAGCTGTCCCCCTGCGCTGTGATCCTCTGCAGACTACAACAGACGGAGGGTCAAACATTTGCAGGGAGAGACGCTGCTACTGGCAGGATGACGTGGCTCTGATGTCGCTCTCTGGCGTTGGGGAAACCGAGACGCTTTTGTGCTGACTTTTAGAACCCGTTAAGAATCACTTCACTGAAAAATGTACATGGCAATGTTTATTATTTTGGACAGTCGCACATCAGGCCCGTGTCAGCCATAGTTATTTGTGATCCGCATGGAATTATTACTCTCATCATCGCAAGTCCTGCTTGAGAAAAACACTGAAAACAGCTTCAATCTCTTGACGAGAAGTTTTTTTTTTGTTTTTTTTACACCGTTTGGTTTTAAAGTGGATCTTGACATGCTGCCTGTAGAACCCCTCAGTTACAGATGCGGAAGGTCGATAAGAGACATTGTGTTAATTCCTGTTTCTGAATGTGGGGTTTCTCTCTAACTCTTTTAACTTGATCTAATTTTTTTTTTTTTTTTTTTTTGTGACAACTCTCTATTGTAAGCATGCTAAAATGCCCGTTCTCTGTTGCTGCACTTTACATTTGCGTTTGTGTTACAAATGGCTTTTCTCAGCCTGCTGTTCTCTGGTCCTCCTCCCTCCTGCTCATCATGTCAGGTTGTTACTCCTCTCTCTCCTTTACTGATGAATGATACATTTAATAACTTAGTGATTTTGTAGCTTTGATGGTGAGGGCGTGGGGATCGAAGGCACTTTAAAGCCCTTGGCTTAGTTACACCAAGTTTTCTGACAAAATTGAATCAGGGAGATCATATTTCTCATATCTTAGCTTCTCTTCACTGGCTCTAAGTTGCTAAAAGCACTTTTTACGAATTCTCCTCTCACATATAGCGCTCTTCATAATCCAGCAAGCTCCGTTATTCATCTGCGATATGACTGAAATGCAATGAAGCCGCTTCTCTTTTGGAGCCTTGAAATGGCTGGTGAACTGTGTTGTGAAGTAGCTTTGTTTACGCACAGGTTTTAGTAACATACAGCACTTCTCAACTTTTGACTGTTGCATTGACAGTTGCTGCTTTGCACACCAGTCATTTGGTGTTTCAACACTGAAGAAAACAGGCTTGTGTTATTTTGGCACAGCTTTTCTGTCTTCAATGGATTTCCATAACTTCTGTGATTGGGCCATATAATCTTTTTCCCGCTGTTTATTTTAGAGAATCATTTCCTTCAAAAGTAAGGCAATAAAAACACTTCAGCATGTTTCAGTAACCGTGTCTGCTGGGTGTGAAGAGCAGGCATGCACAGCATCTGAGACTCAGGCACCGAAGATCAGATATCCATCACCTCTTTCTCAAGTGACAAGGTTCAGTCGACAAAAACAGCCATTTTATGTCCCTGACGAAGCAAAGGCATATATTTACGGAGCCCCCTAGGGGACATGGAGATTTTTTTTTTCTTTTGCGTCCCCTCGCAATACTTTTGCGTCCCCTCGCAAAACTTTGCGTCCCCTCGCAATACTTTTGCGTCCCCTCGCAAAACTTT